>CM021729.1:19116513-19126938 GCA_011074415.1 Stictonetta naevosa
GTATTTTATCCAGATAAAAATGAAAAGTGTTTTCAGTTCATTTCCTTTCAGCCAGCAGCTTATTCATGAACAGCAGCCAAGAACCAGTATTTCCTAAATTTATTCAATGTCATACTTTTGGTCTACATACCTTTACTCTAAGAAGCATTTGAGGCTGACTACTCTTACAGGCTTGCAAAGCACATGAACTATAAATTTAATTCAACAGAAAAACAGCATCTATTTATAATAAAGGAGAACCATTTGTATTTTTTCTAGCTCCTATTACTTGTTCATATGCTATGCAGCATTTACCTGACTTTGAAAGAAGCCAGAGAAGTGACTTTAATGTTCATCTAGAAACGCATTCCAGTGTGACCAAACAGAGTATTGAAAATCACCATTTGCTGTCTACATTGTGTTTCCAAAATGCTAGGAATGTTAGGAAGACCAAGACTCGTCTGGCATTAAAATATTCAAAAGAGTTGAGTCCATGTATGCATTTAAAGATAAATGAACAAATGAAAAGGTGATGAAAGGTGCTAACAGGTCCTTGACATGGGACATAAAAGTGGATGCTAACAAATACTAGTGACTGTGCAGCGTAAACTGTCTTATGAGTCTCTAAATGGGACATCTGAAGGAGCAGATTACTCACAGTTAGATACTGAATGGTTACTTTCACATTGTCTGGTCACATCAGCCTTAAAACAGAACAGAATCAGTTAGCACTGATGCTTATGTACAGAAGGCATTTGGAAGAACTGAGAAATTTGTTTGTTCTGACAGATATGCTGAACAACTATGAGACCTACCACTTGACTCAGTGGTTTGTGCTTCTTAGGATCACTAAGTCAGCTCGATTCCTGTATTGTAGCAATAAATTAAAAGAGTTTTTACCTCTTTTTCTTTATCTAGCTTGGATTTAAAGGGGTCAGGCATTTCAGGAATTTTAAAACTGAGTAGTGGGTTTACCACTAAAAGTTCCCTTCAAGGTTTCAGCTAGGAAATGATAATAAAGCACACTTCTGTACAAAATTAATTGAAAAAACAAAAACAAAAAAACAAAAACAACAACAAAAAAACCAAGGAAGTACAGATAAAAATATATCTGGATAAATTACAGTTAGGTATTTAGCCACACTTGCAATGATTAAAAATTCATCAGCCTCTTTCATGACAGCAAGAAGACAGAACTAGTCATTTACCAAAGTAGTTCTGTCCTAAAAAGGAAGTACAGATTAAAGAAATGGGGGAAAATATGAAAGGTGACAGATGTCACCTACCTGAACTTGTGCAAAGCATTTGACACTGCCCTGGACAATATCCTTGTCTCTAAATTGGAGAGATACGAGTTTGATGTATGACCACTCTGTGGATAAGGAATTTGCTTGGTGGTCACAATCAAAGAGTTGCAGTCAATGGCTCAATGTCCAGGTGTAGAGCCGTGATGAGTGGAGTCCCTCAGCAGTTTGTATAGGTACTGGTATTATTTAACAACTTTGTTAGAGACATGTACAGCAGGCTTGCATGCACCCTTGGCAAGTTTGCCACTGACACCAAGCTGAGTAGTGCAGTCAACACACTGGAGGGAAGGGATATCATCCAGAGGGACCTGGGCAGGCCTGAGAGGTGGGCCTGTGCGAACCTCATGGGGTTCAACAGGGCCAAGTGCAAGGCCCTGCGCCTGGGACTGGGCAATCCCAAGCACAAATACAGGCTGGGCAGAGAATGGATTGAGAGCAGCCCTGAGGAGAAGGACCTGGGGGTCCGTGATGAGAAGCTCACCATAAGCCAGCAATGAGCACCTGCAGCCCAGAAATCCAGGCGGGTCCTGGTCTGCACCAAAAGCAGCATGGCCAGCAGGGAGAGGGAGGTGATTCTGCCCCTCTGCTCTCGTGAAACCCCACCTGGAGCCCTGCGTTCAGCTCTGAGGCCCCCAGCACAAGAAGAATGTGGACATATTCAAACAAGTCCTGAGGGGGGCCATGAGGATCATCAAGAGGCTGGAGCACCTCTCCATGAAAACAGGCTGAGGGAGTTGGGGTTGTTCAGCCTGGAGGAGAGAAGCCTTGGGGGAGACCTTATAGCAACCTTCCAGTACCTAAAGGGGCCCTACAGGAAGGCAGGAGAGGGACTCTCAGGGAACATAGTGATAGGACAAGGGGGAATGGCTTTAAAAGACAGCAGATTTCAATTAGATACACAGAAGAAGTTCTTTACTCAGAGGGTGGTGAGGCATGGGCACAGGTTGCCCAGAGAAGCTGTGGATGTGCCATCTCTGGAAGTGTTCAAGGCCAGGTTTCATGGGGTTTTGGGCAACCTGGTCTGGTGAGAGGTGTCCCTGCAGGGGGTTGGAACTAGGTGATCCCCCCCCCAACCCAAACCATGATTCTATGCTTCTGTGAAACAATCACAGAAAGAAAAACAAACAAACAAAAAACAGGTGACAGGATAACAAACTTTTGTGATCGGGGCAAAACATTTTAGGAAATCCGCTAACAATTATTCCCCATTTAACTGACAGTGGTATGAACTATGCGTTCTTGTCCAGAATTGTAAGTTACAGTAGACCTTGCTTTGAGAGGAACTGAAATGGTAAAAGAATGCAGCATAACAACTATAAATTAAACATACATGCTATGGTGGGAAATGTTATATTTTAACTAGTTTAGTATGGTAATACAATAAGACATACATGACTTATAATACAACGAGAGAAACACATACATGGCCTGAGATGCTTAGATAAAAGACCTTGCAGAAGTTAATGTGAGTAAGCCTTACATGTAAGCAGCTACTTACTTTCAGGACTTCTTTTTTGCCATTGAGTAAGCTCCGCTGTTAAAGCTTTCATTTGCATCACTAACAAGGAAAGCTGCATAACAAGAAATTAAGGATCTCTTTAAGTATGTTGAGTTATTCCAAAGTAAAATAAGATAGACCCGGATAAAAAGTCATTTATTAGGCTTGTTTAGAAAACAAAAACAAAACAAAAACAAAAGAACATCTATTGGAATACACCACTTATGCCTTCAAAAGGATTAAAAAAGCCAGTTCCAGTGACCAAGAAACGTTTTCATTCTTATTTCAAAAATTGGAAATCAGAAGTACCCTGAATTGGTATTTTTCCCCTTAACTTCCTCTTCAATATCTGACAATCACCACAACTGAAGATGAGCCACTGGAAGCCACAATATTTCACACCCTCATAACTTCTTCGATCTATGGTTGATACACATGCAAGGTTAAGTAGACTGACATTGATAGGCGTGATGACCAAATAGAAGAATGTCTTCCAAAAAAAAAACCCCAAAACATAGACAAATAGTAGTCAAATACATCTTCTATCAAAACTCCATATGTGGACTCAAGAAAAAATGTTTTGGACTACTGTTCTAGCTCACTATGATCACTGAAAATATAGTAGCAATAAGACTACACATTGGTTCAGGAAAGTTTACGAAAAACAAACAAACAAAATAAACAGCCGCAGATCCATAAAAAATGTACTTAGTTTGAATTAAATGCATTTAGTTTATTATGCTTTAGAGAAAGAATATATGCATTATTACTATTCCATTTCCTGAAGCTGGGGACTACACCTATTATTTTTCTTCAAATACACCTATATGTAATATGTGTTATCATATGTATGTATTACACAATGTCTGATAGGAAATTAACCTATCATTGAAATGCAACAAGTACTGCTGATATAGTCAAGCATTCAACGCATTCAGTAAAAGGCACTGCAGACTGCATTTAGCTTTTTCTTGACCAAAGGAAAAAGACAGAGAAAAATGTGCTAAGAATCATCAGGCAAGATCTCATAATAAACATATCAAGAATCAAAAATGTAAGTGTTGCTTTTCACTACTCAAAATAACTTTGAAAATAACTTTGAGAAGTACATCTTTAAAAGACAACCTTTCAAAATATTAGGCAGAATTGGGAAAAGCAAAATAACAACAACAAAACAAACCTGAAACCAAAAGAAATAAACTACCATACAGATGTTTTTTATTTTGTACATCAGGTGGTGTCAATCCCTTTTGTAATATTGGAGCACCACTCTTGACAATACCATCACTCTGCTCTTTCACCTTTTGATAAAAAGGATATACAAAGTGTCCAGGTTGCTCCAGTAACTGGACATCAGATATACAAATAACTTAACACTACCTTTCAGCAGCTGTAAATCAAGCACTCTTCAACAGACAAAGAGATACAGCCAGTATTCATATTAGGTGTCTCTCACACACTATATATATTCCCAGCAAAATACACTGCTTAGTAAGGAAACCATGACATTGTAGAACAGAATCATCCCCAAGCTTACAGAATTAAACCACATAGAGTACATTGCAAGATTATGATCTTGAGGTGATTAAGAAGTGAACATCAGTGACAAGGTCAAGAGAAGAAAAAACCCACAGCTTCTTTGCCAGCCGCAATGAAAATAGAAGTGTCTATATTAGGGCTTTAATAAGATCATAACAAAATTGCTGACAGAGGGTCCAACATGACCTTTTCCTCTCCTCCCCATTTTCTGTCATGAAGTACAATATATCCTTGCAACTCCATTTAATCATTGTCTTTTCTTTTTAAGAAAAGCACATCTTCAAAGTTTGCGTATTAATTACAAGGCTTTTACAAGGCACAATTACAAGTATACAAGGTGCACTACAATAAAGCTGGAAAGAAGCATAAAGACTCTGCGCCTACACCCAATGAAAATTATACAAGAATTATTTCTACTGTTAGGATTTTATTTAGTCCTGAAAGAAGAAGATTGTATTGTATGGATGTAAATATCCATCTTTACTTATTATTCATTCTGATTAAATAACAGTTTAGAATACAGTTTCTTAGTAGCAAGAGATAAACATTAGTAATTCAATATCGGAATGTGTTCTACAAATATATCTCTGAAAAAATACTCCGTTTCTGTTAATCATTCAAATATATTGAATGAACTATCTGAATGTACTTACCGAAGTCCTGTAAGATAAAGATTTATAAAATGTATGTATTTCACTCACCCGTCCAATATATTTCCAAATTTAGGGTCCACAAACAAACTCCATTTAAAAAGTTTGTATTAAGAATTTGCAAGCAGCTAAACAGTGAGCCAACACGGCCTTTTTCCACGTTTCCCAAGATTTCAGGATATAGGAGCTCATGTTCATGCAGTCAACATCACTCTAATAATTTCTAATTCAAGCATATCAGTTTTCTAATGATATCCACAAATCGAGAACAACACTAGTTTCCAAAAACAAATTTCCAGAGTAAAATTAAAGGTATATAGTTTTAAAAATACAGGTACAATGATTTGCTGCTTATGTTAGTCATACATCAGGTTGTACAAAGGACTGCTTGCAACCTTTTTGCTATACGTAAATGCAACTTTTCAGAATTTGCTGGACACTAATATACTTCAAAATAAAGTTTCAAAGTTAATAAGAGTAAAGCTGCCAACTTTAGAGAGTAAGTGAAGATAATTTCATTTCCTTCTTTTGGAAGCACACCATTTCATTACAGAAAAACAAATATTTTGTGGAGAATAAAAAAAATGTCTTACTTTGGCATCTGATTCTGTCAGTGGTTCTGCTCTTATGAGTGTTAGCTTGCTCTGACACTGGGTAAAAAACAAACAAAAGACAGAAAATGTTTACTCACTCATGCCTTTTGCAGCAAAGAAATATGATGTTTAGAAATTCCAACAAAAACTGTTTACTATAAGAAAAAAAAGCTTTTACTTGGCTCTTACCATGTCCCTTGGAATTTGAGCCAGAACAGCAAATAAGAAATATTTTGAAACCATACTGCAGTAAAAAAGTATAACTTAATTGAAAAGTAGAAAACCATCAGCTAACAAAAGATGATGTATGATTTCAGGAAAACGGCAAGTTAAAAGGGAAAAGTTGGCATGGAGAAAGATACTGAACAGATACAGAGCATGAGAAGCTGGGAAAAAATGACAGTCATGGACAAGGCTGAATCAGGGAATCTGCTACAAAGTAATTAGCACACTAAGTGCTACTGTTCTAGATTTCCAAATAGAGATATCACATTATAATACACATTTTGTTTCAACTCATTTAGTAGGGCAATATACTGTACACTTATGGTGTTTTTTTGTTTGTTTGTTTGCTTGTTTGTTTTATTTCTGTTTTTGAGTGCAGTGTATCAGCTCCCATTAACTGCAATGGGATGTATACCAGGACTTAAGTTCAGGTCACCACAGCTATCCACAGCTTCAGCATACGTCACCTGCTAAATAAATAAACTCTTCCTTGTTTTGTAACTGTCAGCAATTTGTTCTGCTCCAGGACAGCGCAGGATGCACTCTACTAAGCAGAATTACTAAGTGGTTCTTTGAAATCTTATTGCTGACGTTTTGCAACTAAACACAGTATAGGATTTCTCCAGAAAGAACTGCTAATTGTGACACTATAACTGGAACACTGCATCACAAACCATATAACCTGAGGTACTAATTCAGTGATCATCAGTTAATTTTTTTTTTTTTTCCTAAAACGTACTTCCATCCAGGATGCAACATACCTTGCATATAACACACATTATCAACTTCCTGTATTGTTGTGGTCATGCTGGGAATGAGATTTTTTTTCAATTAAATTAAAAATAATAAACATTCTGTTTTCTCCTCTAATTTGAAACTCTCAAAGAAAGTTCACAACCTCTGAAACGGTACCAAGCAAAACTTCTGTTGATAACTTATGACAATATATCAGAAACCTACCTAGTACAGGATTCCCTGTCACTTGTTCAGTATTAACATGTGCATTGTTCCAAATTCTTAATAACATGAAAAAGTGTTAGGTTTACACCTAAAAGCAAATAAAATCACATTATCCTTTTTAAACATAATTCTGTGCAATTTATGAACCATGGTTTGTATGTACTTTGGTATACTTTAAAATGAGAAGTATTCTTACATCATTTTCTGACACTTCAATGCCTTGAAATTACAATGCAAAAAACACAAGTAAACAAGTGGTACATAAAAACCATGTAAAACTCAAGTGAAGCAATTAAGACACTCAAAATGTAATTTAGAACATGAGTTTTCAGTAAACTCAGCAGAATCTTATAGAATGCATAACGTTTGCTCACAACTGTTACAAGTTTATCTTTGCTGGGATTGGCCTACGTAAAAAAAATGCAAATAAAAACAATTTGCTTGAAAATGTTATCATTAGCATATTGGATTTTCTGTCAAGCGAGATAAATTAAATAATCAAGGATGTAACATAACAGTCAGTTTGCATGAATGTATGCTAACAGAAGCCTCATGCAAGGTGGGAGTCAGTTAAGGTTCACAAGTACTTAGCATCTTAAAGGAAAGACACAATGGGAAGAGAAAGAGAGGCTCAGAACGATCTCAGTCTCAGTGTAATGATACTACCAGAATACAACTAATCTTTATGTTTTCCCTAGTTTTAATACATACTCCCATTCTATTAAATATTTAACTCCCACTAAACATTTAACTAAATCAGCACACTGTAAACAAATATTGACACCACAAAGCATTCTTCATTCCTGCCAGCACATCTACCTTTGGCCTTTTTGAAGGTCTTCTTCCTTTTGCTGTTGTTGTTTCTTTGGAGGGGGTGCAGTAAGCAAACAATGAAGGAAGAGGAAATAACAAAAAATGCTCATTACAGTTAACAACAAATCTGGTCCAATATTCACGATTTACATACCTCTTCCATCTGCTTCCAGATACTCTCACATTCATCCAAGAGTTCCTCCTTGGCATCTACAGAATTTGATTCTTCAGACTATTAACAATGAAATCTAGTGGTTACTATGCAGATCAACAATAATTATTAACACATTACTGAATCATACCTGCTGTGTTAGGTCAAACACATACCAGAGCAATCCCTTTGAGTACAGAAGTTTTTAGTTAACTCCCCAGTATTTCTAGACAGGACCTAATCATTTAGTAACATCAACTAACTTTAATATTGTAGCAAAATTTTGGAATAGGACACTAAAAACATTTTTAATTGAATCACAAAGACCTGAATTTTGAAAACTGCTTTGGATCATCTGCATGTTCTTGCTCTTTCTGTTTTTCCTGACAACTTAAATAAAGAAACAATGAGAGAATAAGTGCATATCTTCAAAGCCATAATTTTATTCATATATCCACAAAGTTCTTAAGGATAGTTACTTCTGCTCTGCCTTACAGTAAGTGCCCTAATCTATTTCTCCTTAGGACACTTTTCAGATGTTAAACAAAAAGACTTTGAATTAAAGTGTCCTGGGGGTCGCTAGAAAAAAACGACAACAAAAGAACCTTAAAGATAAGCAGGCAACTAAACAAAGAGAGCACTTGGATGGCCAGCAGAAAAGCATCAAGAGTTAAGTTATAAAGTTTGAGAAACCATTGGGCTAAATAGAAACACATACATATTTAAAAATGTGATCCCAGTTAAGTCTATAGAGAGAGAGACATTAAGTGACAATAGCAAGTAAGAGAAAAAACAGAAAGGCCAAAATGGCACTCAAAGAGAATTTTCTTTAAGAGGCAGGGCATTTTTTAAAGTATTTAAATGGATTACTGAGCCCACCAAATAGGTGAAGATTAAAAAGAAGCATTAATAAACACACAAAGAAGAAATAAGTGTCTTCATCATCTTAATGATGCAGAAATTCCTAAGGCAACCTTTTGTTCTTTTTCAGAATATAAGTGAGGCATCACGGAAAAATATGCTGAACAAATTAATTTCAAAAGAGTGAAATATTCAACTAGTACTTCCAAAGTTCAAGAATGCCATAGCAAAGTGGATAAGAAAAAAAATGAAATAATCATAATCTCTCCCTGAATGCTGACAGTATTCTAGAAAACTGAAAAGTAGCAATACCTCTGCTAAGCCTTCCTGGCAAATTTGTTGCATCAATAATTAAAAACAGAACACTAAGAAATCTGGATCACCATGATCTGATAAGGTCTAACGAGTACAGTTTTTGCAAAGGAATATCATTATCTTCTTAACAGTCTTGGAATGTCTCCATAACATGAAAGAGAACTAGCTCACATAATTTATTAAGACTTCTGAAATGCCTCCAGCAAAGTCCCCCCACAGAAAACTAATAAAGAAACTAAGCAGTCTTGAGATGCGACTTTGTTTTCTCTTAGACCAGAAATTGGCAAGGGGACAAACAGAAATAAAGCTCTAATAGATCATATTCACTGCAAAAAAAACAAAGCAGCAGAGCTGAGAGTGCCTGAAGTTAAAGCAAAACAAAACAAAAATAACCTTGGGAAACTTGAAAGGGGTGTTGAGATCTCATCCCCCAAAAATCCTATCCCCACTTCACCCTGGACCTCTACTCATGATGTGAAATAAATATCTCTAAATTCTAACATTGTTGACCTTAAAAACTTTCCCACCTGCTTTTACAGTTACAAAATGTATATATTTTGAGGAGATACTATAGACCTCTCTCTATACCAGCAACTAAATTTATCTGTCATCCCTAATACCCTGCTGTTAATTTTAACTTCTAAAATACATATATCAAAGTGTCATGTTTTTTGCATACATCTTTCCTTGTATCATTCAGTTTCCCTTTTTTCTGTATGGTAAGATAAGGTTTCTGTTTGTACTTCATACCTCAGAAATAGAGGTTTTTTGTGTTGTTTCATCACCCATCTTGGAACTTTCCATTGTTATTCTTGACTTGTTATTCTTTCTTGTTATTCAAGCGTTGACACGTTATTCCTTCTTGCCTCATACACAGGCAGTACACAGCTAGGTAAAACAGGCAGTACACAACCAGGTAAACTTTTTTTTTTTTAATTGGTAAATACACCAATTTCTTCCTTAAAGATTTAAGACCTTCTTAAAAAATGTTTAGCTGGTGAAGGAAAATAAATAATAATGATTGCCCCCCCCCCCCCCCCGGGAAAAATGCCTTTACTTCCAGATTTCACAATTTCTGTGATTGTCTTTCACATACAGATGAGGAATATCAATGAAAAACGTGCAAATGACAGATTTAATTTGCCACGCCCCAAAAAGACTACACAGGTAAGGAGATCTCTGTTGAAGGCAAGTGAATTATATAAATCTCTGAACAGTTTGTGTTGGAAGGGGCCTTTGAGATCACCCAGCCCCACGGGCAGGGACACCTCCCACCAGACCAGGCTGCCCACAGCCCCATCCAGCCTGGCCTTGAGCACCTCCAGGGATGGGGCATCCACAGCTTCTCTGGGCAGCCTGTGCCAGGGCCTCACCACCCTCACAGTGAAGAATTCCCTCCCTGTACCTAATCCAAACCTACCCCCTGCGCGATAAATACCATTCCCCCTAATCCTGACGCTACGAACCACACCGAGAAGCCTCTGCCTTAGCTGTAAGCCCCATTTAAGCGCTGCAAGTCCACCCCCCCCCCCCC
>CM021729.1:19127038-19187580 GCA_011074415.1 Stictonetta naevosa
CCCCCCCCCCAGCCGTTACCACGGCGCCGCCGCTCCCTCCGCTGCCCCAGCCCGGCCCGCGCGCACCACGGCTCCCGCCTGTGCCCGCGCTCCGCGCTGATTGGCTGCGCGCCGCAGCGTCTCTTCGGGGCGCCCGTCGGGGAAGGGGCGGGGGGGAGGGAGGTGCCGGGGCGGTGTCGCGGGGCGGTGACGCAGCGCGGCATGGCGGCCGCCGAGACGGGGCGCAAGAGGAAGCCCAGCGAGGTGGCGGAGGGCGGGGAGGAGGAGGAGGAAGAAGGGGAGGAAGATGGGGAGCGCTGGGTCGGGCCGCTGCCGGGGGAAGCGGCGCAGGCGAAGAAGAGGAGAGGTGAGGGCCGGGGTGTGCGGGGTTGGGGGTCCGGGAACAGCTCCAGGGATGGGGCTGCAGCTTCTGCGGGCTGCCCGTGACAGGGCCGCACCGCCTGTCCTGCTGCAGGTGGTGCTGAGAGGAGGCTCAGGGGAGGCCTCATTGCTCTCTGCAACTCCCTGAAAGGAAGGTGTGGGGAGCCGGGGATCGGCCTCTTGTCACAGGTAACTTGTGAAAGGACTAGAGGGAATGGCCTCAAGTTGTGCCAGGGGAGGTTCAGGTTGGAAATGAGGAGACATTTCTTCTCAGAAGGAGCAGTCAGGCACTGGGATGGGTTGCCCAGGGAGGTGATGGAGTCACCGTCCCTGGGGGTGTTTAAGGAAGGGTTGGACGTGGTGCTTAGGGACATGGTTTAGTGGGTGATAGTGGTGGTAGGGGGATGGTTGGACCAGATGATCTTGAAGGTCTCTTCCAACCGTAGTGATTCTGTGATTCTATGATTCTGTGGTTCTTCATTCCCCCAGTCCCCACCTTTGCCTTCTGCAGCTTGGGTGCTGTACCTAGAGCACTTGCCAGTGAAGACTGAGGTAAAAAAGTCATTGAGTACTTCAGCCTTCCCCATATCCCAGCTAATCAGGTCTCCCATTGCCTTCCTGAGGGCCCATGTTTTCCCTAGCCTTCCTTTTATCACTGATGTACTTACAGAAGCCCTTCTTGTGGGACAAGGCCATTGTCCTTTTGGAAAAAATGAGCTGTGGTTGATCTGTTTCTTGACAGGCCCTTAAAAATTCTGTTGAAGTTCTTTCTACATATTCAGAAATCCAAGGTAATACTTACTTTAAAGGGGGGCACCTGTATGGGTAGAAGAAGACTTTGAGTGGCGTTAGTCCCCAAGAATCAAGAAGTCTGAGCACAAAGCCAGAGTGGAAATCCCTTTTATGTTTGCACAAAGTCCTAATGTTCTCTTTATTAAAATTGGGAGTAAGGTGTTCAAAGGTAATGATGGTGAACAGAAGCTTAATGAAAGTTTTTCATAAAAACATTCATAAAATACATTTCCTGATTTTCTTTTTATTTTGTTTAGTCCTTGAATTTGAACATGTCTATCTTGAAAATCTACCATGTGCTTCAATGTATGAACGCAGTTACATGCACAGAGATGTCATTACACACGTGGCATGTACCAAGTAAGTTTGTGTTTCGTTTTTTTTTCCCACTGTATGTTGTCATCAAAGATGTGTTCTTGTATATACTAGGAAGTTTTAAATGCAGAAATTTAATAAAGGAAAGTTACGTGCAGATGTGGCATTTCAAGGCTTTTTGAAAACTGAGTGTAAAGGAAAGGAGTTATAAGCAAGATAAAAATTTTTAAATAGATGAAAAGGGGTTCTTAAAATCCTTATTGCAAAGTGTAGTGTATGCAGCAGTAGGAAATACTGAATGCATCTGAATGAAATATGATTCAGCAGAATTGCATGGGTTGAGGAGATGGTTTTCTTGTCTATTGTACGTGTGTATCTATTCACAAGTATATGTGTGTGTGTATATATATGTATAATAGTAGCGAATAGTATCTGCTGTGAAACCAGACCTAAATGAGAAGTAAAACTGAGTAAAAAATGATAGTATTACATATTTCTTAAATTCAGGCTGTTGACCTTTCATGGATGAATGTAGAGCACAATCAAATAATTATTTCTCTTTCAGGATTGATAGTACTCATTCAGACAGACTGTTAGAGTGATTTGTTTAAAGTTCATTTTCTACGCTACCTTAGTTCTAGTGTCATAATGCAAATCATTGTCCAAAAGTGGAGTGAAGTATGTGTGTGATTCTGTGATTTCTGTAATTCTGTGTTTCTGTTTTTCTTCTTTTGTAATTGTAGGACAGATTTTATCATAACAGCCAGTCATGACGGACATGTAAAATTCTGGAAAAAAATAGAAGAAGGGATTGAGTTTGTTAAACACTTCCGTAGCCACTTAGGTAAGAATTTGCTTTTTTGTTTATAGAACTCACCCCTGCTGCCTGAGTTTGAAGAGGGAGTGCAAACAAAAAGGAGAGGGGTTCTGGGACACATTTACTGCAGTCAGGGATTAAATGATACTTACTTCTCTTCCTTCATTCCCCTGTCCTGTACATTCAGCTCCCAAACCCCAGGAGTATTTGGGTGTGGGTGTGAATGAGACAGGTGAGATGACTCCTGCAGAGATCCCCTACAACCTTTGCAATGCCTTGTGCCCTGCTTGTAGGGTGAATGTGTAGGACAGAGAGAAAGTGTCTATTTAAGAAAGATGAGCAGGGTACATAAAATCCAGAGATGTTTAAAAAGATATTACTTTAAGCTGTGGTACCTTCATCACCAGCATCTGTACCAGCATCTGCACCAGCATTAAGGTACTCATTACTATTACAAATGATGATCTGCCTGATGGAAAAAGCAGTCTGATACGCAGACTGTCACAATAAGAAAAATAATAGGAAATAGTAAAATACTATTTTTTTTTAGAATTTAAAAAAATGTTATGGCAAGTTCTTGACCTTAGTTATCATCTTCTCATTATGTACAGAAACAAAACATGAGAATGAAGCCTACCAAGTGTAAATAAGTACTGTGAAAAACTTGTTGAAGACTCAATTGCAGAGTAATTTTAATTATTATGCATGTTAATAGCAGGGCTGTAAGAGTTAGCATTCTGCTGGTTTTTGTGTCTTGAGAGACGCAAGTCTAAGAGCTCATTTTTTTTATCATGTAATAACCTTGTTCTCTTTTTTTTAAAGAATATTTTGTATTAAAATAATTGTAATCATAGTCTTCCCCTTAGGTAGATGGTAACTAGTTCATCATCACTTACCTGATTGTAAACAGTGATAGGATACAAAATGTGTGGTAGTAAAGAAAAAAAGAAAAACAAAAACCTTTAACAAATTTTTAGTTCAAAAAAGATGGAGAAACGGCTGAAACAGCTTTAGATGTCTGTATGGTTTTTGTTTTTCTGTGGAGAACTGAAATGAAGAATGTCCTTTTCCTGTGTCTTAATAGTATGTTACCTTGTTTAAACAGGTATTATTGAGAGTATTGCTGTTAGTTCAGAGGGGGCATTATTTTGTTCCGTTGGAGATGACAAAGCCATGAAGGTGTTCGATGTAGTCAACTTTGATATGATCAACATGCTGAAACTTGGGTAAGTTGCTTGGTTCTTGAAAATATTTAGGATTACTAATGGGAATAATTTTACATAAGAGCTAAGTAAAAAATTCGTTCTACCTGATTTTTTTTTTTGCCAATCAAATGAAGCTGAGGAAGTTGAGTTATCCAAAAGGATGTAATCCAGTGGAGACTGCTTGCCTGAGTGTAGAAAAATGTATGACTGTATGTACCTCTCAGATGAGTGTAGTAGGGCTACACCTGTCCTCAGCATCTAATCTTAAGCAGAAAGACATGGTGTTTCCTGAAGTATTTAGCTAGACATCTTTATTTTCTTCCTGTTGTTTGACACTGAATTTAAAAATGACAGCTAACTAATAGTTCAACTAGAGAATAAATTTGGCCTACATGTATTATTTGTCATCATTTGCTCTCTTAGGGATAGCAATTTCTTCTTCTGTTAGAAATAATATAATTTTCCTTGATCTTGCTATTGTAGAATTGCTGTAGTTACACTGTATGTAGATAAAGAATTTGGGAGATACAGGATTGTATGTTACTGGAAGCAGAGAAAAACAAGACACATATCATTACAGGAATGCATTTGGAAAGTGGGAGGTTCAGTGAATGCTGTACTAAGAATGGTGGAAATACTGATGTTTCCAAAAGCTGAAATTTTAAAACATTTATTCAATGTAGTCTACTAATTGCTGGTTAATTGTGACATTGACTCGAGGTATAAACTCAAAAATGTTCAATATTGACATAGCTCTTTTAATTGAAATTAGTGCTAAAATTTCTACTGCTTTGAAGGCTATTATGATATCTGAGTATTTTTCAGAATGTCCACGTAAATGCTTATAGTAGCTGTTTTCTGGTTATAGTATTAATAACATCGTCTAAATAACCTACGAGCTTAGAGGAATTGATTCAGTCTCGGCTGTATGCTGTGGAAAAATTCAAGTTAGCCGTACTCATTTGTTTTCTGCTGGTGTTCTGTTCTTAGTAGCCCTGTATGTCACTAAAAAACTTGTAAAACTATACAATGAAATAAAATTAATTTAATATTAAAAATATGTATATTTGTTATGATGGTGATTTTTTTGTTTTGTTTGAGAATTCAAGGGAAATTAAGGTAGATTTTAAATCCATTTTGCATCAAGGATATTCTGAATTATACCTTAAAAGTTTGTCTATACTATATTTCTGACATACCTATAAATAGTTTTTCCTCAACAGCAGTAATCAAACTCCCCTCGCCTGTGTATCTTTTCAGAGATAATTGGGTTTGACCTGAAGTGAACTTATTAATGAAGAAGAGAAAAGCATACAACTGTAATACAAGCATTACTGAGAGTAGCTTTTTAAATTTAGCATTCATTGTTTTATCTTCTGCATTAGTGCTTATTGAGCATCTGGTTTCTGTTTACCTGACTGAAAAATTTTGAATAGCTGTTTGCTCAGGCCTGCAGTGGTTAATGTAGAATTCATAAATGCTGTATGGTCTTTTCACCTTGTCTTATCTTGTGCTGTCTGCTCTGATAGGTACATGCCCGTATGTTTCACGGTTGATTAGCTTTGTCTGAAATTTTTGAGATCCTTTCAGTTTTAACTAATCTGTCAGTGTAGCTGTCTTCAGATTCCCGTGCTTTATGCTTCCATTGATGATCTGGAGAAGGACAGGTATTTCTGCAGGAAGTGTGTATGACGTTGCACAGAACAATGAGACATTGTATTTATTACCTACCACCACCACTTTTTTTTTCCCCGATTGTACCCTTTGCAGTGAAAATCCAAAAGATAATTGTCTTTCATCAGGCCTTCAATATCTGTTAATCGAATAGGATTCTAAATATGAGTTTCCAGTGGAGACTATCATTCCTTCGTTGCCTATTATTTAGTTCTAGAGTTTCAGTTCCTGGAATCTTTGCTTACGGACATTTTTGAAAAAAACTTAGATTATGGAATTATTGACCATATCTCTGGTTTGTTTTATTTGTAGCTTACATTTGCTAGTAGCTAGTGTGTTCCTTCTTAAATATATTCAGAACAGCTGCTGAATATACTGTGATTGTCTTAGTTTTGTTTATATCTGGATAATTAAATTACTTCTTCTTCAGTTATACTTTTCAGTAGGTATATGGCAGAGGTGCAGTTGTCTTCATTTGCACTGAAGCATTAATCACTTAGAGCTGGGAGAGAAACGCTATTGACTCATAGAAATTGAGTACCAATCTTGAATCCTACTCAGTACTATTCATTTGGATTTCTATCATTTTTCTTCTTTTATACCCACCTACCTAACCTATGCTGGTTTCTGTCACAGCCTCTTTATGAAACAATATGGAAGCAACAGAAATGGGCTGAACTATCCATTGATTCATGTTGCTTGGAAAAGCTTGGTGATAACATTTAAATTTTAGCAAGATTGTTATTAGCAAGATGAGTAAATAAAGTTCAAAATTTGCTCCAGATATTTGATTTCAAATTTATAGCTTAACTTGATTCTTATATGAGTAAAACCATTCATTCTTATTTCTTTTTTGTTGTTGTTGTCTTTTGTTTTCCTTCCATTCTTTGTTGCAGCTACTCCCCTGGCCAATGTGAATGGGTATATTGCCCTGGAGATGCCATATCTTCTGTTGCAACATCTGAGAAGAGCACAGGAAAAATTTTCATATATGATGGACGAGGAAATAACCAGCCACTTCATGTTTTTGATAAACTCCATACATCCTCTCTTACTCAGATACGGTTGAACCCTGTCTTCAAAGTAGTGGTGTCTGCTGACAAATCTGGAATGATTGAGTACTGGACTGGTACTCCTCATGAATATAAATTTCCCAAGAATGTGAACTGGGAGTATAAAACAGATACTGATCTATATGAATTTGCTAAGTGCAAGGCGTACCCATCCAGTATAAGTTTTTCACCTGATGGCAAGAAAATGGCTACTCTTGGGTCTGACAGAAAAGTTAGAATTTTCCGATTTTTGACGGGGAAGCTCATGAGAGTCTTTGATGAATCTCTGAGTGTGAGTTTGGTCTTGCTTCTCTTTGAGACTTTTTCTCTGACTTCACTAACCAGCACTTTTACCTACATTATCATCTGCTTTTAAAGCTGAACTCAATTGTTATGATTTTCTTGCATAAAAGGTTTTCCCTGTTCTCTTCCTTGCCTCTTACATTGCTTTGCCCTGAAATTAATTCTCACTGATTTGTTAGCTGTTGAGTGATACTGAGTCGTTAATTTTCACTTATGTTTTCATACTGCTAGATTTTTTTTATTAGAAACTAATTAGAAATAGGAACTAGTAATTAGCATTTCAAGTAATAATTGTAATAATGAAACATTTATAATCCTTTCAAAGCTCTGCTAGACAGCTACATAATTCTTTTTATTTCCTTAAACCTAATACAACATCATGGCTATAAGGTTGTTAAAATAGTATTATTTGTTTTTATTTTAATTCTTCGGGTAGTTTGAGCAGTATAGTCTTGCTTGGATTCTGTGCTTTCTGTGCATGTGGATTAGTGTTTAATTGGGTCAGAATTTTGAAGCATGTTAAAGTGATTATTATTTTTTCTTTAGATGTTTACTGAACTTCAGCAGATGAGGCAGCAGCTACCAGACATGGAGTTTGGCCGACGCATGGCGGTTGAGCGTGAGCTGGAGAAAGTGGATGCAGTAAGATTAATTAACATAATATTTGATGAAACTGGACACTTCGTTCTCTATGGAACAATGTTGGGCATTAAGGTCATAAATGTGGAGACTAACAGGTAAGTTTTAGTGGAGATAGATACGTTTGTTTCAGTCCATACTTAATTGCTCATATTTAAAACTCAATATAACTGGATGTTATTAAGCTTTTTTTTGTTATTTGGGATACTGAAGTTAGATTGTTGATTAAAAATATTTGCATGATTATTACTGGGTCATTTCAGTTCAGAGCTTGGTAAAATGAGCAAATAAGGCAAGCATAATTCATATGAAAGATGAGAGATCAATGAATCTGTGGCTGACTGGATATAACAAAGTAAATGTGGATCATGCAGTTTGTTTTTTTATAGGGTAGGGAGTCTGACTAGAAAATTATGTAGCAAGTTTGAATAGAGAAGCATTATAATTACAATTAGTAAAAAATTGTTTAGAGAGGCTTTAGGTTGCTTTACATTTCTTGCAGTCAGAAAAGAGGTACTGTCTGACTGTTAGCAGCTAACAGTTGTTACACTTCTCTTCTTGTACTTCAGGTGTATTCGTATCTTGGGAAAACAAGAGAACATCAGGGTGATGCAACTAGCTTTGTTCCAAGGAGTTGCAAAGAAACATCGTGCTGCAATTACTATAGAGATGAAGGCATCTGAAAATCCTGTTCTGCAGAATATCCAGGCAGATCCAACAGTAATCTGCACAGCTTTTAAGAAAAACAGGTTTTACATGGTGTGTGTGGTGTTTATTTAAGTAACTTCATTCTTCTATTGATGTTTTCTCTATAAATTATCTAGAAATCAGAGAATTATCTAGAATTAGATCATCTAGAAATATTCTAGATTAGATTATCTAGAAATGTTTTCTTTTTAGCTGTCTCAATTACAGTTCTCTGGGAAAGGGTGCAGACTTCTGGTCTAGTTTAAGAAACTTACGTAAGAACATTTATAAAAAACTAACGAGGTATTACAGTGATAAAGTAACAATGATTAGCTATGTATAAAGTATATAACAAAAATAATTAAATTCTGAGTAGCATCAGGACTCAGTAGCACTAAGTGCTTTATGGGTAAGTAAAAAAGATTCAGAATTTAAATTTTAGTTCAGATACAATGAAAAAGACAAGCAGATCTGGAGTAAGTACATAGTACTTGTTCTGGGATGTGATCAGAGTGTCTGTGGTTAGTTGTGCTTGAATTTGATTGTGTTTTCCGTTGGAGCAAAATAGTATATTTTCTAAACCTTTTTGTGGTTAGTATAAAGTATATAATGGAATATACTACTTCAAACAAGTTAACAAGAAAGGAAGAAAACTTCATAAGCCATATGGAAATATCACACTTTCTAGAGAAAGCATGGGTACATGGCAAGTGAATGCATGCAGAAAATTAGTGATTGTTATTTGATACATAATTGTACATACTTCCGTGGATACTTGTGTACTCTGATATTTACTGTATGTTTTGCTTCTTTAACAAGTGCTATAAAATTTTCAGTTCTAAGGTTTCTCCAATTTTAAGTTGAATTTGCAGTTTTTCTTATAGTTTTGCATTAATACAGTATTGGGATAAGAGAATTTAGTTTGACTTTGTAATGAAACCACTAATTTTATGATGAAACCAAAAGTTTTGTCTGAATATAGTAGAACACACCGATTCTCCATTCTTTTCTAAAGGAATTGTGCTGAAATACTACTGTGAGCTTCCTTTGGGAAAGGGGAAATTTAGAAGATAAATTATAAAAGTTATTTGGACTTACATGTATCCGTACTGGAATTTGTGACTGGAAATGCTGATAATGAACGACGGTGAAATGTGGTCTCTGAATTCTGATATGAAAACACTTCAAATCTAGTTGGCTGTCTAGGAAGTTAAATCTTCTCATTGATATCTCGGGTGCAGAGTGCTTTGTAAGATAAGGAAAAACAAAAGAGAAATACAAACTTACATTCGGTTCGTTTGTTTTTCAGTTTACTAAACGTGAACCAGAAGATACAAAGAGTGCAGATTCGGACAGAGATGTCTTTAATGAGAAACCTTCTAAAGAAGAGGTCATGGCAGCTACCCAAGCAGAAGGTCCCAAAAGAGTTTCTGACAGTGCCATTATCCACACAAGCATGGGAGATATTCATATCAAGCTTTTTCCTGTTGAGTACGTATTTGGCAGTTTTTCTGTTACTCTATTTTGCCTTTCTTCTGTGTTTTTTGGTTGCAGTAACCAAGACTTAACTTCCAAGCTAGGAATGGTTCTTTTCCTCCTCATTTTTTATTGTTCTCATTTCCTGACAGTTTTTGTAATACCTCAAGCTACCACAGTGTGGCTCTTGACAAACACTAACAAGGTATGGCAAAAATAGATCAAAGCATCAGTGGGATTTTTTTAACTTTTTTTTTTTTTTTAATTTATTTATTTATTTATTAGTTAAGGAGATTTATTCCTGAACTTTTGTTTGTTCTCTAGACGTCAGATGTGGCTAGGTCATGATGGTTTGCTGTGGCTATGCAAGCTACATATTTTTGTAAGGCAGCGCTGTTTGATTTCTGGTAACAACAGAAAGGGAGAAGGCTGAGGCTGGTGACAACAGGCATGGAGAAGGCTGAGGTACCCAGCAAGTTCTGTGCCTCAGCCTTCACTGCCAGTCAGGCTTCCCATATCTCGTTTCCCTGACCCTCAGGGCAGGGGCTGGGGGAGCAAAGTGCCTCCCACTGTAAGCCAAGACCACCTGGTGAAACTGAATGGGTACAAGTCTATAGGGCCCAATGCCACGCATGCCAGAGTCCTGAGGGAACTGGCTGATGAAGTTACCTAGCCTCTGTCCAGCATATTTGGAAAGTCCCAGCAGTCAGGTGAAGTCCCTGGTGACTGGAAAAGTGGATACATCACTCCAGTTTTTAAAAAGGGCAAATAGTACTGTTTGCAACTTCCAAATGTGGCAATTGTATTACATCTTACAGTATCGTAGATCCTTCAAGAGCAACTTGAAATTCATACTAGCATATAACATCAGTGCAGTGTATATCCCAAACTGGGCATATAATTTACTAAGTGTTGTGTGTGATTATTGAAGTTTTTGTGTCAGCATTACTCAATGATAGTAATATATGCAAATATTTTGTTATGCAACAGTAGATTTATATACGATGCCAAGTTAGCTATAAATTGAAACATAAACTATTCTAGTCCATGTTTCTCCAGAAACAACTTCACGTTTTGTCATTAGCACAGTTAAGGCAACACAACCGTAATTCTACCCTGCAGGGCTGTTAGTATTCCATTGCTGTATTAACTGATTTCTCCTTCCATCAAGACCTAGTTCCTGTAATTCTTACTTGTAGTATATATGTTGCAGTAATGGTACAGCATATACTAGTGAGTGACAGGCCAAGGTACATTATTTATGACTTTTTTTCTAATTCTTATGACAGTATGTCTGTATTTGCATGCACAATATTGTTAACTTCATTGCAATGTTTTGTATGCATCATTTTTTTAGATTGAATACAAGAGTAGTATCCCAACTCAGGATATTCTATCATTCTATGATCAGTCTTGGTTATGGTTATGTTTGTCCTTTTCTGGTATTTCCTTCTGTCTGAGCTTTGAAATTAGAATCTCTTTAAGATAAAAGTGATTCAAAATTAAAGTACAGAATTGAGGATGTGGCTTCATACGCCCTTTAAATCTCTGACCATGTGCTCGTAGACTAATATGAATGACTACTTTTGTACTGCTTAGCAGGAGCTGGGAAGGCAGCCTGTCTGTTCTATTAGTTATGTTATTGGTGCTGTTTAACAAGATGCTTTAGAGTATGACTTAAGCCCAACTAATGTTCCTTGTCACAGCTAAAGTAACTCTGCAGCCATGGACTTAACCTGGCTGTTGTCTGGTTTACTGGGAAAATGTGTGTTACTGTAAATCTGCATATGCAGATCTACTGTGGCTACTAATCCATTTCCTAAAACCAGTGGAAGAACTAGCAAAAAGAACTGCAGCTCTGGTAGCATCTACTCTTGAGAGAATGAGGGGAACACACAAAAAAATCACAAGGTGAAAGGTTTTGTTTTGGTTTTATTACATCAATATTGAATACCTCTTCACCCTAGTTTGGAACAGTGTTTGTCAGTAACTCCAAAGGAGGGAAACTGGCTTGGTGTTGACTGCAAAGTTGCTCTGCAATACTAAAACAGTGTGGTTTCAGATTTTACTTTTTGTACACAGCACTGGACACCTTACATACATAGCTTAAGAGAATTGTAGGGATAAAAGTAGTAACACCTTTCTGCTTATGGAGCTTATATTCCTTAATTGGTTTTGTGTATTGAAAATATGTAAACAAAAAGCTGGAGAAGGATCATTCAGTCAGTAGTGTCTTGACCTAGGCTTTGAGAAAGATTTGGATCCTGACCATGCTGCTGACTTCCTGTGTAGTCATGCAACCTTATACTCCTCTCAAGTTTCATTTCCATCTCTGGGTTTGAGAAAGTGGGAGGGTGGTTTATTCATACTTGATCCCTTTTGTAGTATGCTGAAACAGTGCTCAGCACAACAGCATCTGAGTCTCACCTGAAATCTTGATGGCCTTGCCACAATACGGTTAAATACGTATAGTAGCCTGTATTTTCTGTTCCATGATTTTAGGTGCCCTAAAACCGTGGAAAACTTCTGTGTGCACAGCAGAAATGGCTATTACAATGGACACATATTTCACCGTATTATCAAGGTAACTTGTAAAGTTTTTTGTTTGTTTGTTTTTTGTAGGTTTACAGAGTGTAACTTTGCGGTCAGCCCTCTGTGTTAACATTTTTATTTGCCTTTTATACAAGGCTTTCTGGAACAGTTTAGTAGTTTTCTGAAAGGTGTAAACAACACTTGAGGTTCTAACGACCTTTATCACTTCATGAAGCTTCTTAATAGGTGTCCTGCAACTGACAGGGTGGAAGAAATCTCAAAATTGAAAGATTCAGCAAATTCAAAGTTCAGCAATCGTGCTTGAATTATGATTTAATTTCATCCCAGAATGGCATTTCTTGTAAGGCTGCTTACTTCTATTGCACTAGAATTAATGAAGCTGAAGTCATTGCAGAGGGTAACAGTTAGGTTTCTACCCTTCACTAGCAAGAACAGTGAGTAATCTTTTTTTTTTCTTTTTTTTTTTTTCTTTTTAACACAAGTATTTATCACCTTTAGACCTTATCCACAGCATTTTAACACTTGATTTTATTGAAAGATGCAATGCAAGTTTGAAAAAAATTAAGCTTAGCATAAGCCATTTTTGCTTATTTGTTCTATAGGATGAAGTAATAACATTTAACTTCTGTGCAGGGTTTCATGATTCAGACTGGTGACCCAACAGGTACAGGCATGGGAGGTGAAAGTATTTGGGGAGGAGAATTTGAAGATGAATTTCATTCAACTTTACGACATGACAGACCATACACACTCAGCATGGCTAATGCAGGACCAAATACTAATGGATCCCAGTTTTTCATAACAGTAGTGCCAACTGTAAGTAATATGAAAAGTTCGGGTTAAGGCCTGAGATGCTAACTGCATACTAAAAGCACAGGAACTTCTCTGGTAGAAAAAGGAACAAAATACTGTTGAAATAACCTTTTTCTTGTAATTTTGCAAGTGAATGCTGCACACAAAGATGTACAATATGTAGGCTTCACTGAAACAAACATCTAAAAATAGGAAGGTGCTGTGATCACAAGACCTTTTGACTTTGGGAGTAAGAGCCTTACCCGATTCTTAGTAAAACACATTTTTGCAATTGTTTATTACTAGAATATTTTAGATTAATGTATGTTTTCAGTTTAATAGTCTTTAGATATAAAATATATGCATGTTACTTATTCTAGGTCACTTTCTTCTTTGGTTGGTACCTGACCTACATGTATGTCTTTTCTTTCTCCTCCTGTACCTCAGCCTTGGCTTGACAACAAGCACAGCGTGTTTGGACGGGTGACTAAAGGAATGGAAGTTGTTCAAAGAATTTCAAATGTAAAAGTCAATCCCAAAACCGACAAACCCTATGAGGATATCAGCATCATTAATATCACAGTGAAGTAAGCTAGGAGTTGAGGGTTCCAACTTGAAAAGAAAAACCTCAGCACTATGGGACACAGAAAGGACCTAGAATGAATAAAAACCTTTTTGATGTAATGGATGTAAGAAGTGGCAGGACAAAGCAAACACCAGTTCTACTGTTTTTCATGTACCTGAAGTGCCCTAAGCATGTATTTCTGGTAACTCTGTCTTTTAAAGTAAAAACATTTACTTGTTTCTTACAATGTCTCCTGTTTTTCTTGTCTCTTCTATGCAAGATTGAAAATGCAAGTCTGTACCATGGCTCATGATAGTGTTTTTAGAATATAATCAAGGTATGGTTCGTACCTTTATGATATTTATTTGCATCTTTCATGTCTAAACCTTTTTATGCTAGTGACATCTTTGACATAGGAAGAGGTCGGAACCCTTAGGCTATGTCTGTATTGCCAGTGCTTGTCCTCGTGGGAGACTTTAACTTCCTGGACATACGCTGGAAATACAATACAGCTCTGAGGAAGCAGGCTAGAAGGTTCCTGGAGTGCGTGGAAGACAGCTTCCTGAAGCAGCTGGTTAGTGAGCCTACCAGAGTGGGTGCCTCACTAGACCTCTTGTTCACAAACAGAGAAGGACCGGTGGGAGATGTGGTGGTTGGGAGCTGTCTTGGGCAGAGTGACCATGACAACTCCATAGTGGAGTTGTTGGTGAAGTCAGGAGGGGCGTCAGTGTAACTGCTATCTTGCACAGGGCTGACTTTGAACTGTTCAGGGTGCTGAAAGGGAGGGTCCCTTGGGAGTCACTCCTGAAGGGCAGAGGGGTCCAGGAAGGCAGTCCTAAAGGTGCAGGAGCAGGCTGGCCTTGTGTGCTGTAAGATGGGCTGGTGGGGAAGAAGACACGTGTGGCTGAATGAGGAACTTCTGCTGAGTGTCTTCAATGCCTTCTTTACATCTGTCTTTACTATCCAGACCGCTTACCCTTGGGGTACTCAGCCTCCCAAACTGGAAGTCTGGGATGAGGAGCAGAAGAAACCCCTCCCCCTTCAGGTGGAAACAGTTAGAGACCTACTGCTCCACCTGGACTGTCAAAAGTCTATGGGGCCATATGGCTCCACCCGAGGGTGATGAGAGAGGTGACAGATATGATTGCTGGGCTGCTTTCCATCATCTATCACTGGTCATGATCATCTGGAGAGATCCGAGATGACTGGAGACTTGCTAATGTGCTGCCCATCTATAAGAAGGGTCATAAGGATAAGCTGGGGAACTACAGGCCTGTCAGCCCAACCTCGGTGCCAGGGAAGGTGATGGGACAGGTCGCCTTTCACGCAATCACACAGCATCTGTGGGACCACCAGGTGATCAGGCCCAGTCAGAATGGGTTCATGAAAGGCAAGTCCTGCCTGACCAACCTCATCTCCTATGACCGAGTGACCCACTGGGTAGATGAGGGAAAGGCTTGTATGTAGTCTGCCTAGACTTCAGCAAGGCCTTTGACATGGTCTCCCACAGTCTTCTCCTGGAGAAGCTGTCAGCCCAGGGCTTGGACAAGTATACTCTGCTGGGTTAAAAACTGGCTGGACAGCCAGGCCCAGAGAGTGGTGGTGAAGAGAGTGAAATCCAGCTGGTGACCAGTCACCAGTGGCATTCCTCAGGGGTTGGTGTTGAGGTCCATCCTCTTTAATATCTGTCTTTATTGATAATTTGGGTGAGGGAATTGAGTGCACCCTCAGTAAGTTTGCAGACAACACCAACCTATGGGGAAGCCCAACCTCTGGGGAAGCGTCGATCTGCAGGAAGTCCCTGCAGAGGGACCTGGACAAGGTAGGTCAATGGGCAGAGGCCAAGGGGATGAGGTTCAACATGGCTAAGTGCTGGGTCCTGAACTTTGGCCACACCAACCCAATGCAGCGCTACAGGCTTGGGGCAGAGTGGCTCAAAAGCTGTGCAGAGGAAAAGGATCTGGGGGTGCTGATTGATGCTTGCCTGAATATGAGCCAGCAGTGTACCCAGGTGGCCAAGAAGGCCAACGGCATCCTGGCTTGTATCAGGAATAGTGCAGCCAGCAGGACCAGGAGGTGATCATCCCCCTGTACTCTGCTCTGGTGAGGCCGCCCCTCGAGTGCTGTGTTCAGTTTTGGGCCCCTCACTACAAGAAGGACATCGAGGCCCTGGAGCATGTCCAGAGAAGGGCTACGAAGCTGGCGAAGGGCCTGGAACACAAGTCCTGTGGGGAGTGGCTGAGGGAACTGGGGTTGTTTAGTCTGGAGGGGAGGAGGCTCAGGGGAGACTTTATTGCTCTCTACAATGGCCTGAAAGGAAGGTGTAAAGAGCTGGGGGTTGGCCTCTTCTCACAGATCACTGGTGGTAGGACTAGAGGGAATGGCCTCAAGTTGTGCCAGGGGAAGTTCAGGTTGGAAATGAGGAGACATTTCTTCTCAGAAAGTAGTCAGGCATTGGAACGCGTTGCCCAGGGAAGTGGTGGAGTCACCATCGCTGGGGGCGTTTAAGGAAAGGGTGGACGTGGTGCCTAGGGCCATGGTTTAGTGGGTGACATTGGTAGTAGAGGGCTGGTTGGACCAGATGATCTTGGAGGTTTTTTCCAACCTCAATGATTCTATTACCAACAATTAGATTGTCATGAATGTTTTGCTATGACAATATATAGTCTACCTCTTCAAAGATGGTCCACATTCATTTGGACCGAATGAGCAAGTAATCAATTCATGCAATGGCAGTTTATGAAGTGCTGTGCAAAATGTGCCCTTCTTTTTCTTTGAATGCTTCCTTTCTCATTATTTTAGCCTTGAGAATCTGTTTTTGGCCTGATTTTTACCTAAAAGCCTACAACCATCACCAGTTCTGCTGAAAAACTCATTTGAGATAATTGCTATGACTTACTTCAAACTAAGCTCATGTCCAGTGTTTTGATGTAGTCCTTAGTGAAAGCTTAGATGCCTTTTCAAGTTGTTGTGAACCTGTGGCTAATTAGGGTCCTGTATTATAGTGGATAGTTAAGTCTACTGTAAATACTATAGTGTTAACATTGAGTGTTTATGTTCACATAACACTCCAGAGTTTACAACTGTGGTAAGTTCACAAAAACAGATACGTGATAAGCAAATTCAGTCCCTTGAAAGCTGTGACCCTGAGGAGGCTTACTTTATTGAGATAAAAGGCTATCTTCAGGCAAACAAGAATGTTGTAGTATGTTAGATGTAGCACACCGCTGTTCTTAGGTAACTATCAAAAAAGGGCAAGTTTATTAGAAGAAAACTAGATCTCCAAAAGTTTTAGATACTTTTATTGAAAAAAACAATTCATTTTTTCTGGACAACTCTGCAGCTCATGAATTGTTTCCATTAAAAGAGCCCTTTCTTTCCAAAAATCATTATGTAACATCCATCAGTTCAGAAATTTGAACCATCTCAGAAGAAATCCCTCAAGTACCACCCATTCCACAATAAATTTGAAGGTAACATACAGAAAGACCACATCGTGTGATAAAACATGATTTTTGCAGTTAGTCTAGACATACTATTTTTGAACCAAAATTGTTTAAAGAATGCCACAACACTGTCACTAGATGTTGCATTTACTCAATTTCACAATTAAGTCAAAATCTTATGAAAAGTTAATCAGCCTTTTCAAATAATCCTCATAGTTAGTAACACTTGAATAAGTTCTAGTTGAGGAACTACTTCTTTGCATAAGTCAGTACACTAAAACTGAAGTTCAATAGAACTGGTAAAACAAGCTTAAATTTGTAACTGAAGCAATTTATATATAGTATTAACTTATAATACAAATAAACCTCTCAGTGTACCTGTTTACACTAAAGAGTTCACAGACAAACGCAACACCTTCACAGTCACTTTAAGTCATCTTAAATAAATTCCACTAAAAACACTGTATGGTAGTATTCCACATATGTCACAAGCAAGCAATCCTTTGTACTCAAAAATATGCATGAGTATTTTTCCTCTGCCCTCAAATATACTGCCACAAAAAAAACCAAAAACATTCCACCAACTCACAAACTGGTCACCTTGAGCATTTTTTTAGTAGTAATTAGAAACGTAATTACAGAGTATGAGGGCACTGTATAACTGACACAGAAACCAGCTATAATAAAGTTACAAGTTCAGATTTTTCTTGAGAACAGATGTCTTCCTGGAAAAAGTATCTACCACGCTAGCAGACCTTATTAATGTGTTAAAAAGAGCGCTATGAACAGTCAGCACTAACTATATCTGGAACTGCTCTGTGGTACAGGCTGAGCAGATACTCAAGTCAAGAGCAGCCAACTGTGCATCATGCAAGAAGTTGCAGGCTGGGGAGAATGATTTTTTTTTTTAGTTCGGTGGTGCAGAAAAAATGCCCTTCAGCCCAATGTAAACTATTTCTAGATTAATCAGGTAATCTGCAGAAAGAGTAATTACTCCTTCTCAGTACCTATGTAGGCATTGAAGCCTGTTTCACAAACATTGCTATTTTAAAGCTTAGTGTTCTTTCAGCTACTATTCAAGTAATTAGACCTGCTTAAACCGAAGCTGCATTTAACATCATTTACATGAAACACAAGTAACGAGAAAACTATGAACAAGTGTCATTATGAGGAAGTAGTTCTTTAACTGCTTCCCCTTGAAGAAAAGTGCAAGTGTACTAAATTATTTGTTTATACATTCTTGGCCTTACCTAAAGTACGTCGTGGGAAAACATCATAAAGCTGACAATACAAAAAAGCCACAGCCACAGACCATGAGATAAATTTTCCTCACTGGGTGAGATTCACAGCCTTCACAGGTTACTATGTTTTTCAGTGTGTCAAAAAGATCTACCTACCTATCTGTGCAACAATACTGCTTGCTTCCATTGTGTGGTTCTTCCTGTTTACCTCTACTGCAGTAAGAAAAGATGCTCTGCAGTTTTGATCTATTGGCTATGCTCTTCCTTGCTCCTTTACTGATGTGAAGAGGGTCGTGGCATGGCTTCTTCAGCTGGCAGTGGCTGTGCACTTAGGAGAAGACCAGAAGTTTCTTGTATGTATACCAGTCAGATAAAACTGTTAACAGAACTGCGTGTGCAGCAGAAAAGGAGACACCACTAAGTGACAGCAACCTTTTCTAAATTTAAACAGTGCTACACATATATTACATGGGTTTGTGAATGAGTGACCTTTCAAAACAGAGGCAGTGGTGACAGGTGTATGTAGAAGATACAGTAAGGATTAAAAATCTTAATACAGAAGGTTTACATCACATTTTGCCATCAGCTTTTTTAAGTAAGAGTTATAATCAGTGAACGCTGTTTTTACATTATGTTATTTTAAGGCCACTACCTTTATCTGGAAGCTTGACTTCTACGTAAGAGTACATAAGTGAACTGATATTACACTACACTGTTGCTTTAAGATGTTGTTTTTTTTTTAAGCTTCATTTGACTTCTTGAGGAAGAAACTTAATCCCTAAAGGCAAATTATGTCCTCAAGAATTTATGTCAAAACATTTTCACCTTAATATCACTATAGTCCGTCCATAAATAATTTAACATGTGTAGACTTACAAAAAAAAGTAAAATAAAAAATAGAACACAACCAGCTAAGCAATGTCACAGCCAGTTAGCACTAAATTGTTCCCCATTCTCGGTTTTCTTTGCCATTATGCTCTCATGCAGTAACAGAGAAGTTAATAACAGGGGAAGCATTTTCCTTTTGCAGTGTATTTGCATATAATTTCCAATGCCAGCTTTAGCTGAATGCATTTTTAAAGATATCAAAAAGTAGCATAATTTAGTTCTGACTAATGACCAGAGCTGGCTATTCTAATAACGTAAGATGGATTTTGGAAGTTTCTTGGGAAAGCATTTCTAAACCGCTCAAAATTTTTCTGACATTAACTTCTGCAACCTTATTATGATTATTACTTGAACTCTAATGTGTATTTTATCAGGGAAGAACTTTAAGTTTTAACAACCTAATTTCAACAAAAAGAATTTTCAAGACCCCTGTGTAACTAGCCCATTTCATCACTTGTACATGTATCAAATGTCAAAAATACTAACTGTACAAGTTTACTGAACCAATTATCCAGTCTTGAATAAAGGCTTGTATTTTTCTGTAACCATCAAGCTTAAACAAATTCCCCTCTTCAGAGGGCAGACCTGGTTACAACATCTTAAGTCATGCAAACAAAACAGTGAACAACAAACACAACTGTTCTGAAATTAAGCCACATCCAGGACACCAGCAGCCACTAAGTGCCTTGAAAGCCAGTCTAATCCTTCAAAAAGTCCTGTACCACTTCGGGCATCACAACCCTGGATATACCAGCTACGGCCACAGCAGAGTTTATGGAGACTCAGCAGTTCCGTAATTTCTTCTACTGAAAGTGCTCCTGCTACATCCTGCAACAGAATCAGACATACAGACTCAATTATTCTTCTGTACTCTGAAGCATTTTTAACTGATGGCATAGATTAAGGCTACAGATTACATAAAAGCTTTCCAAACCTCAAAGTCAAATAAAACAGTGACAAGTTCACTCTTGTTATCACAAAAACTGACTGTTAAATCTACCAAACACTTCAGCATTATTTTGCCAAAATTAAATATAAGGAAAACGTCTGTATTTTATCCTTTCTATATTACCATTCCCCTTCCTATAGGGGAGGATTCAGGAAGTGTGAATTTGATACACAAACTGAGGTAAAGAGTAGCAGAATGGAAAAAAAAATATCAGAAGTACCTGTTTATTAGCAAAGATCAAGAGCAACGCATCCCGCAATTCCTTCTCTGTTAACAATTTTGCAAGTTCATTGTGTGCTTCACTGACCCTGTCTCTGTGACTGCTATCAATAACAAACACAACCGCTGTGAAAGAAAAAAAAGAAAACAAACAACATTTTACACACATTCAAATACAAACTGTCAAGTTAGCTTTCAGCTAACATTTTTCCTAAAAGTCTTTTACATGAAGTTTCTCAGCAGCACACAACTTCAATTTCAGGAAGACTTTGAAATGCCTTACATACCTCTATACTTTTGACAAAAATCTAGAATTTACCTTGAAACAGGGAAGAAGTCTATAGTTTTAGGCCTGGTTTAACACAAAGGCTGTGCAAGTTTTAACTGCTTTGGTTTAAAACCAGATTTACCTTGTGTAGATTGAGTATCCCCATTCAAATCATTTTTGACCCATTTATGTTCAACAGACTCACACACAATGGTTTCAGTTTCCCTTAGCTGGCTGTAAAACGTACAGGTAAGCCAAATCAGCACAGCTTTCCTGAGCTAGGGACTAGACATTACGGAGAAGACTATATGGACTCAACACAGTAAGTTTTACTATGCACCACAGAAAGACCAGAGAGTTAGTTGGACAGAATTCACACTCACTGTGTTTTAAATACATGGAGAGATAAATAAATAACACCACCAAAACCGAACAAAACTTACTGCAAGGATGCACCAGGTTAATTGCTTAGATTTTTGTCTCCAGCTTACAATTCTTAAAGGCTGACATAACTCTATGCTACTGGTATTTATTGGGTAAGATTTAATAGATTAACAGAAACCCAAGATCAAATTGCTAAAAGTTTGTGAAGATGGGGGTGACTGAAAATGTTAAAGTTTGCAATGAAGGCTAAATAATGCACAAAAATGGAGGACTTAAAACTAATATTTTCATTCCTAAGCATTTCAGGCAATTCACAGTGAATTCATGAAGAGAAGCCCCTTTCCAAGTTGGTAAACAACTACAGAGCACTTACAGAAGGGCAGCATTACTTTCCAAGTCAGCATCATTTATAACAAATCTTATTAGTAAAGTGCTTGATTCTGAAATCACAAGTAGATCTAAGACTGCAATGCAAACTAAGAAACTGCAGAACTTCGTAGAATTTAGAGGCTCCTAAGACTGAGTATTTTAATTTCAAGTGCTATTTAAGCTTTGTACCTGACAAGTACTACTTCTCACTACACAAACTTTGGAACACTGCACCTTGACTGTTGTCAGACAAAACCAGATTAACAGAAATTCTGATTTTGTTTGGCTTCATGAACTGTCTGAGGGATTTGTGGAGAAGACACCCTTATCATACATATACATATGTACCATACATATACATCATATCATATACAGCAGACACAATGAACAACTAGATTAAAATATGTTAGCTCATGAATCTAGCAGCTGAACTTTGTATTAGATGAAAAATTTCCTACAGTTATAAATGATTTCTATTAATTATCTTTTTGGCTTTGAAATAGAAGTCAGAAGATAAAATATGGTTTAAAAGTTGTATCAGTCTCACCTTGTGTATTGAGATAATAATGCTTCCACAAGGGCCTCAACTTGTGCTTTCCTCCTACATCCCAAATAGTAAACTTCAGATTCTTGTATTCTACTGTTTCAACATTAAAACCTAAATAAAAACATTTGAGTTTTATAATCTTGTGTATGAATATAAGCTAGTCAAATTCTACAGGTAAGTCAAACATTCAGAAAATCTTACATTTAAGTTGTTGCGACTAACCTATTGTTGGAATTGGCTGCATGAATTCATCTTGCTTTAACTTAAACAAAATAGTTGTTTTGCCAGCTCCATCTAATCCTAGAGTGACAACCCGAATTTCCATTTTTGGTCCAATATGTACCCTATTGTCCTGGAAGAAACAGCATACACAAACAAGTTTTGGAGATTAATGTTAGAAAACCTGTATTTGTAAGATACTTATGTTCTCATCATTTGTGAAGTCATTAAATGGGTGGACTGTAAAAGTGCAATAATATGTCAATAATATGGATCACCACTACAGAAGTTATGGGATGTTAAATTTGCATGTTAACTTGTAACTTCTGCCTGTGTTACCATATCTCTTAAAAAGCCATCCAAAGACATCTCATGCTTGTATATCTGTACTTAACATTTCAGATTCTTTTATCATTTGTGGCTCAAACACCACGACAAGTTGCTTATAAGCAATTAAAATTATCTGACCAGCAAACTGTTGGTTTTGTAGCTTTTCCACTATGTTTTGTCACATTATCAATGATCCTAGCTAGTTATTTCATTGCTGAATGCTCCACTGCTGTATGTCTTCATCTCAACCCATTTCCAGACCTTTGCAACTTGGAAACAGCAACATTAATTGCTTTAAGCAATTAATCTTAAATAGTGATTTTAAAAACCAAACATATCACAAAATAAGTATTGACTGGAGGCAAGGAAAAGAATCCCTATTTGTAGTTCAGACAAGACTACCATAAAAACTGAATGAACTGAAGCTCATGTTATGAACTGAAATATATAGTAGATTTTTTTTGGTTTTTAAATACAGGTTTGCAATATTCAAGAAACATAAGCATTCTGCAGGAGTTATGCTGCCGTCATGAAAAAGCCGAAAGACACAAGGGGTAATTTCGTACTCTGAGCTAAATATACAGCGAATCAGGGACATTTCCAAAGAAAGGTGACTCTAGAATTCACAAATACTAACTGAATATCTAAAGGAAAGCAGCTGATGTTCAAAGAAAGCTAGTGATGTAGCCAGTCACTAAATGTTAAATTATTATTTCTCACACTAATTATAGCACATTTGTTTTGTTGCTCAAATACCAGACAGTACTCATCATCTGATAAGATACTGTGGCTTGATGCTGAACTGCCTGAATTTGCTGCAATACAGTATCATAGTGAAGATGTATTATTCCTGCTTTCTTTAAAATACATTTTGGCCTTCATAAAGTGGATAGCTGTTATTTCCATGAGATTAAATATACCTTTGTAAAAGTGACAGGAATGCTAGCATCCAGCTGTACATGATCTGCAAGTTCTGTAAATTGCTGCTGCTGTTTCTGTAATGTCTCGAGCAATCTTGTAATTTCCTGTTTGGCCAACACTACTCTACAGTCATCCTAAACAGACAAAAAAAACCACGGAAGCATGCTTTTCTCTCAGTAACATACTTAGTATAAACAAATCAGGACATAAGTAAATATGATAGTTGGAAACAAAGTATTTTAAATAGAAATGCTCTAGTTAAAGAAACACCTACAAAAAACGTATTTAAAATTATGATACAAATATGTAGGCCATGTCATTCTTCCTTAATACTAGGAGACACTGAATGGTTCTGTGGTGTAAAAAAATATTCTTTAACCTCTCTTAGTCCTCTAAGAATAAAGATTAGAAAAGAGAATAATATAATACATAAAGAATATTTATATCATTCACTTATCATTCCCACAGCTGGAATACAGCTGCTGCTTTGCAGCCAACGTACTTAACACAAGATAAAAATCCACTGTTAGTAAGAGCACTTGCATAGTTAAAACATACATTTGACTAAGCAACGAGACACTAGTTCTAAACAAATTTTACAAGTTTGCATAAATATCACATTAATGAAGTGATTTCTCACACTCAATTTACTGCTCACTACATATGCAATTTATTTGTTATTGTTAAGAGAATAAAGCACCAGATATTCTTATGTAGCCACTTTTTTCACATGTTTAGTATGATACTGAAATGCCCACACTGCAAGTGCTAGAGACAGTTATTTAGTCCAAATACAGCTTTTCCTACCAGCCTTGCATGACAACTATCTTCAAACACTTGTATTAGTAATTACAACTGTAAAATCCTTCCCATATTTTATTTTACGTTTTCTTGTTTCACTTTTCTCTCTCCTCATTCCCACAAACCTGAAAAACATATTACTCTAGACTGAAGAGTCATGTCACAAAATTTATAGCAACTGGACAATTTGATGCTGTTGTACTGACTATCCTTTTTTAACACCCCCTTATAAAGAACATCGTCAATCTCATGTTATATAATTATTGTCTGAAGAAAAACATTCTAAAGGAAAATAAATGCAGAGTACCACACAAACTTTGTTTGTAGCCTAAACTTAAATCACAGTGCTAGTTTTGTTACGGGATGTTATGGCTCACTTGACAACTTACCTGTTGTAAAGTCTTTTCACAATGAAGGCAAGCTGTTGAAACCTGTGACAATAAGATGGTCATGTCTTCTTGCTGTTGCCTAAGCCAAATCAACTTCTCTCTCACATGAGCATCAACAACGCTAAGAGCCATTTCCTCCTGACGACAAAGGGTTTCATGAAGATCAGAAAAATAGGCTCGGACACATGAACGAGCATTCTCTGCAGTCCCCGGTACCTACAGTGTTACAATCAAAAGAACAAGAGCAATAAGGACACCAGTTGATTGCAGAAGCATATTTTTCATTTCATTTTAACTTCTGAAATATGTTCAGGTCTGCTGAACATAAAATTATAAATTATGTTCAGGTCTGCTACATCAAAGTTCAAGACCCAGTTATGCAGTCTTATCAGCATTAAGACCAAGATCCTCCAAGAACTTACTCCTATAATCAAGTAGCTTATTCATATATATATATTATACAAATATGAATAATTAATATACAAATAATATATGAATAATTAATACATAATTATATATATATATATACAGGCATACATACATATATATACACATACATACATATATATACACACACACACCCTACTAGAAAGTTTCCACTGACCAGGTCTAAAAGCCCCAGTAATACCACAGCACCTGAGGATAGACATGCAGTCTGTCCCTGTACTTCAGTATTATACTTGCAATTATACAGCTTTTCCTACTGCCTCTCTATTTTCATGCAGACTAAAAACTACTGTGATGGACTACAAGTTCCTTGCTGTCTCAATAGTGATAGAGAACTTGGTAGAGACAGTAGTCTCATCTTTTGGTAGAGAGAACTTAAGGTATTGTCTTACTGAGCCTATGCATAATTTTTAAAGCAATTCCTTGAAATTAAAACATTGTAATAAGGTATGTTATAATTAACTGCTCTGAAAAAAAAAATCTTAATTTGTTAGAAGCTTAAGAACAACCTTATAAACCATATTTGAGTTATTATAAACAGCAATTCTGTAAAAAAGAAAAAAAAACAACAAACAACATAGCATACATGTTCTGTATGGGCCATTCCAACTCCATCTTCAACTATTTGTTCTCCTCCTTCTATATGCTGAACTATTCCAACTAGTTTTCTTGAATAATCTGAGATTTCTTCTGTGAAAGTTCGTATGCAGTGGGCCATGTCTAAAATGGATGCACGAATCTGGTTTGCTTCTGGTTCCAAGACAGAATGCTATTAATTAAAAAGCAATGTATCAAAGATCAAGCATAATTATCTTCCTTATTCATCTTCTATATCTTGCTAAATATTAAAATCTACATGTATTATATGCATTAAATACGTTATATAAATGCATTAATCAGGAGTTACAGATTATGCTGACACTAAGATATGTATCTAGCAACTACACAAGTACACATATACATTTGCCTGTTTACAATAATTACTTTAAAAAAAAAAAAGGGCAGTTGAACCACACCAGGTCAGGTGAATCTAGCATTTACATGATGAGTAACAACTTTCAGGACAGCTGATTCAATATCACAACAAGCTCAGAAAAGCATCAAATAAAGGGACAGTCTACCTGATTATTTAAATAACTTATTAAGGTCATAAAAATAATGTTTTTTTCCTTGTCATTTTTGCTATGGAAGTTATCTGAAATGAAGGAAAAAGGAAAGAACAGCACAGTGTTATTTCTATAAAGACATATCAAGAATCTATTCTTTTCTACTGATAATCTTTCATACTTTAATTGGATTAAAAATTATGCAAACCATCCCATGGCATGACTTGAAACAAATTCTTAGTAGTACCTTATGACCTTGATGCTTCCCATATTCTTTGCAGACACAACACATAAGAGGACTGGCCTGACAGCCCTCTTCTAAACAAACAAACTCGATAGCATGCACTTGGTGTTGGGAGCACATGGTCTTCTCATGAGGCTTATCAGCAAGAGGTACACGCTTGTGTTTTGCTAGTGTCTTTGTAGAATGAGTAAGCTGGGAACAGTCTGCACACAGGTGAGTGGCACAAACAGTGCAATAAACAGATGCAACATGGGCTTCATCTTCATCGCAACGAATGATACTCTAAAAAAACAAAAAAAAAAAGAAAAAAGTTGTTAATATTTCATGCCAGTTACTGGGAAAAACAAACAAACAAACAAAAACAGAAGACCTGACACCAACATAGACTGCTTTGAAAACTTGATTTTAAGTTCCTAGTAGATCTTTACAAAATAAAAGTCAGTTTTCTTTACCATAAACTCCAATCTATTATTCTAGGAGTGTTCAATGATTCTATCACACAATCTTCAGTAGAAGTTCAGAAGAAGATTTGAAGGCTAACATAAATCAGGCTCCAGACATTTCCTTCAACAGAGACAAATTTACAGAGAGACCAAACAGCAACAGAAAAATATATACTTAGAACAATCACCTAATCCTAGAATACTTTCTACACACCAGTTGTTAATAATGAGGTGCTAAATCAGTCAATTTTGATAATGAAATACTATCACATGTAGTCATATCAAACGACTATAGAAGGCAACTATTTGGAACAAGAAGTTGCAGTGAAGTCTTTAGAAATAGTTTCTAATAAGTTCTAGAAAACTCTTCTAACATTATAGTAACTAAAATATCTAAATGAGTAACCTTTTAAAAATATCTTAGAAGTCTAAAAAAGGGGGAAATACACATGCTTCACATAACTACTTTTTTTGATTTAGTCAGTGCATATTAGAATTGAATTATGAAGCAAAAAATTACTTAAAACCTTAATACTAGATACTAAAAGAAAAAAGCTTTAATAGTGAAATTACATTTGCCAAGGAAGTTACTTTTTTTTTTTCCTATCTAAAGACTGTTTTAAGCAAATGTAACAAAGTTTTTGTTTTTTCAAACTCAGTACCTCTCCAGAGAGACCAATGGCTTCTTCTGCTGTCCCACACTGCCCAGCAGGTCCATTCTGCAAACGTTCCAAGAGTTCCAACAGAGCAAAATTCTTTTTCAAGCCCCAGACACCAGAATCTCCTATTTATGAGGAAGAATGAAATGAGGGGGAAGAGAGAAAGAATAGAATCTTGAGAATCTCCACAAACCATGGGCAAGATTCTGCCAAATAGTAGGACATTTAATTATGGTGAGATACCACTATCACACTTTCTGTCTAAGCTCACACTACCTTTCTATCCTCTTCTTTCCTTCCATCATGTAACTATTTATTGTTTATGCAGATTTTCCCTACTTAAGAAATGCCAAGATTATTAAATGCTTATAAAAAATCAGTAAGAACAATTGTAAAATAATCTGTGAAAGCTAACAACTAAGGACTATAAGGAACACAAACTATAATGCATATTATAAAATTTAATAAATTTTGCATAACTATGTACCATTAACATTTCTACTGTACTAACAGAAGCTATGAAGAATTCACACTGACCAACCTCATATTCCCTGATCACGAGACGCAACACCTACTGCAGACCTCATCCCAGTAAAAAAAAAAAAAAGAGTAATAATTAAAACAATGTTCAGAACTATCTGATAGAGAAAAAGATCTACTTTCCTGGAGGGAATATGAGAGAGAGAAGTCTATGTCTACTGCTGCATCACTCTTATTTCGTAGAGGTTAATAGGAAGCAACACAATGAACATCAAAAACACAACAGCATCCTGGAGACTGCTGCTAAATGCTACCTCAGTAGGCTATGTAGCATATGAACACCTTAGTAATTACTTCTCCAAGAAAGTATCACCCACTGACTTTTTTCAGCAACAGTACCATAAAGACATTTTCTCTGTTGAAGCATCACCTGTGATCACTACTAGATATTTACTTTTTAGTCATTACAATATCGCTGAATGGTTAAGGTTAGAAGGGTCCTCTGGAAGTTATCAAGCAAGGCTACCTACAGCAGGTTGCCCAAGACCACGTCCAGATGGCTGTTGTGGATCTCAGAGAAGAGGGAGATTATGCAACCACTCTGGGTAGTCTGTTCCACTGTTCCATCACCTGCACTGTGAAGAAACACTTCCTGATGTTCAGAGAGAATCTCCTGCATTCCAGTTTGTGAGCATTGCCTCTTGTCTTGTCGTGGGGCACGAATAAAAAAGAGCCTGGCTCTATCTTCTTTGTACCCTCCCTTCAAGTATTTATATGCACTGATAAGATCCCCCTATTTCCCCCCAAGCCTGAACAGTCCCATTTCTCTTCATCCTCTCCTCATAGGAGCAATGCTCCTGTCCCTGCATCATCTCTGTGGCCCTTTGTTGGACTGCCTCCAGTAGCTCCATGTCCCTCTTGTACCAGGGGCCCAGAACTGGACACAGCTCTCCAGGTGTCTCACCAGTGCTGAGCAGGGGGAAGGATCACCTCCCTCAGCCTATTGGCAACACTCCTCCTAACGCAGCCCAAGACATCATTAGCCTTCCTTGCTTCAAGGGCACACCAGGATGCCAAAGTCCTTTTCTGCAAAGCTGCCCGCCAGCTGGTTGGCCCATTCTCTTCTGTCACTCTCTACCTGAGAGACAGAATTACTTTCTTAAGTGGAAAACCTCTAGCATCTTCCTCACAGCAAAGAGGTTACATATATTAGAAATGTAATAGCACAAATTCTAGTAGGATGCTATCAGGTATTCCTCAAATGGGATACATGCTATTTTCAAGGACTGAGTTGTCCTTGTTTCAGCTGGGATAGAGTTCATCTTCTTCCTAGTGCTGTATTTTGGATTTAGGATGAGAATAGTGTTGATAACACACCAATGCTTTAATACAAGTACTGCTCAGTCACAACTAATTCGAGGACTTTTCACCTTTTCACACTGCCCTGCCAGTGAGGAGCCTGGGGGTGCAAAAGCTACAAGGGGACAGAACCAGGACAGCTGGGCCAGACACAACACGGCTCAGAGTCTGCCTGGGCATTGGTCAGCAAGCAAGTGCATTGTATATCACTTGTTTTATATATTCTGTTATCATTAGTATTCCTCTACCTTCCTCTTCTGTCCTATTAAACTGTCTTTATTTCAACCCACATTTTTGCCCCCTTTTCCCGCTTCTCCCTCCCCTTCCCTCTATTTCTCCCCCCATCCCTCTATTTCTCCCCCCCCAACACACTGCAGAGCACGGGGAGGCGGAGTGAACGAATGGCTGTGTGGTGCATTGGTGCCTGCTGGGTTAAACCACAGCACAAGTATACAGAATCCAATGTTTTTGTGATTACACAACATCTAGAGAGTTATATTTGATTAGCTACAGTAGGCTGACTACCACAGCTGAATCACAACTATATACTTTCAGAAACCTGGATGATCTGACAAGAGTTATTTTTAAAGAAGCTATGTGTTGAATTCACTCAGGCTCTCCTCACAGAAGAGATATTAGTGTACCATTTCTGTATTCTAGGGTATGCTATATTCTACTGTTTCTAAAGTACCAGAATTTGAGAACCATGTCTCTGTTCTCTTTGTTTTTAATTTCAGGGGCAAATCAGTTTTTGAGGATACCTACAGCCTGAACTGTGCATTATTACTGCACGGTTTGGGATCAGTTTAAGTCTTAATTGACACTAGCAAGGCTGTTCATATAGCCAATCCTGGTACAGGTTGTAATTATTTGTTAATGGTTCCTAATTTGGAAGGAACAAATCAAGAAGCCTGTGTTCTTCCCCCAGCTTCAACGCTATAATGAAACTCAGTGATGTCTCCTGCTGTTGGTATATGGACTTTATTATGATCTGTTCATAATAAAATTGGTAGAACATAGATAAATATTGGCCTACAACTACCTTAAAGGAGGGTATAGTGAGGTGGGGATCAGTCTCTTCTCCCAAGCACCAACTCGTATGATGAGGGGAAAAGGCCTCAAGTTGCACCGGGGAGGTTTAGGTTGGATATTAAGAAAAAATTCTTCACTGAAAGGGTTGTGCAGCATTGGAACAGGCTGCCCAGGGAAGTGGCTGAGTCACCATCCCTGGAGGTCTTCAACAAATGTGTAGATATAGAGCTTAGGGACATGGTTTAACGGTGGACTTGGCAGTAGTAAGTTAAAGGTTGGATTAGATGATCCTGGAGGTCTTTTCCAAGACTAAATGATTCTCTGATTCTCAAGCTAATAAGGGAAAACAAATCCCCATTAAACCTCCAGACATCCTGTTTTCCTAACAGGTATCACAGAAACCATTAATGCTTATGATTTCATAATAATTTGTTTTCCCCAGCACTTGAAGCCACCTATCTATGATTAAAGAGAAGCTTAAAAAGTTACTTAATTTTATCCAACATGACTGCTGAATACAAAGAGAGCACTTCTTTGGGCACTGAAAGGAAGGCAGAGTTTTCTAACATAACATTGCCCTTATCTCTTTGAAAGATGTTTACTGATGAACACGCAGACTGTTAACTGTAGGAAAAGAAATATGGGGATTTTGCTAGCTTTGAGTACAATGATAGAAAATACAACACTCGCAACGTTACAGGCAGAGCAAGGGGACTGATGTACATACTTTTATGTAACTAAGGAAACATTCAGAAGTGCCTTGTTGTACTTGAACATAGCCTGTATGAGCTGATATTGACTCATATCTTTTATTATCTTTTGAACTGTGTTCAAAGGAAAAGATAGAAGCACTTGTGACCGCTTTATTTAACTTAAATTTTGCTTCAAGCATGATCTGGAAAATACAATTTCAGAAAGCAATGCCAAATCCAGAAGAAAGCTGGGCTGCCTCTCGTAATTCAGATGTAAAGATTAGCAGAACAGCAACTGGAGCCTGAAGCTGGTTCGGAGATCAGGTGATCTCTAAAAGCTCTTGACATTTTCAGTCCACATATTTGGTGTCTGACAGAAGTCTGCATCTGACATGAACTCACAGATACTATATCCCAAGTGTCTACTGAAAGAGAAAGTCCAGGCCACTTGAACTGTCTGGTTCTCCTGAGTGTTTCATGTCTTCTGAATTATGCTGCCCTGTGGTGGCCTGGTAGCTGTACCTTCTGTATCCTTCAGGAATTCAGATGTCATCTCAATGATCCTATACAAGCATTCAGCCTTTCTTGCTCAGCACTGAGATCTGGCAAACACTCCATAAATGTTGGTGTATAGTACAAGTGAGAGTACTGTTCCAAACAGACACTGACTACCGTGAGTTGCCTGCAGTTATAGTAACCAGAAGAACAATCTACCCATCCCAAATACTCTTGTTTCACTGCTCCTCAGCTTGGTACCCACAGCTAGACAGTAACCAGCATTTTCATCATTGGGATCTCCAGCTCCCAAGCAGTTTGGATTTGCAGCACACAGAGATACAAGCCAAAAAGGATCTTTGTAGAATTACACACACACTTCAAATACATTCACCACATAAAGGACAATGCTTTTAAGGGTCAGATGTGTCACAATATTGCTTGCAAGGAAGGGTTTCCCAAAGGCAACAACAACAGATCTTCAAGTTCTGTTCAAACCTAAACAATTCCATGATTCTGTGATCAGCAAAAGGACATACATTTCAGCAAATATTCTGTTTCTGGAAAAGGGCCTATTACAAATTGGCTGGTAACTTTGAAGCTTGGTATAAAGCAAGGGCACGTCACTGATCTTTGCACCTACCAATTCCACAGTAGAAGCTTTCTCCACTACAGGTAGCATTACCAACATCCAGTCTAAGCCGAGTGTTCTTCCCAAAACAAAATGTTAAGAAAACCCCTATTTCTTGCTTAAGTTTGTTTGCCACAGTTCTTGAAGGAGTTTCCAAAGATTATATTCTGGTCTTCTACAACTACAGTTAGAACAAGCTGTCACCTGCTTTGATACATTCTGACTTCAGAGCCTAGCTATGTTTTAGCTCCAGTACTCCTAGCAGGACTGCTGCGTTTTGAAAGACAGAACAAGGAAGAAAGTAATCTCATTACAAGCTGAAGAAATACTGACTGCAACATGCATTTTTTTTCCAATCTAAATTCTTTCAAATCGTTTTGTAAACAGAACCTGGATTTTCTGACACTGTATCTAGACAGATTTCTGGACACTAACTCTGAAGAAGAAACCAGAGGAAAGTGGCTAGATGGTTCTCTTTGCAGTGTTTAGAACAATGTCCCATAGCAAAACGACTGTGCACAACCCTCAGTTACTACGGTATATAATATGCACGTTACCAGTGCATCAATATGACTGCTGATGTAGACCTCAAAGATTCAGATTAGCCATCATTCCAATACTCTTTAGTAGCAGAGTATGCTATACATGGATGCACACTCACCGAAACAATAAGCGTGCTTATTAAACAGACATATAGCAAATTAACCCTTAAGTAAACATTGTTTTTAGCCTTTAAGCAAACACTAGATAAGGCTGAGAGAAGATGAATGTGCTGAATCATTACAGAGCTCCTTAAAAAACTATTTCCTCTATGTTTATAAAAAAACAACCTAGCCTTGATAAAAAGTATTCCCCATGGCTTACATTCTAGTGTCTGATTTTAAACATGTTAGTCTTCTGTTCCAAGTCTAACATGAAGAGAAAGCAAGGTCAGAATAGGCAAAGCAGAATTAATTTATAGAAATATAACCAATAGAAAAGATCAGGAAACAATGTCTGTAGTTATTCTGCCTTACAAACTATTTTCTAGTTTGTAATTTAAATAAAATTTAAACTTTGGGAGAAACAAAGTCACATTGATTTTTACAATCTTACTATACTTTTAAAATTATATATCCTGAAATTTGCTAGTATATATTAAGGATCATCAGTGTACTGTCAATCTTGGGCACAGATGGAAGAACAGGAAAGCTTACAAGTATAAATCTCCACTATTAATCTACTGTAACAGAATTTATGATCAGTAAGCAACTACAAAACATGCTCTGTTATACACAAAGTCATATCTCATTTCACTAGTATCTACCATGAAGTATACATATTTGAGGAAAAGCCACTTTGCTTCTTTTTATAGTGAACCTACTATAAAAATGCTGCGTGCTCAGCATACATTTTCAACACAATTAATAAAGTATTTATTCTATATTAAAAAACGACTCTAAAACATGAGCTGTGTAAATACATCTGTTTAGTTCCTTAGACTTTAGTTCAAATTCTGCTTTGGTAACAAGCGTAAAAGAGTCTAGTGATCTCATCCTCATGCCTACAAGGGATGTTTGTGCCCATTACAAAGCCAATGCACAATCTGACTGTCTCTTTTCTAACGAAGAAGAAGACATGAATAGCAGGATGTATGTCAGCCAGGAACAAGATAGCGACAGAGCTGCATGGAGACACTACGATGGAGTCCAGCCAACAACACAAAAGCTATTTTCAAAGACATGAAGCTTGTCTGGGGAAGGATTATAAATAACACGTAATAAAAGAGCGACTTGTGTCTACATACCTTAACAAAGCAGAGAGGATGTTATGTTATAGCCACATTTTCTTGCACAATGTTTTTAAATTTTATCTTAGCACTCAAACACTAGCAAAAGAATATATAGATGTAAACACCAATGGGATGCATTCCCTGAAGTATGCCAAATTCTGCACACATCAGCTGAACAAGTTTTAATGACAGAAAGTAGTTCAGGTTCTGTAACTTGATGATCACAGAAGAGTTCACCTGAGCCATACTACTAACGGCCTCCTTAGCAGAGCTGCTTGGCTGAAGTGAAAAGCCTGTCTCCAACATAAGCACACCATTCCCAACAGTTCTCTGGTCTACATACTTTGCAAAACAAACAAACCAAAGAACCACCCCAAACACACACACAAAAACAAACAAACAAACAAACAAAAACTCCAATCCCCCATGGGATAGGGAAGAGAAAAAGCAGGTTGCTAGAAATGAATGACATCCCACATAAGAATATTTTGAGGAAAAAAAACTTTCTAAGAGGAGTCATCTAAAGAGACTGTTACACGGATTATCCTGTGTAAATAAACAATCTCCAGAATATATGGCTTCAGAAGCCTGAAAACTGAAGAATCTCTTCTATTACATCTTTTTTTTGTGTTAAAGAATGTTAATTCAATTGACAGCTCGCATACCTTCTACAAGTATATGCTTGTTTAAAATTGTCTATTGGAAGATTGGTCACATTAAAATACTCTGTCTCAGACAACAAATAAACCTATTTAGTCTACTCTGCAAGTAACATGGTTAGGACAGGCTTCAGTATTACCAGTTCTGTTCACCAAGCATTTACCTTGACAGCAAGATTTTTATGAACTATCAGAATATTTTGCTAAACAAGTAAACACGTTGCCAGTTCTTACTCGCAGACTCTATGTATCCTGACAAAATACTTCTAATCCTGCCTTCTCAAACGGTAACATAGAAGAAAGAGGACAACAAATTCAAACCGAGCATCCACTTCAGAAGGGAGGAAAAAAAAAAACAAAAACAAAAACAAAAGACAGCCTTCATATAGCTCCCTGCATACCTCTTAAAGAGTTCTCAAGAACCCTTCAGAAAAGCTAGACAAATGTAAAATTAAATGATTTAGTAATAAAATTTAATACTAGTAAGAGCAAGGGAAAACAAGCAATTCTATCTATTATAACACAGGTTAAATGGCTATTAGGTTAAAAGCATCCATAAAATCTACAGCTACTGACTAAGGAATTTTGTTCAATGCACGTAGCCTTATGCTTTGATTATAAAACTTTTCTTTTGACAGATCTTTCTCTTGACAGCTCTATACTGTAAGCTAGGTTTAGATACTACATGGCTGCCTGAGGCTAACTCATTAAAGGGCAGAACGTTAATTGCAGAGGTGTGCAAAAGCAGAGCTTGTTTCCTCACTGGCCATCATATGGACAGGAAGGAAGTACGAGAAGTTGCTTTTATCATGTCTAGGGTTGACGTACCTCCCTCCCACCTCCACTCCTGAGATCTCTGTTGGGAAAAGAACCACTAGCTCTGGAGATGTAAGTTACAGCAGCAACTATGAGGTGATTAGGACAAGACAAATGCACAGACTCCTTAAAAAGGGATAACAAGATCCCCTCTACAAAGCACATTTTTACATGCTGTAAACAGTATTTCTTGAGACAATTCTTATAGACCTGGTGAGCTGCCAAGTGGATGACCCAATTCTGCCCCAGATCATCAAGCAGAACATGTTTATTCACAGAAGTATTTTTACTCTTGAGCTGTTTTGCTAAAGTTTTTTTGATCAACTGCTGGTCATAGCATATCATTTGTCTTTTCAGAACTAGCCATTTCTTCCCTCTTCCTCTGTAAAGAAGCATTACTAAACTTCTAACATTTCTATTTCATCAGAAGCTCTTAACTATTATATAAGATGAAGCTTTTATAAAAACATTTAATATTTTTTTTCAACTGTGTTAAACCTAAAACTCAAAAAAAACCACTACAGGATGCTTTCAGTTGTCTGGTAAAAATCACATAGTAAAACTTACTCAGTGACAAATTCCCTATTACAGTAAAAGAGCATCTGCTTTTAGTTTACAAGATACAACCAGAGGTCTTAAACAGACGTTTCACAAGAGCAAGTCTGATTCTTGTGCACTAACTTATTCTTCATAAACGCACACTTTCAGCTGCACAGTCATAGATACAATATAAAACAACTTGTAACTCTTTTAACCACATACCCTCCAGCTGTCTTCTCTCACACCCCAAACTCTACCTTCATATGATATATGACCCTGATAATTCTTTTCCTGACTTCTGTTTCCATGAAAGTATCCCAGAATGTGCCTTAACATTTCGTCTCACTCCAGCAAATTCTCTCACTTCAAAGCAAATTCTTATTCAAGCTAATTTGATAATACTACATCCCTCTCATGGACTACTGTTCTAGAGATCTCCCACTCTGAGGATTCTCCTCCATCCAACTCTTCTCTTCCACTGTGGTATTCAAAGCTACTGTAGCCAGTTCTATAAACAAGTTCATCTTAGTACAAATTCTTCTGTTAACTTGTTTTCTCTGTAACCCTATGCTCACTATGCAATTTCTATTCTAAAAGAATTACAAGCATGTGTCATCTTTGCCTAAAATAAACTCCCACTGTGGGATAAAAATTGTTTCTAATGCTTTCAAATACTCTCTGCACACACTTCCGCAATAATGAAATTCCTGCTCAAACTACGAGTTACTCCGAATTTGACAACTCCAGTATGAGTTACTTCATATGTAGAACTACTCTATATTCTAAAGAGAGGTTTGTTATTACTGGTACTTTCCCGTATATCACTTCATCATGAATCTAGACAAAACTGTTTCCAAAGAAAATCGATTTAATTGCATAGCTTATTTAGTATTTAGGATAATAGGAAACCAATGCTCACAAAGGAACCTGAAAACGCTAGCTTAAAATAGACTGGCCACTTTGTAAATAGAATTTTACAAAAATGCTTTAAGGTACGAAGCTTGCAAGCCCAAGTTCAAGGAGAAGATAATGTTAAAAACTAAGGACTTTGTTTTCCTGAGATACCTATCTCACTAATGCTTAAAGGTGCTACAAGCTTCTCTGAAGGAAAAAGACCACCACATTTATTAATTGGAAATATTAAAGTACATCACTAGGAAGGTCCACTGCAAAAATAGTCAACACACTTAGCTAACCCATATTATGGAGTCATGTGCATTGTCTACATGTCATCTAGCTATTCATTTTACTGTATCTTCCCCCTTCTTATCAATTTTCAGCAAAATCAAAGCTAGGAATTGTGTAGTCTGACATTGTATATGACCATCTGCAGGCAGGCCTGTAACAGAAATTTTTGTAATGCTTTTGGTAAAACTTTACAGTACTCCAAATATCCTGGTCTGACTGTTTTTAAGAACTTTAGACTTAAATTTCCTTACCTAATTCAGTAACTTGTCGATCAAAAGGACAACGAACTGCTCTGCCATGAAGAGGAAGCCGGGTGAGACAGTCATGGCAGACAGTATGGCCACACAGAAGCAGCCGGGGAACTTTGTCACCTTGCAGAGAAAACACATCTTCACAGACTCCACACTCGAGAACCTACAATTTAAGAAGAGGCCACATTTGTTTTCAAGCTGATGAAAAGGGGAAGACCTCATATGATAAGCCATTTGACAAGTTTTATTTTATAACAGCTTCTGCAATCACAGCAGATAGGCTGAGTCATTAATTTTGACACATAAAGGATGATCATAAGAATAACAGAAGAAGAGACCGAACAGAACATTTTAACTCCCCAGCATCCTGCCAGATCACCCCTAGTTCACTTCATTAAATGCACTGCCACAAGAAAAGCCCACTTGTCAATCAGCACACCTAAGAAAGCGAATGCGTCCTTGCAGAAAACAAAAACAAACGAGGGGCAAGACCCTGACAAAGCAGACAGGCAGCTGGCGGAGAAAGTTTCTGTTCACAGCCGATCCGCGAAAGGTCTCAGTCATACCAAATCAGCCACTTATGAAGCTACAAACGCAGCATCGAGGTAACAGGAACAGACAGCGGGGGGTGAATACCTTAAACGGCTAACAAAAAGAGCAAAATCAATCGCTATTTAGAGAAAAACAAACAAACAAAAAACAGCGCCAGCTAACCGCGCGTCTCCCCGCCGGGCCGCCCTCCCTGGGGGATGCGACGCCTGCTCGCTCCGGGACAGCTCCCCGCTTTGGGGCGGCCTCTCCCGGACTCGCAGCCCCCTCACGCCGACCCCGGCCGGCCGCAGGAGGGCACAGCCCGCCTCACCTTCACGGCGGCGCCCGCCGAGCCCCGGCTGCCGCCGGCAGCGGTGGTGGAGGCGCGGCCGCCATCCTGCGCGGCCCCAACCCTGTTTCCAGCCAGCGCCGCCATCTTGTGGGGGCGGGCAGCGGGAAGGGGCCGGCCGCCGCCGCCGAGGGCACAGCCCCGCTGTGCGCATGCGCACCCCTCCCCTCCGACTCTCACTAGACAGCTACAGCTCCCATCGCGCCGCGCTCCTCGAGGACTACACCTCCCGTCATGCACAGCGGGACGAGGCACCTCCTCGACTCCTCTCCGTGAGCCGGGGGCGGAGGCAATGCCTTCTGGGAGTTGTAGTCCTCCCTGCCGTGCCGCGACGGCGGGCTAGGCGTTTCCGGGTTGAGCGGTGCTGGCGCAGGCACTGCCCGGCCTCCACTGCCGGCGGGGGGACGGCGGGCGCCATGGACGTGGCGCAGCCCAAGCAGGAGCACCTGCTGGCCCTCAAAGGTACCGGCACCGCGCAACCTGGGGGCACGGCCCCGCGCCAGGCCCTCGGGGGTCGCCCTCAGCGGCAGGGCCTGGCTCCGAGGGGCGGGGAGCGGGCGGGAGGGTTTCAGCCCTTTTTTTTCTTTCTTTGTGTGCTTTAAAGGTCTCCTTTCCCTGGGTTAGTTAAGATTTTTCCTCATAATTTGAGGCGTTTGGCCTCAACGAGTGGATGTTGGGTCTGTGTCCTTGATTCCAGGGTCATTGGTAGTGAAAATAGAGAAGTGGATGGCCCCCATGCGCCTCGCAGAGTTATTAGTAATAATACTATTGTACTAAATACTAAAATAATGGTATAAAAAGAATCAGAAGAGGAGCTGGTCGTACCAACTGGCAATAGGGTACCAGTACATTAGTAACTCAACGCCAAAAAGCCTGAGTTTAATTGCCCCTTGTTTCAGTAAAATCTGCCTTCGTGAGATCGTGGACAATGCTTGGCTTGAAAATAAATATTCCTCGCTAGGTAGTAGCAATAAGCAGTTAAAATATCAATTTTGTGTGTGTTCTAAACGGGTGAGACTGCTCAGATGCATAAAGCAGGGCTGGTGCGTAGCGCCTGTCAGCGTCCATTTTCTGCCCGATCACTGGCTTCCAGTGTTCTTGGAGACAGTTCTTACGGTGTCTGTCAGCAGCTCACGATGAAATCTGTTAACAAATTCAGCGATCAATCACCGCTTTTACACACGTGTACACGCACACAAAAAATCAACCTCAAACCCCCCGAGAACATGAAACAATGTCAGGTGCCATTGCAAGTACATTTTGGTAGTGATTAATACAAAGGAGCACATTCTGTGATGTTTTTGTGAGATATCAGTTGAATACTTGGCTTCGCATTGAATTTGGTACAGTGCCCACGCCATAGATTTTGCAAATAGAAATGAGAAAGGTGTCTGAATTTCTTTGCATTTTGTCTATTAAAAATATGTAGAGAGAGACAGTGCAATGACTAAGCAATCCTAGATTTTATTGATTTGATGTTAGTGTATGTTGCTGATGTTTGATAGGGATCCTTAAATGATTACAGAATTGTTAGGGGGAGGGGAGAAACTGGAGAGAAAGAGAGTGCATATTCTTGTGCATATTGTATCATGTTTCCTAGTAGTGTGTGTAGGTGTGGTTTTTTTTTCTTCCCTGCATTTAACGTAGTCATTGTATGAAAGAAAGGAATTACAGAGACTTACAGAGTATAAAGTCTTCAAGAACTTACTGTGTCTGTAAGTTATTCCAAAAGAATAGCTGTATATATCGCTTGGAAGCTTTGAAATCAAAATCGAATGTGCAGTTCTGAAATGAGCTGGAAGAAAAGCAGACAACTTTAGCTTGTCCACAACACTTCCCTGTTAGCCTGAGACTTTAAAAACTGCTACATATGTCTGTACTATTTGAGGAAGGGTTTTTGTAATGCACAGTATATTTGCTAGTTCATTTGTATGCCGTGACTTAGCATGTTGAAAATTTTGAAGGACAATACTTGATTAAATAAATAATAGTTTTGATTGGTGAGTTTGATAAAATAGGTAGCGGTGTATCTTATTAAAGATGATAAGATTTTAAATACTTTTTTGGTTATGTTGCTTCATACCCTGATATACACTTGTTAGTAAATGGTCTCTGGGAACAGAGAATAGAATCTCTCAGAAAAGAGAATTATTGCTTTAATATGTAAAATTGGACATCTGAGAGAACTTCTGAAGTGTCCTCACCAAGGGACAGCCTCTTTGTGATGGATATTGAAAAGATGTAGCAAGAATAATGACAGGTGGATGACAAGTATGAGAAGGTAACAGTAAAAGGGTAACTCTTGTGAGGGATGCTGTTGAATAAACTGTGTTCATATGGGTAATTTTCAGTTTAATAAAGCTATGCTGGCAATGATAAAATACAATTGCTGTAGTCAGCCTGAGTAAAGTAGAAATGTTCTGATACATGTCTCTATATCTAGATACGTAGATCTATTTTTTTTCTTTTTTTTTTTTTCTGTAACAAAATATCCTAGCACTGTTGTTTGTAATATGGTAGAATCTTATTTCTTTATAATACTTCTGCTTTAGGTGCTGTTTTCCGCTGATCTTTGCAGCACGGGGGAAGGAAATTCTTGTAAATAAGATGTTTCAGTCTAGATTTCTGAATCCTAATCAAGAGACTGTTCCTTTTATTAAGAGTAAGTGGTTTTCTACTGTACAAGCATGGAAGTGGTCTTGCATTATCGACCACATCACAGAGATCTAATAGAACTGCAGAAAATTGCAGAAGCGGCAGTGAAGCACTTTCCTATTCGTCAGTTACCAAGATTTACACCCTGGTTTCCAAGTGATTTGTGCAGACTTCCCCTCAAACCAAAAAAGCAACCACCTGTTATTTCTTCTGAGGAAGCAGAAGAATTAAAACAACTTTCTTCACCTTCAGAATACATTATAGGATCTCCTAATTATGACTGCACGAAAAGTCTTCCTGAGTTTCAGTCTAACACAAATCATGGGCAGACCTTAATCCAAACACAAAATGTTCACAGACCGATTAACTTGGAGAATCAAGGAGAACCACCACCTAATGGAAAACAAAAATTGAAAAGGTCTTGGAGTGCCTCTGTCCATAGCCCTAAGCTTAAAGAAAAGATTCTTCCTTTATCTCGAGAACTGCAGAACAGTTTGGAAAGACTAAAACTGCATGCATTTTATAGAGCAAAGTGGACAATCGAACAGTCTGCTTGTAATAATCAGAACTTGGAGGACGTCTGGATAAAATTGAACAGACTCATCAAACATAATGAATTGCCGTCTTGCAATGCTACTATCCAAAGATCTGTGGGAGAGATATGGATTTTCTGTGATATATTATACTGTGAATATGTTAGAAATATTCTTAGGGAGAAGCTGAGTCTTACTGATAAAATGAATTTACTTGTACATAAATTTGGAATTATATTTAGTTTATAAATGTACAGTAGTTTCATAATAATATTGCTGTGTGAAGTACTAGAGCTTTTAAGCAGCTTATAATATATAAACTTCAGAACAACTGATGAATTAACAAGCAGAAAACTATTTAATATTAACCTGTTACAATTTTTAAGCTGTAATAATATATTTGTTTTGCCAGAAAACTCATGAATGGTTCTAATAAGATTAGTACATTTATTTGGTTTAGTACTCTGTTTTGTAGCTTTTGTCTACTTTAGTTGTCTAAAGGAAAAAATTAAGTTTCCACACTTAATTTTTCCAGACAAGTTAATTCCCCTGGAACTTTACTTGTGTTTTTCTTGGCATGACAATTATATGTTAGAATAATAATAATTTATTGTAGGCATTACATACCTTTTGGAGTTTAAGGATATCTCTTAATTTGGGTCATTGACATGTATTATTAAACTTTGACTGAATGCTAAACATCCTGTATTGACATTTGGTGTGTTTGTGTGAGATTTAATATTACCGCTTAGCAAAACTCATATGAAATTATGGCTGGAGTAGCTAATGGTCATTATTAGTTTTAAAGTTTGTATAGCCAAGTTATTTCACTGAAATTATTTTTCTGATCTTAAGGACAGTACTAATGAAGTTACTTTGTGCTGTCAGAATTTTAAAAAATATAATGGAGTAGAATGCAGAGTAATTAGGATTTTATTTAATTTTATATTTGTATCTAGGATGTGAGAAGAAAAGTAAGAGATGATAGGTAGTCCTGCAAGGATAAAATACTTTTAAATATTTTCTAATATTCTTTTAGTAGTCCCATTAAATACAAAAATGTACATATCTTCATTTATGTGTTTTGACTTCATTTGTCGCTGATCTCCTTTTCCCTGCTGGCCAGGGACAGGACCTGAGGGAACGGCATGGAGCTGGGACAGGGGAGGGTCAGGCTGGGGGTTAGGGAAAGGTTCTGCACCCAGAGGGTGGTCGGGCACTGGGACAGGCTCTCCAGGGCAGTAGGCGTAGCACCGAGCCTGATGGAGTTCAAGAAGCACTTGGACACCTCTCTCAGACATCTGGTCTGATTTTTGGGTGGTCCTGTGTGGAGCCAGGAGCTGTACTCGATGATCCTTTGTGGGACCCTTCCAACTTGAGATATTCTGTAATTCTGTGATCTTCCTAAACTGGAGCAGAGATCAGTGTCACTGTTCAGTAGTAGCTGTCAGCTTTCTGCTGCTTCGGCTTGGCTGGTGTATACAAATGATAATATTAATGATACACACAGAACCTGCTGGGCACACCTCAGCTGGAAACTGTGATGTACTAAAAGTTGTATGCCACATTTACTTTTACTGGGTTTGGGTAGCACCAATGTACAAGCAATTGTATAATGTATAATATAAAACTTTTTTTGAACTATTCCAGAAATGCTTAGTTAATGTTAATATACACATATAATTCAGTACCTCCTTCATTTTCAGTGTTGACAGAGGTTCTCCATTTACTCTATTTTGTGCATTTTTATTTACCTCATGGCATTCAGACTTCACACTTTTCAACTTTTCTCCATATCAATGAGAATGTATTATCATTATTATCATTAGTTTTTATGTGAAAACAGATTTCTTCATGTCAATACTAACTTGCGTAGGTTTGCTGGGTGGTAGTATGAGTTACTGTGAGCCAATACAACCCACTACACCCTAATGCATATCAAAACAATAGAATATTTTACACAGTTGCAAAAGCTGACTGGACATATAAGACAGCATATAAGGTGTATGATAAAGGTGAAAGCACAGTCCATATTTCGGTGCAAGGTTGTTGATTAACTTCTTGCATGCATGAGAAATCCCTTTGTTTTACTTTACAGATAATAATGTGGTTTTATGTTTCATAAGTTTAGAAGAAAAATGAATTAGTGCCTTTTTCATATTCATATCACATGAAACATCTCAGGTTGAAAATGCTCATATGCAAATAAGTTTCATATGAATGCTTTCATGTGAAGCAATATGCAAGGTTGGGAACATTGATTTATATGAATAGGGAGGAATTCTTTTAAGAATTCTTTAAGAGTACGTAATGCAAATGTAAATCATACAACTTTAAATGTTATGAGTTAAAATAGAACTGCAGAATGGTTTGTGTTGGAAGGGACCCTAAAGCCCACTAATTCTATGTGCAGGGACACCTCCCACCAGACCAGGTTGCTCAAGGCCCCATCCAGCCTGGCCTTGAGCACCTCCAGGGATGGGGCACCCACAGCTTCTCTGGGCAGCCTGTGCCACTGCCTCACCACCCTCTGAGTGAACAACTTATTCCTAATATCTAATCTAAACCTACCCTATTTTAGTTTAAAGTTATTTGCCCTTGCCCTGTCACTACACTCCCTGACAAAGAGTCCCTCCCCAGCCTTCCTGTAGGCCCCCTTTAGGTACTGGAAGGCTGCTCTAAGGTCTGCCCAGAGCCTTCTCTTCTCCAGGCTGAACAGCCCCACCTCCCTCAGCCCATCTTCATAGGAGAAATAGCCTTTGAAAATACCACTTTATTGAAGAAGAGGTTTCATTTTTGTTTATTTTGTTTTGTTTTGTTTTTTAATAGCAGGGAGTTAGAGTCTTTTTAGTAGCAAGATCTCAGTTATTTTGATTTTGTCAGTATTGATAAAAAAGTGTTTGCAAGTAGGTTCCTCTTAAAGTTTGTGACCACAAGAAAAAAAAAAAAAACAGTTGTGTAAATAATCAGAGGTCTTAGACTTGTGTATCTTGTGGAGATTAGTATGTAAATGCTAATCTTTATGTCCTGGAGTATATAGCTGAAAGAGTCCAGATCAGTCGTTTTGTGCAGTTATATAGCAACCAGGATCATAGGACAGACTTTTAGCCTAGAATAGTTCTGTAAACTTCTGTACTGCTTCTGAAGTCCACAAAGCACTTTAACAGATAAGACCTTAAGCACATCAGATTGCCAAGGGAGTAAGGCCGGGGGGCGTCATAACATCACCAACGCTCTTGGATCTCAGGGTACAAGGGAATTTGTTGTATTAAAAGTGACCAGATGATCTAAAAAGGTCTTACCATCATTCAAGCTGAGGCTTGGTGTTTGTTGTTGTTGTTGTTTGTTTATTTGGTTTTGTTTGTTATTTATGTGGGAGGAGAGCAAGACAAAATTATACTTAAACAAACATTTCATTGACTTATGGTTTATTTTCTGATTTTGCAGTGATGAGGCTAACCAAACCTACCTTATTCACTAATATTCCGGTGACTTGTGAAGAGAGAGATTTGCCAGGTATGTCTTATATACTGACATATTATTGTGTACTCATTGTCAGGCTTAACCAGTGTGTCTGAGACTTAGATATCAAAGGAGTCTAAGACATCCCAGAGAAAGTAGCCTGAAACAGCAATATATTTTGTTTGGCAATAGCTGCAGGAAAATGCCCAGGTACACTGTACAACACTTGACCTACAGCTTTGAAAATTTGGTAATCACATTGCACACGTGAACTTGAAGTCTGAGATACTAAGATTATCCCTATAGATGCCATTGTGACTTAGGGAGCATGCTGTTACTTTAAAATGGAAAACAACTATAACAGAAAAGTGTAATTGTAGAAAACAGAAGTTTGGTGCTAGTATCTGCTTCATCTGGAGAAAGAAAATGCCCTGCTAATTGTAACCAGTGCATTAATGTTTTATGGCAAATGATTTTGCAAGAATCACAGCTTCCGAATGGCATAATGCTTGGGGTATAGTCATGAATCAGAAGTTCCTGGGTTGTTCCTCAGCAGCAGTTGCGAGAAGTAGCTTGAAGCCAAGTATAAGAAAGAAGAAAAAGAAAGATCAAGGAAGAGGGGGCTGTATGGAAATGCATAGCAAGCAGGGGAAAAAAAGTAAGTGGGACTGATTAGTTCTGTTAGTAATATGTTCTGTTCAAGCAGAATTTCCCTTGAAGTTTAATTGTAATTTGAAAATACCTTTGGGATTAGGCCCTTCCGCATGTGTGCAGAATGATTTATTGGACATAAATACCTGGAAGTAGGTTATAATTTTTAAGCAGGTCATATAGATTTTACCCCTAAATAAGTTGCTTGTAAAATAAGTATACCAAATATAAGTTACATCTAAATAAATGATTGTGTCATATCTTAAATGCAGGCAAAGCTTTAGACTTAGCAAATATTTGATACTAGTAATTTGATATTTCTACAGGTAATCTATTTAACCAGCTCATGAAAGATGATCCTTCTACTGTAAAAGGAGCAGAAGCTTTGATGCTAGGAGAAATGCTGACTTTGCCTCAAAATTTTGGGTAAGAATGAATTTGTTGTAACATTTAACATGCAAGTTGTAGGATTCATTTAACAGCAATGTAATTATTACTTGTCTTTCCTTTTGAATATCATTGTTATTCAGTAAAATGTTCAATCATTTTAAAAATAGGAACTTGACTTGCTATAACAGGACATAACATATAAATGCATATTGCCTAATGTTTGTGGTCTGTAGCCTGACTGAATATAACAAGTATGCAAAGCTGAAAGAAATTTACATCTCAGGATGAATTTCTGACATAAAACACTACTATAAACCATGGCTTATACTGACAGGTTTTTGTGTGTGCTGATATGTTTGTTTTCTTGTGAAATTTTCTCTTAGAAGGATGACATTTAGAAGAATGGGAGTAAAATTGCCAACATACTTAAAGGATTTGATGTGGCAACCTCCTAAGCTCTTCCTATGTTTGAATTTTAGAAAGAATTCTGTTGCCTGCTGTTTACTAGAAATATATAAAAGAAATCAGAATGTTAAAGGGGCTTTACTGAAATGTTGTTGTTGTTGTTGTTAAACATACTCTTTTTTTTTTATCACAGAAATATATTTCTGGGAGAAACGTTTTCCAGTTACATTAGTGTACATAATGACAGTAACCAAGTAGTCAAGGACATACTGGTGAAGGTATGTAGAGATAAATCTATATACTGGGTTTTTTGAAAAAAAAAAAAAAAGGAAAAAAAAAAGTTAAGTAAATTTTCTGATAATATCTGATGCATTTAACATGTTTTATAACAGACTTTAAGAAATATCCGTTGCTTTTTTTTCTGACCCAGAAAATATCCCTGGAAACAAAAATACATAAAAATAGAAGTGATGATAGAAATCTTTTAAGATTAAAGTAAAAAGATAGGATTGTTTCTAAAAATGGGTAAGTTGTAAAACTTCTCTGGAGAATCAGTATAACAAAACTTCTGCAGCCAAAATGAATTGAATTTGTATTTTTACTTGCACTTTCAATAAGGTCATCCAGTCTTTGTCATAAAGTCTATGCAAGGCATGTTTTGATTTGTATTTTGCTTATATTTCAAATGACTTCTTTCCTACTGCATCATTTTTTGCATTTGGTGCTGAATAAATAATCCGTTGAGAACAGAAATTCTAGAAGTTGTGGAACTCAAAAATAAATGGAGGTTGTATAAGCTGTGTGTTAAAGGAAATGGTTTTAAACTAAAATAGGGTAGGTTTAGATGAGATATTAGGAATAAGTTGTTCACTCAGAGGGTGGTGAGGCACTGGCACAGGCTGCCCAGAGAAGCTGTGGATGCCCCATCCCTGGAGGTGCTCAAGGCCAGGCTGGATGGGGCTCTGGGCAACCTCGTCTGGTGGGAGGTGTCCTTGCCCATGGCAGGGGGTTGGGACTGGGTGGTCTTTATGGTCCCTTCCAATTCAAACCATTCTGTGATTCTATATGTTTTAGAAGTTGTCTTTTACTTTGACAAGTAACGTATCTTTGTTGTAATTTGTGTATAAAAGCATACAAAACCCTAAGTGAAACCTAATACTTCTCAGCATGTGCTGTTTCTCCTTAGATTGCTTTAAGCAGCTGTAGTTCTAACCAATTGTAGTGGGTTTACGTGGCAAGGTTTTGGTAGTAGGGGGCCATAGGGGTGGCTTCTGTGAGAAGGAACTAGAAGCTGCCCCATGTTAGGTAAGGGCCCCGCTGCTGACCAGAGCCAAGCCAATAAGTGATGTTGTTTTGTGCCTCTGTGAGAGCAGATTTAAGACAGGGAAAAAAAAAAAACACTGTGCCACACAGCAACTGGGAGAGAGAGGAGTGAAGAACAGGCTTGCAGGCACCAAGGTCTGTGAAGGAGGTGGAGGGGGAGTGAGAGCGGTTGTGGTGGAGCTCGGCCACCCACCTGAGTAAAACCACCACACCAATGCTTCATTTTTCTGTTCCTAGGCTGACCTTCAGACAAGTTCTCAGCGTTTGAACCTTTCAGCTTCTAGTGCTGCAGTGGCAGAACTTAAACCTGACTGTTGTATTGATGATGTGATTCATCATGAAGTAAAGGAAATAGGAACACACATGTAAGGTTTTAAATCTTCTGACTTGCATTTTTATCTGATTATTTATTTATAGCACTACAGAGTTTTAATAAAGATTAAAAGAAACTGCAGCACATGCATGGTATTTTATTTCTGCTTTGATATATTGCAAATTTTAACTCAAAATTACTTTAAAAAATGTTTCTTTCAGCTTAGTTTGTGCAGTAAGTTACACTACGCAGACAGGGGAGAAGATGTACTTCAGAAAGTTCTTCAAATTTCAGGTATTGTACAAAGTATTCTAGTCTACTTGCAATAAGTGGGTAGATACGGAAAATAATTTTAAAACATTTGATCCTTTAAAAGCATTGTTACATAGTAATATTTGATATTTGAAATAGAACTGGTAGAATTTTACATGAATCGATGATTTCTAATTACCACACAGATAAATATTTCAGAAAGAAAATTTAAAAAGATGTTTTCATAGCAGCCAGCTTTATGATTATTTTTAAACAAAACAGGTCAGTCTTTTAATACATCTAACCTTTGAGTTTAGATTAAAAAAATTTGATTGTTCTCTTAGTGTATCTAACCTTTTAAGAATGGAACATAATGGTTTGTTTTTCAAAGGAGACTAAGAAAAGAATTTTAATATATTGTATCTGATGTGTATAAATATCAGCAGAAGTAATTGATGGAGTTGAAACCCTTTGTTCCGCCACACAGATATCAGGACTTGATTAGAATAACTGATGAAAGCAGAAAAGCACTATCATTTGTGGACTGGTTCTGGTAGGAAAGTGTATTTTAGCTGTATATGTAATGAATGTTTTATTTTTAGAGAAATATACTGGGACTTGGATAACTGTGGATTAATAAAGGAGGATTAGGTGATGTGCTTTACTGAATAAATTTTTGGATTCTCTCATAGAGTTCTCATCTTCTCTTCCCTACCTTCTTGGTAGAACCTAGTTCAAGACTGTCAATTTTTCTCCTTTACACTCAGTACAGTTGCTTATTTGGAAACATTTTTAGTGGTCTACGTGCATGTTTTAATTTCTATATAATTTATAACTTAATTAAACACAGTCAACTTTAATGTCAGAGTAGCTCAAGCAAGTTATCTGTCAAATTTGAAACTTTTCCTTTAAAGAAAGCAGCATAAGAGATTCTCAGAATGTGTGTGTGTTTTATCACTGTTCCATAAATACTCTTAGATTCATTATAAGAAAAATACTTAATACCTTGGTTGTTATTTTTTGCGTTTGGCATGGAGATGCTAGCTACAAAATATGAGAAGAAACAAACAAACAAAAATGTTAAAAGGCAACTGAATAGTGTCATTAGGATGGTAACTGATGGCTCCTTGGTGAGAAAGGTGCCACCAGCTACTTTATAACATAAAAAAAAAATGTTTACTGTTTGACAGATACTGATCTTTTTCCATTATATTTTCTAGGCTCTTTTAGGTTGAACTGGTGTTACAGTTCGTTTTCAAACAGCTTCTTTTTTAGCTGTTATGTGCTTTAATATTGATGAATTGTGCCTATTTTTTCTAGAGCTATCACTGATTAATTAAGACCATTATGTTCCTGTGCATTCCTATGATTCTGTCTAGAGTTTTGTTGTTGTTGGGTTTTGTTTTGTTTTTATTGGGAACAGTAAAATAATTATTTGATTTTTACTAAAACGCCACTTGAAATTTACTGGAATGAACAAAAGGACTTTGTCAGAAAGAGATAGAAAACATCAAAATTTGGAGAACTTAATAAGAAGCTCCCTGGAAAGAATACATAAACTAAAATTGTATTTTTTTTCCTGGCTACAGAGAGAGGTAATAATTGTTACTGGAAAGATTTGAATGTTTTGCCTTTTATGCAAAACTCTCTGTGAAGACTCCTTTTTAACCTTGAATTCTTCAGCACTAAAAACTTAGAAACTTTGTTCACAGCTTGGAACTTTAGGCATTGCTCAGAATGCAGTACACTCACATGTAAATAAAATAATTTTTTCCCTATGTGAAGCAGAATAAATGTGTTCAGCAAGATAATTTAAACTTGTTTCCTTACAAGTATAATAGAAGTTTATTTCTTTCAGATGTATCAATATATATCCATTTCATACATATTAACTGTTTTGAGTTAAGTGTAATGGTTTTATACACAAAATTCAAGCACTTAAAACCCAGTATTTAATTATCCCTTTTGGAAGTCTATTTTTTTTTCTGTAGATCTAATTTTACATGATTAAAATGTGTGGTTTTCTTTTTTTCACTTCTTCATAATTTTAACAATTGTACTTTCAAGAAGGAAGTCAAGGCTAGTAATGGTTCATTGCTTAGACTAAGCATATGGATAGTTCTTTTTTATTTATTTTTTGAGAAGTCCTCAGCAACATTCGTTTCCTGCAAAACGGTGTGAAGGACTTGTAAATATTATATTGCTCTTGTTCCCACTTGAAAGCAAGCAGGGAGCACTTCAGGATATGAGGTGGATGTAATGTTATTCTAAAGACATATTCTGCTCACTGCATTGTATTTGTCTCATTTCTTAAGAGGACAGTGGAGCAGAATTTTTTATCAATATGAGAAAGCTACTTAAAGTAATAAAGCAGCCAAGTGTGTTAACAAGAAGCAGAATGTAGTTAATTGTGAGATTTTACCAGAGTTGATTCTGTTGTGTCTTCCTTTATGCATCTGTTCTGCTTAAGATCAAAATAACAGAATCAACACATCGGAGGTCCTGACACTTGTAAACAGTTTATGCTGGAGTTGTCTGAGAAATCAACCGTTGATCTGTCCTTTTTCATTTTATTCAGGTTCTCAAACCACTAGATGTCAAAACCAAATTCTACAATGCGGAGGTAAGTGTGAGCTATTTGTATTTGGGTTTGGGTTCGGTATGCTTGTTTTTTTATTACTTCATGTTAGGTGGTTAGGTGAAATTCAAAGAACTTCTTAAGCATCAGATCTCTTAGCAAGATGATCTGTTCTGAAGTGAAACGTTTACATGGTGGATTTATGTCATTAGTTTAAAAACATATATATTTATGATGAAGGGGGAAGGAGATGGTATCTAAGCCAGGACCTTAATGTAATTGACTGTTTTTTTTCATATTTTCTGCTTTCCCATAATCTCAAATACTTCCATTTATGTCTTGCATTTTTAGGTTGATAGACTACCTACTACTGTAAGGGAGATTAATTGTATACAAAACAATCAATAGCTTACTAGACTGGAAATTTAAATTTATTTTTCTCCAATGTAAATATGACTTCTCTGTAACATAATTTATTTTTTTAGGTGTGTGACAGTACTGCAAAACTAAATGACAGTAAATATTTATTTGGACATACTTAGGTATAGTTGCCTTCAGCTATGTCCAGGAAGAATTTTAAATGAAAGTAATGCTGATAGTGGAAACTCTTACAAATACATACATCGTTACTTTCAATTTTAGACATTCGCTGCATATATATGTATTGAATTGCCCAGGAAGGTGGTGGCGTCACCATCCCTGGGGGTGCTAAAGGAAAGGTTGAACATGGTTGGACGTAGTTTAGTGGGTGATATTGAAGGTAGGGGGACGTTTGGACCAGATGATTTTGGAGGTTTTTTCCAACATTAATGATTCTGTGATTCTGTGAATAGTTTTGTTGTAGAGTGTACAAAAGGTATATTTCTCTCCCTTCCTAACAATATCAACAGAGAAAACAGAAGGGAGAAATAGCAGACAATTTCTGATCTACAAATGAGGATTCCATGTGCAAAGATCTGTCACTTTCAGCGTTGCATAGGAAATTCCCCATCAAGATTTTCTCAGTTGAGAATGAATAGCATGTAGATCATGAGCCATTTAATATAGAGAGATTTATTTAGAGGGAGGTGTAGATCATAAATAATTTAAATATTGAAGCACAGAGGAAAGGGAAGGAAATGTTTTCCTAAAAATACCTGGCTACATTAGGCTACAAGCTTCAGTACTTAGGTTTACTAAGAGTGAGATACCTGAGTAGAGTCAGAATATTACCATGTACCACTAGCTGAGTGCTTCATAGATTTGGTGTTATCCATAAATGTGAATATCTGGAAACATCTGCTGCTGCAACAAACAAGGTAATTCCTTTGGGAACGAGATAAAACTTCATTTTCTCCATGGATTTTATTGCAGATGGAAAATAGATGGTGGGTGAAAGAGGGACAGGCATCTTAAAGTAAATTTTGCTGTCTCTCTGTACTTTACATGTCAATTTTGTTCTGTGCTGGAACACTTTTTAAAAAATAGAAATAAAAGCCACTTAAAGTAAATTTTGGGCATACTTGTTGTAAATCAAAATTATTCTTTCATTGAAAAGATGTTTTAATGTCTGGCCTTGATAAGGGACTGAATAAAGTGTCTCCATTCTTCTATTAGCAACCAATTTCTCATGATATAGATTCATGAGAAGCTGTGGCATTTGGGCTGGTGGTGGTGTGTTTTTTTCATTTGTTTTTTTAATCCATAAAGGTTTAAAAAGGGCATGTTTTTGCCTTTTGTTCTTTCTGTCTGATTGTTTATGCTACTGCCATTACCATAGTATTCACATGGTTGATTTAAACTTTTCTTAAAAAAAACAAAAACAAACAAACAAAAACAACAACAACAACAACAAAATTGTGTATGATATTAAGTGAGAGATTTTCATTTGCCTAGCAAACTGATTGTGATTTCACTTCTGAAAGTATATAAAGTGCTGCTGTGTGTTGTGATGGCAGAAGATGAATAAAATAATAATAAAGTAATTGTGTAAATGTTGTATGTACTATTACACTGCAGTCAGAAGCACCAACACTATCATCCTGAATTTTAAGAATTTAAGAATTTCCTTCCTACTTGGGAATAAGGAAGGGAAGCAATCGTATCTGTCAGTTACTGATTTACTAAAGATCTTTAAAGGTTTTAAACCGTTATCGTTAACATTACAAATGTGATGCTATCAATTCATAAAATTTGTCACTAAAATTATGGATCACAATTTCTAGTAAATTTTTTTTCATCTTTCTAAGACAAAAAATAACACTTTAATCTTCTCGCTTGTTGCTCATGTTGAAGTAACATCCAAATCATGGTGGTCACTGAAATCCAATTATAGAATGCATGCCCTGTCATCCTAGCTTGCAGCAATCCTGTGATTGAATTACCTGCCACAGTCTGTAGAAGGTGCTTCATTGACTTTGGTGTGCCTTCAAAAAGGCTCTAGATAAGGTTCTGTCCCTGCAAACATGCCAAGGGAGACAAACGCACAGCCACTTAAGAAAATAAATTTTGCAATTAATGTTGTTTTCTTTTTGAGTGATGGCTGTTCCCCCCCAAAAAAGTGTTTTTGCCAGTTAAATTATCCCAAATCTTGTTTTAATCTGTAGTTCTGTGGCTTTGCTAGAACCCATTATCACTCAATTTTTATTTTTGAGACCTTAAATATTCAAATACTTCACATTATCTGTAAAATGACAAGGACTGTTTTTCCATTTCATATACAACTGATTGCATGGATTTAAATTGAAGACAAACTTTAAACTTGCTCCAAAACTAACTGCTTTTTTTTTTTTTTTTCCATCAATACATTCTACCATGCCTTATGTGTGATTTGTGCGCCTTAGGCTCTATTTTGGATTGGTTTTACAGTTAGTAAAATCTGAAGCAAAGCTAGTAATCCGTGTAACAATACTAGCTACAACTTACTAGAAATGTAGTTGTCATCTTTGTTTGCATCCATTTTAATTTACATTTCTGTCTTACTAATGCTCTCTTGTTTAGATGGTGCAAAAAAATGCAGAAATGCATTTTGTTTGAAAGTTAGCCTCCTTTTTCTTTAACATTTAACCCTAATTTCTCTAATGTGTTCTTTTTTATTTTCCCATTAGAGTGACCTCAGTTCTGTGGTAATTTTTATTTATTTTTTTATAAATATATATGCTTTTTTAATTGTCTATCTGTCTCTGTGCTTGTTGTTGACATTATTTTAAAAACATAATGGAAAAGCAATGTTTGTTGTGCATATCATGAACTGATGTTTTGTCATCTGTCCTGCATATGTGCAGCTAATCATTTAAGTGGTTAGCTCTTTCTTTAATACCCATTGTTGAAACTAAAAGTTGATTATTTTAAACTCTTGATTGTGTGGGCCATTCTATAAAACATATCACCAAAATTTGACGACATAGAAGTTACCTTTTTAACTGGACAAGGAGATTCATTATTTGAAAGTGGGAGTTAATCCCTTTTAAAACTTTACTGGTACTGAACCCTGAAAGTGTAGGTTTAACTACAGCACTGCTTGTGAGAGCTGTGACAGAACTTTTCCCGTCCAGTTGGTGGAGACAGTGGGTTTGAGGAGAGAGCAGCGGCTGGATGTTCTTCCTTTCCCAGGCTGGAGCTGTGCTTTCCGACTTCTAACTGCATGTAACAGCCGATGAGTTAGTATGGTACTTCAGCAGTCTGATCTCACTTTAAGGTGTGCGTTGTGTTAAAGCAAGCTGCATTCTTGTGAAGTACTTAAGTGTTTTGTTTTGTTTTCTTTTAAAAAATGTGATGTTTAAACAACTTAGGAGTAACATGAAGCTAACTTGCTTTTTCATTATGCTGCTTGTTTTTTCTTTTCCCTTTCAAACTAGCTTTTTCTAAATTTTTGCCTATGGTTGCTGCATTAAAACAACTAAAACTTGGGTTAATGGAGATTTTGAGCAATGGATTTATGGGATATAAACAATACCAATTTAAGTGACAGCTAGGTGGTGTTAGTAGTAATGACTACTAGGAGCCATGTTTTAGTCAGTGGTATTTCCAAGTCCTTCTGCAAGTGCGAGGTCTGTCCATAACCTGTTAAGCTTGCACAGTTTTCATTCCTATATGTATATACACATGATTTGTGCATAACATGTTCGTAAAGCACAATGTGTAGTTCCAGTACCATTCTATATTTCTCCTTGTGATACTGTGCCTTTTGAGAGTAATAAAATTACTCTCAGACTTCTATTTTGTAATTTACAAGCAGGAATTCATTAACATAATGAGGTCACTTATTTACAATGATTAAAAAGAAAGTGTAAGCTTCCTTCCACCTTCTTCATAAAATATGTCTTTTGAAATTATCATAATAAAACACCTAAACTGGTTCTAATTGTATTTATCAATAGCTTTTTTGGAAATACAGATTTGGTATTTCCACAAACACTTTTTTTTTTTTTTTAAATTAAATAATTGGCACTTCTCCAGGGGCCTATATTTCTAGTAGATTGAGCCTTCAATAATTATTGTATCCTGAGGTTTTTAAGCTTCAAAGTGACTTTAATGGTCTGCAATTCCACATAAGCAATGAGGCAAAAACACCTCAAGTTTCATGATTTGACAGTTTAATGAGTTAAAAAGTCTGTACCTCTTATTCCTGTGCTACAATTGGTACTTGTATACCATCTTCATGCACTAGCTTCATTTGCACAGATGTGTCCTATAGGACATTTTGAAGGTAGAGCACCAATTAAACCGATGGATCGATATAATGCTGGTGACCATAGGCATGATGAAGCTAACGAGAGAGGAGGCTGTTTTGCTTTTTAGCTGGTACATAAATGTTTCAAAATAATGAGAAAATCTCAGAGCATGTACCTGAACTATTTTACTTCAGTTCTAAGCAAAACACACATACTCTACATTTTTTCACACAGCTTGAGGCACTAGTAATCTGGCATGGCATGGCATTAATGTGCACTGCGATTCCTTATTTTTTTTTTTCTTTTAATATTTTGTATTAGAACTTGAGTTTTTATTGAGTTGATGAAAGTCTTGGGAAGTGGCAGTCTGAAGAGTTACAAATAAGCAATAGCTAGAGCATAGAAAAATTATCCCACATCCATTGTTTGGCAAGATATCTGTTGACTAACACTTTTGCTCCTTTTAATTGTAACTGGGATTAAGGTTTTTCTTGCATTAATTACTTTAATTTGATTTGCAGGCATGAACTAAACACACATGACTTATTTTTTTTAACAATAGGATTGTCTTCTCTTTTTAATAACATCAATGATATTTTCATGGTCTTGCTCTTCTGTTTTTTCAGACAGATGAAGTGTTTCTGGAAGCTCAGATACAGAATATCACTACCTCTCCAATGTTTATGGAGAAGGTTTCTTTAGAGCCCTCCATTATGTACAATGTTGCGGAACTGAACACAGTTGACACAGCAGGGGAAAGGTATGTTGAGATTCAGAAATTAATTGGTATTTGTCTTTGAAACTTTGTATTATGATTTAATGAGTTATAAGCGTTACAATTAGTGAGTTGTCTGTAACTCGGGATTGCACTTCTTTGCCTGAATAAAAAGGTCAAATTTCTGCTAGGAATTCAGCTGTAAAAGTTTTGATTTTATAGAAACTATTCTTAAAACTTTGTAATTCTACCTAGTATCTACCACATCCATTTTTCAGTATCACCTTTATAAAATTCAGCCCCCGTCTGGTTCTGACTTGATCTGTTTATCTATATGTTTAGCAGTAAAACTGTTGAGGGCACAATTGCTTGTAATGTCTGGGTGGAGGTCAACTTTGGCTGTTTGTGCTTTGCAGTTGCTTGTTTTTGGTTTTGTTTTCGTTTTGAGGAGGTGTAGTGTGGGTGCTTCGTAGTGGGGGCTAACGTGAAAATTCTGTCTTCTCCGTGACTGTCAAAGCACTCGGCAGCAGCATAGTGGAATGCTGTTCATACAAAGCTTTTGTGTCCACTGTAGGGTTTCTTGCCCTGAATTGGAATCATCAGCGTGTGAGACTGCGAGAGTCTGAGATTCACTGGAAAGGAACCAAATAGCAGTTTACATAGCAGAAGTGTTTAGAAAGACATAGAATGAATTATTTTTTCATACTGAGATGTAATGAATGTGGTGAATGAACTACACTTCTGCACTTGTGGATTGAATTTCACATGGTGGTCTCTGCCATCTAGTATCTAAGCAGTTAAGAAAACCTTATCAAGGCTGGCAGGAGTAGTAAAGAGAAGATTAAAGAATGAGGGAGCTGGGGGGCTAAACAAAATGTTTGTGTAAAATACTGAGGGGACTGTGAGTCTTGATGGAAAAAACTTAAAGGTCTGTGCTTAAAAAATGGAAGAGCCTATAGCGATTACATAAAATTGTAGTGTGTCAAGTTCTTGTCACAAGTAGTTTCAGATGAATTCAAATTCAACGCCAAAATAAGTTCTATACTTCCTGGCAGTCATAATTATCTATTTCTTAAAGATTTAATGCTGAGAACACTAAAATATGAATAAGCTGCTGGTATTAGGTTCATTCGTGGTCTGTGGAAGGGGTTGTTTTTCTTATGAATATCATATTTACATGCCAGCTTTCCTCATGCTCTGAAGCTAAACACCATTGGTTCTCAGCTTCTGGAGTACCTTCCTCCCTTTTCCTAATGTTTGAGAAGATGGTTAAACTGCTGTTTGAGTATGCAGTTGAAAGAACTCTTGAAAAAATAGGAAGCTGAAACTCAATTTAATTAATCTTTGCAGTTGTCCTTGCCTTCTGGTTATATGATACTGTCCTAATCTGTTCATTAAGCAATGCTTCAGCACGTTTCAAACAGTAAACTTAATTTTTTATAAGTAGCTCCATTATACTACTGGCCTTTTTATGCAATTTTTTCAGCATTTTAATAGCACTTTAATGAATGTATTCAGCTTTGTAAAGCAGACTATATGACCCTTTGCCATAAAATCCATTCCACAAGGAATACACAGTCCTCGGTATATACATATTCAGTGTTTATTTTCTGGATTATTTCATTACATGAGTAAGTTCTCAACTCCTTGTCATTGTTAAAATGAAGAACTGTTTACTTCAAAATGCTAACGCGCAGGGAGTCTGAGCTACAGCAACTGCTTTTTCTACTCTCATCTGTCTGGGTAAGCTCCAAATTAATGTGAAAATCAGAGCAGGCATCCAGATTCATGTTTGTTTCTGTATCAGTGCTTGCCTCTCCCTAGATCAGTTTATTTGGTTTCAGTATAACTGTTTTTTATTTTTTTTGTGTGATTTTCTTGATCTGCTTAATGAGGGTTAAAAATACATGAAATAAGCTGATTTTGCACTTTGTTTTACCTGTGTGTCTCCATCTCTCAGTATCTCAGGCAGAAATAAAAGTTACGCTTAGTGTTTGTGTTTGAGGTAGATGAAGCATTGCTACAGTTGATTTTTTGACATAACTAAATCAATATTCTAACATACTATTCTAAATTATTCTAAATTACAATTATTGTGGTTTACTTTTTTTTTTTCCGAGATGCATAATATACTTGACTAAGGAGATTAAATTACTTCTTAAAAATTACCAGCACTGTAGTTCAAATGCTAAGATGCCAGATGATAATAAACTATAATTCAGCAAAGTGGATATACACCTCAGATTCCTCTGGCTCAGATGAGTTGACTTTCTTCTCATCTACAAATGGTCCTTTCGATGTACAGAAATTGTAAAATCGTTTTCTGTTTTGAAGATACAAAAAATAGAATGTAGAATAGAATGATGTAGAATAAATTACCACCCACACAGTAAAACTGGGGAGAATGGAGAAGAAATGTAGGGTTCTTTTTAAGTCCTCTCAAAAATAAATGTTTAAGGCATGATGTTTTTTGTTTTAGTGAGTCCACTTTTGGCTCAAGGACTTATTTACAACCTATGGATACACGTCAATACTTATACTGCCTAAAACCAAAGCAGGAATTTGCAGAGAAAGCTGGAGTAATAAAAGGTGTAACAGTGATTGGAAAACTAGACATTGTATGGAAAACAAATCTAGGTGAACGAGGAAGGCTGCAAACTAGCCAACTCCAAAGAATGGTAAGTCTTTAACCATTGGTTTAATTCAGCATCCATTTTTAAGGCAAGCTATTGAACAATTCAATAATGTTTCAAAGGAAAAGTTCAAGCTGCATACTTTGTGGACCTCATTCTGAAATCATGTCTGTGTATATTTGGGAAAGTTATTTGATAGAAATACTGAGCACACATTCGATTTCTGAAGTGTGGAAAAAGCACTGCTTGGAGGAACTGTAGCTGAACAGAAGTATTCCTTTTGTTCTTATGAATGGCAACTTTTTGTTGTTCTTAAGGATTTATTCTGTGATACATAACATGTCTTTTCCTTTTCTTCAGAGCACTGAACAATGTAACTTAGTGTCTTGTACACTTGAATTGCCAGAATCAATAACAAGTGTAGTAAAATATTTCAATTAGAATAAAAATAATTTGTTGGACGCCATTCAGCAGCAAACTGAAAAGCAGTGATAAAAGAACTCCTTTATGTATGCCAACATTTGACGTAGAAGTCTGCTCCCCAATTCATTCAGACATTTTAGCTTCTGAGTAGTAATTTTTACGTATAGCATATATAATATATTCAACTTTCATATCTATAGTTTTGATTTAGTCTATTATATCTGGTTGATAGATGAGTTTATAAATTTGAGGTTGCAATTTCTCCCTCACATTGTTTTATCTTCTGAGTGCTATCAGATTATTTCATGTCTAGATTCCACTCACCTTCTATCATTTTCCTCTTAATCCATTTACCAGCCTTAAAACCATTATCTCCCTCACAGGCACAGAATTTTACTGTACTGTTACTTTCTTTCTTTACTTCCATTACTTCTTTCATTACCTGTTTCAGGTCAGGAATGTACTTTTGAAACAAGCATCTTGAATCTTCTACTTAACGTAATTTGGTTGGTTTTGAGGAGTGCTCTTGGAATTCACAAACTACATTTCTTTTTTGCAAGTTTCCAAACTTACATTGTTCTACTGATAGGAAATTCTTTGTCAGTTTTGATATTCCACTACTGTCTCTAATGTCTAATTTAATATGCTTCTTAAAATGCCACCTCTCTTCAGTATGTAAGAAGCCAAGTATAACTAAAAACTGTTCACAAGCTGTCAAATCACTGTTTTTTGGGGCCTCCTTGGCTTTTTAATCAAGTTGTAAATGTAACTTTTACCACAGCATTATTTATCGCTGAATTTGAGCATGCGTCACAACTACAGCTTGTCAGGCAGGACAAAATTTTCCCTTGTATTTGCCTTAGGATCTATTATTTGTGGAGATTGTCAACTATCAAATTTTGTCAAGAGCCAAATACATGTCCTGTTATTTACTAACAAACCCTAGTTACTCTGAACTTGGGCTGATTCAAGTCAGTAACTTGCTTTAGATTTTCAAAGTGTAGTATCATGCACCATTCTTACTGGTGGCAGCTGATTATTTTGGCAGAGGCTTGGGAGACTGAAATGGCAAGGAGAACGAACAACCTAATTTCTTAGGAACTATGCTTTTTCTAAAGGTAAAGAACAGTGAAGGGCTAATGCAGGAAAACTATACTAATACTGTCCATAGTTTCTCTGTTATCCGTATAATAGAAGTCTTAGAATGAACACTGACGTTTCCAGGAGCAGTATGTAAGTGTTTGGACTCTGAGGACATGAATTATATGAAAAACTTAAGTGTGTATCATTCCCTATAAATAATGTCATCATCCTTGGTATGCAGATCATGCTTGTCGAATGAGTTGTTAAATCCTTCAAGGTGATGGCCAGTAGTGGATGGAACACTGCTGTAATATGGCTATAAGTCAAAAGCATGAAGAATTATCTCCTGTTTTCACATTCCTGCTATTCTAAGCCTGTTGCAGTAAATGATAACATGAGTAGTAACAACTCCAGCTTGTACTAGCCAGCATTTGAGAAATCTGCATTCTTGTACCTCCCCAGGCACCTGGTTATGGTGATGTAAGGCTTTCTCTGGAGACAATACCAGACACCGTAAATCTGGAAGAACCTTTTGATATTACATGTAAAATAACAAATTGCAGGTAATGATGTCATGTGA
>CM021729.1:19187680-19236707 GCA_011074415.1 Stictonetta naevosa
CCGAGCAGCCGGCCCCCCACCCCGGCCAGCCACCCCTATATATTGTTGAGCATGCCGTCAGATGGTATGGAATACCCCTTTGGCCAGTTTGGGTCATCTGTCCTGGGTCTGTCCCCTCCCAGCTCTTGCTGCACCCCCAGCCTGCCCGCTGGCAGGACAGAGCGAGAAGCTGAAAAGTCCTTGGCTTGGTGTAAGCACTGCTCTGCAGCAATTAAAACATCAGCATGTTATCAGCACTCTTCTCATCCTAATCCAAAACATAGCACCCTACCAGCTACTGGGAGGAAAATTAACTCTATCCTAGCTGAAACCAGGACAATTTTTCAGTGATTTCTCCTGAAACAATTCAGACCTGGATGTTATTAAGAATTCTAGTAACACCAAACTGTTGGTTCATTACTTTAAACATACCTTTTAGATTACAGTGATTCTAAATGAATGAACAAATCTTCCTTCATTATATGTTAATACTATTTGAATTAGGAGACTGTCAAAAATCAGTAGTAGAATTCCATGGAATTGGCTGCAATATCATGCAAGATTTCATGCTTAAATTGTATACTTAAATCAAAAGTCCTCTTAGTTCTTAAGTAGTTGTTGGGGCTTTTTGTTTGTTTTTAAACCACAGGTAATTTTTTTAGAATAAATGCCATTTGTATCTGATTTTACTGCTAGTTCTGTACCACTCCTATGTCTGCTGAACGTTGTCTAGTCTTTTCTGTGTCTTTATCCATGTTTTGACTTTCTTTGTATTTACACTATGATCTACAGTAGTCTGTTGTAAAAGGGTTGCAAGAGTGATATTTAAGTAAAGTAATTCTAAGTAAAATATGAAGCCGGCAACTAAAGCAAATACCTGGTCTGCAGTTATTTCTCATGGAAAATCTTAAAGGCCATCCAAAATGTGACTAGTAGTATGGTCTCCAGTATAACTGAATCCAACAGAAAACTCGTATATCAGCCAAAGCTGTATGCAAATAAATTGGTGCACATCACAGTATACCTTACTAGCCTTCTGATAATTATATAAATTTTTACGTGCTTGACTAACAACAACTTGAATAATAAAGTAATCTAGCTGTTATATGTCTGCAGTTCTTGAATGCTTAAAAATAGGCCACAGGTTTATTCTTGTTTTTCCTTTTCCTCTAGCAGTGAAAGGACTATGGATCTGGTTTTAGAAATGTGCAATACGAATTCCATCCACTGGTGTGGAGTTTCAGGAAGACAACTTGGAAAGCTGCACCCAAGTTCATCTCTCCATCTTGCACTTACATTATTGTCTTCAGTACAGGGATTACAAGTAAGTCTTTATGGCATGGCTTTGTTATAAAATAGCTGTTATATAAGCTTAGTAATTCTAATAACTCTTATAAATCTTTTCCCTTTCTAGAGTGTTTCTGGCTTAAGACTTACAGACACATTTTTGAAGAGAACATATGAGTATGATGATATTGCACAAGTCTGTGTAGTTTCTTCAAAAGTCAAACAAGAAAGCTGAAGAAAAATCTTATTCCTGTTGGTTTTATTTTTTTTTTGGACCAACTTCTGATGTTTTTGCAGCTGAATCATATTAAAAGGTGTAAAGACAAAACAAACTCCCTATGTATTCATCATCATAAGTATGCTTATTTAACTTCTCTGAGCATTTTTGAATGTTGTAAAATCATTTAAATAGATGCATATTCATTTTATTTACTGAAAATAAAGCCTTTGAAAAAAGTGTGGCTCTAGCAAATTATTTTGCATTACTGTCATGTTGGGTGAGGGGAAAGATTCATAGGCAGTTTCTTTCAAATAGCAGCACTCTGCTGTTACTATTTTAAAAATATGTGAAGTAATTAAATTGTGGTTCTGACAAAATTATTTCACGTGAAGGAACTAACCTTTTATGGACATGTAAATTATTTTAGACTTATCTATATCCAGAATCTTTCAATTTTAAGATATTAGATAAATTTATGACCAGCTAACTAAATTAAGGAGATGAGCTCATACAAAAAAAATCGAAACCATACCTTACACATTTAATAAAATGCATACCAAACAACATAAAAGCTATTAAAAAAACACACTGTATAATGTTATTTCAATTGTACCAACAAACTAAAACAAACAGTAAAGCCACAACTATCAACGCAAAAAATGTAAATAACTTTATTTATAATCTGTTTTCAAGTTAAGTTGACACAAGTTGAAGGAGATGTGACCATGTGGTAGTAAGAGGTAGGAGAGATACAGAAATGGTAGCCAAGTTGCATTTTGCCAGTATGACTATCTGTAGCCTAAAATGGTGTTATGATGATTTCTTCAGAAGTTGCAGGTTTAATTCTGTCTCAGGACAAATGAGTCCACGTTATACTCATTACAAAACCAAAACTGCAACTGAAAGAATTTCTACTCTGAGTATTACATTAGATGTTTCTCTGATCAGGCATACTTAGAATATATTTCCATGCAAGCAGGTTACAGGAATTTACAATTTGAATGCAAAACACTTTCTTTTCTAACCATTATCACACTTAAATGTTGATGGAACAGTAATGATACAAAACCAGTTAGGTGATAAATGCATATTTGTTCAGTTAAATGATGAACTGAACTGACCTTAAATAAAAGTAGTATTTACTGGGATTGGGATTTACCACTTGATCAAGCAGAATGAAAAATCTTAGTCCAAAATAAAAGTGCAGTTATCACACAGGAAAAGATTCCTTCCTCACCCTGTGATTAAGATGTATTGCATGACTTTGTGGAACAATTTAACCTATTCAAGGCAAAATAGATTGTAGCATAAATGATCCCTCTGTTCCTGGCTTCAATGGAAAAACATGCCATGACAGCTCCTATTATTGGTTATGCTGTCTTTCTTTTTACTGAGGCTATAAAGCCCTTTTTGTCAATATACAAAAAACAAAGAATGTTTACAAGTTAAGCATTATGCTAATTGTAGCACATTCCAAAGGGGTCAGCTAATGCCATCATTGTAATGAATGTTCTGGTTACATATGATTTGTAGTGACAATAAAACCTAAACATGACAATATTTTAGTATGCAAAATTACATTGCAATAATCTTTAATTTCAAACAACTAACCAATGCTTCAATTCTGTTTTACCTTGGGGATTGTTATCCCATAAATACAGTAAGCTATAGGGCTGCACATGTGAACAATTATAAAGAAAAAAGTATGTTTACAGAAGACAGTACAACCTCTACAGCAGATTTTGTATATTATCATACAATTATCATTGTAGTTCTTAAGGAGCTCTCAAGAGGTTCTTGACACTCCTGTTGTTTTGAATTAGAAAGAAAACTGACTACATGAAGCTTGCTGTCAAAGCAAGCATAAGCTGAGTGTGAGAGATCTTGGTGTGCTGTCCAGTCCATTCTGGACTTACTGGTTTCCCCTCATCAAAGCTAGTAGGTACCACTTTAAGTAGTTGAGAATGTGAAAGAAAAATAAGAGGAACCAGGAATATTAATGCAAAGAGCTAAGTGCTAGGAGCAATGCTTCTCTCCTGACACAACACACTACTTCAAGCAATGTCTGTAGAGTAGCTTTAACCTATTTTGCACCTCCACTGCCCCTTCTTGTAAATGGTATTCTGGCCTCTTAACTGTGATTGAACTGAAGTCACAGTTAGGTTAGATTCAAAATCTGAACTACCTCTGATAAAAGATCATGTTAAGAATAAATTTCTTTGTCATCAGATGTTAAAAGTTTTTATTTGGAAATGTATTTAATATGAAGCTTAAAGATCTCTACAGCCTCAAAAAAGCAGTTACAGCAACACGTACGGAAACGAAAAACAAAGTATCTCAACACTGTGTGTAGGCAAGCCCTGTTGAAACTATGAATGTCTTGAAGTTGCTGTTTTAAGCTTTACATCTTTATTCAAAAGATGATACGAGTTTCCTGGGTTTTGTGTTTTCACCAGTTCTGTTCCTTTTTCCTTGGACTCAGATGCATTTTTTCCTTTCTTAATAGTTGACAGCTCATACAATAGATGCACAACTAGCATTTGAAGTCCTAGACTTAATCCCAATCTTTTATTTGCCTCTACCTGAGGTGTGTTTATGTTTTTTGTTTTTTGGTTTTTTTTTGACCACATAATGAATCAGATATAATGTATAAAGTCTAGGAGTTCCTGTGTACTTCTCCATTTGGGAGCCTGTTTTACTCGTCCACATACTGTCTCCAATCTGACTAGCCAGCAGAGGTCACTTTGCCTTAGGAGTCAAAGCAGGCTCCTCAAATCAATTTTGATATGCAAAGAAAATGGTGAGTGTTGAGAACTTCCCTGGGGACAGAAAAAAATGTACCTTGTAGCACAAAGGAATGTGAACACCAGGCAGAATTAAAAAGAAAAGGTAATATAATAAAAATACAGAAAAACAGTGGTCTCCTTCAGAATAAGACATGCTAAGTAAAAAAAAAAAAAAGATGAAATAGAAAAATCAAAGACGGGAAAAATCTTTAGCTTGACCACATACCCATTGCTTAAAGGAAATACATACAATGAAACTGAAAAAAATCCTTAATTGTTCAGGCCAGTAATTTATCACAAACGAATAGAAAGAAAATCCTGCTAAAGCAGCTATTTTGGGATAAGTTTTCAGTACTAGTTTATTTATACAGTCATTGAATCAGTGTTAGCTTATTACAGTTATGACTGTTAAGCTTATGTTAAATCCTGCATACATACAGAACATAATACAGGTTGATATCCCTACGAAAATAGTGCCACGCTGCTAACCTCCAGGGCAACTGTGATGATTTGAGAATATCTATGGTAGTAGAGGTACCTGAAACTTCTTAATGCTATGTCCTTTCCTTAGCCAAATAGCATTTTGGTATCTGTGGTATCTACTCAGGATTTCTATCCTTTCCATCTACAATTCATGGTACTCCTTCATTCGCAGTCATCTCCCTCCCTTCTGTCAAATGAAGTTGAAGAGTATTTCATGGTACCAATGACAGCCCCTCCACAGATACAAGCAGACTTCAGACATGAGTTTAAGTATGCTATATATTCCAACACTGATTTATGCTCATTATAGAAGGGCACATCAGATGTACATCAGACGGGCTGATGCATCTATTGTTTCAATAGCGTATCTGACAGGGAGTTACAGCTGTAACAATTTTAACCATCAGAATAACATGCCTTTTGCACTAGGATTTTAGAATTAAGTTGTTACACAAAGTCAGCCTACTCCAGATCTCCTTGACACTTGACACCTCTGGAGATCAATCTAATGCACATACTGAAAATGACTTGTACATAGGTTTTGTAACAGACCACTGAATGTATTTAGTGTATTAATTTTCAGAGGATTAAGTATACATAAATGATATGTTCCAAGTTATGTGCAATAGATCTGTTTAACAGATTTATTATTGTTTGCAAACACACACAAAGAATTTTCTGTCTTCTATTCAAGCAGAAGAGATAACAATGGTGCTTTTGCCACTAACTATGGTATGCATTTTGAGGTTATATACCATTCCAATTCACACGCCTTCTTTAAGTCAGGAGTGCTCCTCAGTGCTGCCGCTGAAGGATCGGCTCCGGACATGATTTCTCAGTTGCTCTATAAGCTCTGGATTCTGCTGCTGTATCTGTTGTGCAAACTGCTGCCCCCTGCATAGAACAGTTGTAAATAAAATTACCAAGTGAAAAAAATTGACATGCAGCTTTTGTAACAAAGTAAGACATCAGAACCTAACTGAAAGCTGCACTGTATGAAAGTTGAGACTAAAGACACCTTGATTAAGGCTATACAGCAAGTTAGTTGTAGTATTATGACTATCTACTTAAAGTCTCTCCAAACAGGACCTTAATCATCAGGTCTTAATTATTTCAGACTACTGCATCTACTTGGTAACATGTTAAAAAAAAAGTATTACCTTACTTGCTAAAACAAAAATTTGGCAACAAATCTATTCCAATGATTTGCTCCCTTCTCTTTGAGATGATGCACTCCAGTAGTTAAAGGTAACTACTCGTCTAGTTGAAGTGCAACTTTATGTTAGTTTTTCTAGAAATACAGGATGTGGCTGGCAACTTGTACTTATGAACCATAGGTCATTAATAGAAAGCATGCATACAGTTACACGGAAGTACACCTGAAGTGTGCTGAGTCTTCCAGATGCATCATTGTTATCTTATTATAAAAGATTTGGGTCCTGGCTTTTGTAAAGCTCACTCCTTTTTTATTCAGTTCCCTGAAGCCCTTTTTGTCTAAATGGAGGGATGCCAGAGCACTGTCAGTCAAGAGAAAACTTTAGAACTTGTTGCAACCTACACTGTGTGAACTCATAGAATACAATTTGAAAGCACATGTATAAGCGACTGAAGGTTTCAAGTCGCACTTTTAATAGGTGGCATTTGAAAAATGAACAGTGCATGCAACTAAAAAGTGAAACTGAGCACACTCCAACTGATGGAAATGTACAATGCAAACAAACAAGATGAAAAGTAAGTCTTTAAGATCTGTTTTAATAATAATCAGGCATACAATGAGTAAAGGCCACAGTTTAACTAGGCTGACACTATCCCTCTTAAATAGATGATGCACAATAATGTATCTACAAATGTAACAGTAAACTGTATGATTTGTAATACTTACGCATGGATCAGGCTGGATAAATCCGACAGGCCACCAACACCTGCAGCAGGACCACCGATGGCATTTGACATCATCCCCGACATCCTGGAACAGTTAGCACAGTGTTGGCATTGGGGTATGCAGGAACCTTTACAATAAGCAATAAAGTGTAGTTCTTTGTTGAATTGCTGGGAGGAACTAAGCTGTAAGAAGAAGAAACCGCAGTAGTTCTATTTACAGTAAGCAAAAACAAGATTATGTTTTCAGGAATTCAGTACCATCTACCTTTTCTCTTTTAATTCAAAGCGCTGAAGACATTTGTTTTAATGTTATTTCATTTTAATACTTACAGTTGTTGAACTTGGGGATTCTGCATTAAGCTTGCTGCCTAGAATAGATAATACATATGAAATATAATATATATGAAATCAGAACACATTAACTACGTAGGTATCACAGAAGGAATTCCACAATTTATTACAAAATCAAGCTAACTTTATGTCCACAGAGATGAATGGTCCCAAGCAAAAATAATCATTGCAGGGAAAGGTGTTTTTTTTTTTTTTTAATATGTTAAACAACAAATTCTCATTGGACATGAAAAATATGACAACAAGACAAACATAAAACCCTGTACTCTAATAAAGCTAAAAAAGATTAACAGAAGACTTCTAGGTACTAAGGTTTTCAGTAGGGCTTTTTAGACAAAGGTCTGTGTTTTGTTAATTCCCAACTGGATAAATCAGTTTTCCAACTATTATTACTAGTGAGAATAAACTGTTGAGACTACAGCCAAATGAACAAACTACTGCAGAGCAAACCAGATTGTGGACTTACTTGGTACTATGGTTTTGCCGTAACATGTATCTTCGTTGATAACTTGCCTATCTTCTTATTTCGTAGTAAGCATGAGGTTATTCATATTTCTCATTCATAAGTTACTTCAAAAATTCTGTTGTGTTTACTGTAGTGTAAGAGTGTATAGGGACAGACGCTACAGAATAAGCCAGGTGATGGTTTAAAGTTAGTAGCGTAATTCCTACAGAAATCAGTGGCTGTAAAAACCAACAGGCATAAAGCTGTATCTGCTTATTAAATCTTATTAAATGTAGTACAAAAACCAGACATGCATATCAGTTGGCCAATATATCTCCATACAACTTCTCGAAAGTAATCTGTTTCTCTCGTCTACATTTAGATTTTTAAAAAATGCCAAATAAAGATTGATTCTGAGGGAAATACAGGATTTTTTCTCTCTCCCATCAGTAACAGCTTTGATCTGGCTCAAAAGCAGACCAGAAATAGCTTTCTTGAGGTAAGTAAGTCACTTTTTTTTCCTTAAATGAACAACAACAACAAAACCACCACCACCAGCAGAAAAGCTACCCCCACCTCCCATCACAACCACCACAGGTGGGGGTGGATGCCCTGTGTTCTATTCACTTGATCTGGCATCTTCTTGAAATGATACAAACAATCATTTTGTCATAGTTAGCTCCACATTAAAGAGTATATCTTCGACTCTAAACAGATGCAGACTGTCTGAGTAAGTCATGTGGCCAGTGAAGCTGTACACAGAGTTCCAATGTTATTTCATCACTAATGCCATTGGAGAATTCACTTGCTTCTTCCTTTGCTTACCATCTCCATACCACAGTATCAGCTGCACTGATCTGTTTTCCATGTGGGAGCACTGGTTGAAATGTCCTACCCTAGAGAAGCTACCAGAAGGGTAGTAATGTTTAAACTGGAATCTCAAAGGAAATAAGTATTTCTTTCATTTTTTTCCTTCAGTTGTTTTTTTTCCTTCAAAGAAACATCTTTGAAGTTAATTCATACAAATTGGCTCAGACAACCATGCATGGAGAAATCTACTGAGGGACAAAATCACAATTTGCCCAGCACACTAGAAGTAAAAGAAAGCATTATATGTCACTTACACTCACTATTTTTGCATTTATTAAAGTATTAAACACTTAATGATGTCAGGGAGAATTTGAAAAGGTAAGAACAAAAAGGTGTTATGCATAGTTCTCCCCAGGGAGTTACTTAAGCATTTGGTAGACTGCCTCTGAAACAACAGCTACTCACTTAAGAAGGGATTTCTTTGTATTCACTGTTAATTATTACGTGGCGAATAAAAAAGATATTTCCACCATACTGTTGACAAGTGTTTTGCTGTTCATTCCATCTGTGAAAACAGCATACCTATCTACACCTATCATTGTTCATAAGTAGGACAGAATCAGTTGGAAATCAGATAGGCGTCAGAGGAGATTTATCCTCCACTTCTCCATTTGACTGTAAAATGCCTTTGAAAAAATTAAATTCAGTATAGTGCAACTATTGCCCGTTATAATAAACATTAAAATCACTTGTGTTATTAAACAAGAGTTGTTCTTAAAAATTCAGTTTTAAAAGCAACGTAAAGCTTGAAATATACTCACCATACTAATGAAGGCAGGATTATTTATCAAGCTTGCCATGTCAAAACTCAGTCCAGTTCCAGTCTAAAAACAAGTGAAAATTGAAGGTAAGTTTACCTCCAAAGTCCCAGTTAAAACAATTGTTAATAAATAGATGCAGAGCTAACTTACAGGACTGGACATGTCTCTTAGTTTCTGTTCTGCTATTTTCAAATTTGACTTGTAAGAGTCATTTTCTGGATCAAGATCCAGTGCTTTTTGGTAACTGGTAATTGCTTCTTCAAACTTATTCACTGAGGTCAGAGCCAACCTAATGTGAAATAAAGAAATCCTGGGTAGAACATACATGACTATCAAAAGATAATGATAGATTTTTCTGCTCCAAGTAAAACAATATCTCACAACTAACTCTTCTCTTAAGCACTAAGTTAAAATAAGTTTTGCTGTTGTGCCACTGCTGCTTAGAATAAGCCTTTGTTGTAGTAGAACAGATGATCACTCAGGAATTCATTTTGCATCCATATGTATGCAAGTTTCATTAAAAAAAAAAAACTCTTTGGCATTATCAAGTGATTTAGTCTGTTTTAGAGCACAAGCTGGATCCAACATGAGCTCAGAAATTCCTCTAAATGTTTCTTCCATTTCTTTTGATCCAAGAGATTATTCAGAAGGGTATATTCAGAAGGTAAGTAGGATGAAGATACTCTTAATATAAGATGTGCAGTTTCAAGAAACCAAACAGTGGAACCACAAGTTTCAGTCTAACAGCTTTTTGCCCTGGATCAGTTGCAAGCTTCTCTTGGATCTTCTGCTTCACCGCTTGACAAATGGGTTACACAGGCTAGTAGCAATATCTGTAAGAAACCCACGTGTCAGAGAAGCCTACTTAATCTTTTGAAAAACATTATTCTCCAGCAGCTCAGGAGAGCACAGCAGGGATTATCCACTACTTTTGAAACAATGTTTGTTTTCAAATTTGATTAGTTCCTACATTTAAAGCATTATCTTTCTTTGAGCTATGCCAGAAGTCCATCTGGTTGCAGTTTCAGTTCTGCCTTCTGCTATATATCCAATTTATGCTGGTCTCAAAGCTAACCCAATTTTTTCCACATTTTGTGAAAGATCTGTGTAACCCACTTTCAACTTCTGTGTAGTACTCCAGTTTCCCTTTAGTATGTGCTAAGACAGTTACACAGACTGTGTTGATAATAAGCCTGTGCTAGTACCCATTAACAGACCTTAGTCTTTTATGTCAGGCAAGAGAGCTCAGTGTTAGATACATCAGTCACAGTCATTACTCTCAGTGATAATGAACTCAGTAACAGTATGAAAATCCAGGGTTTTCCAGTAAAACTTCTGGAGGAACCCACACAATATTAATGTTTTCTCCCTTAGCACAGTTGCTCTGGAGTGTTCTCCCTTTTGGCCTATTAATTTGCCAAAATAGTTTCTGACCAGAGGAGAAATGCTATCAGGTATTTGTGTGATGCAATTGTGTTTATTTATGGGGAAAGTATGTTAAACTCCACTTCTTGGAACACACAAGTCAGAAGAGCAGGCAAGTTTCTCTGCTCACAATTTCAGATCCACCTCCTACCTAGAAGGGTGCTCTCTCAGTCATGCTGGTAGCATGTCTTTAACTGTCTACACTGCTCCTATCTCTGCATATTTCTGTGGCATTTCTGTTCCCTTCTGCAACACATACAGAGCTCCATCAAAACCTCAGAAAAGCTGATGTATGAGCCTCTCTACTGCAGTCAGAAATCCTAGCTTTCTCATAAGATTTTTTTTTGAGATGGTTTCTGCACTTTTTTTCCCACTTATTACTAAGCAAGCACGTTTCCTCATTCAGCCTGTGCCAAATACATTATTCTTTCAAGCTGCTGAATTAAGCAACAACCCGTAGCTAACAATATATCCTCTGTTAAAGCGGTCAGACAAAAAAGGAGAAGCTTGAAAATGCCTGAGAATGATCCCACTTACACTGTGTATCAAAGGGTACACTGCTCTTACATCTAAAATTCTAAAATAACCTCCCATTTCCAATTAAATCGACCTATGGTTTCCCTCTACCTCACTGAAATCTGGGGATCTGGGGTTCTGCTATATACAGAAACAATCTTAAGAGAGTTATATAAGACAAAAATTCTGAAGTCCTTAAAATTTCAAAGTGAATTAGCTATGCACTAGACAACCTTAAAGGCTACATATGTAGTGTTAAAATAAACTCTGTCTGGGGACGTTTTCAAATGGCAGAATTCCATCATCTTTGATCTTAAATAAATGCCCCTTGGCACGGTCTTGTCCCAGGCCAACTAGCCCAAACAATTTTAGGGCACGGTTCAGAAGTTAACACAGGCCAAGGCAATTTAGCAATAGGCAATTTGGATGTGGTCACTCCATACTGCAAAAAAGATTTTAATAATATAGACACATGCTATTTTGTGCCAGCTGACCCCAAAGAACAATCCCAAGCATTTTTTTTTAATTTACTAGTATAGATAAAACCACAAAAGCCAAAAGCCTGAAGCAGCATTCAGCCTACACCTTCATAATATGTTTTATTATTATCAATGCAAAGCTACACATCTCAGAAGAGTGTCACTTAACTAAAGTAGACATCTCATTTGGGAGAACATTCTTGACATTTTTAGATAGCACTTCATCAGACCCTCTGGCTAAAGGGACAAACCTGCTAACCACTCAGACAGGACTGAGAAAAAATGCTAACACGACATAGCTTAGCCTTGCCCAAATATCTGCTTCTTGACAGTTACTGAACAGAAAAATCAAGCCCCAAGTGCTAGCACTGAAGGCCCAGTACTTTGAAGGATTCTGTTTTCTAACAGCATCATTAACAGATTCTCTTTTCCAACAGCATAATTTTTATAACTCATGATTAAGTAGGAGATTAAAAAGAAAAACACAGCATGACTTCCCAAATTTACGAAGTTGATAAACTGAAATTAAAAAAAAAAAAAAAAAAGAAAGCTAGCTGAAAAGGTCTGATAAAAAAATGTTGAGATCAACCACCGATATAAAACTTAAAGCTGACAGCATGATAGGGTCATCTTTAGAAAATTGCTACACTTTCAGGACAAGAATGTACGTTAAGCAAAACAACATAGCTCCATTTATTTCAGAAAATGTATGGTGATTTACATGTGGGCCTTCAGCATTTACTCAGATTTCTATTAGCTTACCCCATTCTCCCATATGCTTTGCTGTACTTCGGGTCTATTGCTATGGCTCTCTCACAGTCCTTTATTGCTTCACTGTATTTGTTGAGTTTACTTTGAGCAGCAGCCCTAGGAGGATACGTGGAGGGGAAAAGAGAGAGTTTAGTCAAAAACAGGAACAGCAAGAACAAAAAAGCTTAGGTATTTGCACGTCAGTTACTGACTTTAGACGTGTTTTGTCTTACTGATTCATTCATTAGTTAGGGAATGCCTTAACCCTTCCTCAGTCAAGCAGGACAAGCAAATATTATGAATTAGGTCCATGCTTAGGTTCATTGCTAGACTGGGCTTTGGAGAACAAAGACTCACCTTTCAGGACACAAAGGAGAAATCATTCTAAAACTGTTTTATATCTAGTATATGACTATACTCAAAACACATCACAAAACCTTTTGCATGAAGTGAAACTCTGAATTAGTAGTTGACATTAAATCGTTATTCAAACAGAAGTATTCTACACAATTACACTTTTCCAATAAGGACTATACTTTTATTGCATTTTGAAGGAATACTGTGATTTTTTTTTTTTCCTTAAAGCAGTTAAGTCTGTGCTTCAGAAAGCACAGAAATTGCCTTTCAGTATGAACCACCCCATTTGCTCTCTGAAACTGACTTCAGGATAATGATCACAAGGAAAATAACAGCTTCACACTAATTTTGAAGTGAAGTGATATTTCTTTTAGATACTTAACTGTACCTCAGCAAAACTCATGCTTGCAAATAAATTGGGATGACACTTCTTAATCTCTGAATTACTAAATTAAAATAGTATCTCCACACCAGAGAAATACTGAATGCTGTGGTAGTTTACACAATAAGGTTAAAGACTTGCCCCAAACTAAAAAGGCAATTGTAATAATTAACACTCAAAATTTTCCCAGTTTGAAAAGTCTCAAAATACTCTAATTAGTTCTTCTTTGACTAAAAAGCTATAGAAGAAAGGATAATATTTCCATTGCTTTTTTAAAAAATTAGGAATACTAGATGCTACAATCATCACTGTATTCAATCCCTTCTCCTGTGATAACCTCAAATTGGATGTTTTCTCTGACTTTGATTAAAATCTTTTCTGAATGGACTACTTATAGCTTTTAAATATTTAGGCCATGTAACAATTGTCTAGCTCTGTAGATGCCAGTGCGGTTTGTGGATAAGAACTGGGGACAATGCTTAGTCTTTCATGTGTTTGAACAGAAAGTGTTCGTTCCATATTTAAAAAAATGGTGTGGCCAGTTACAACTTCAATGGCATCTAACCTCTTCTCTTTATCCCACTGCTGTGAGTAAAAAGCAATGCTGTCAAAGGTGGTAATTCTTGATAGATTCCAAGCTAGCCCAAATAAGATAAGGTCCATCTTTATTCAGATACTGTATCCCTCTGGGAACTCCAAAGAACTGCTCATCTTCTTTTAAGTAACTTTGTACAATACTGGGCTCACTAACATCGAGATTCACTTTGGTGCTCACAAATGTAGTCTGTGATGATGTAGCACAGAAAACAGTGAAGTATTTTCACTATTTTGACAAGTATAGATTTGGTTCCAAAGCTCATTCTACTGAGGAATCTTTCAGCTATTTGGGGAGGCTTTTGAATCGAGTTTTATATTAACATTTGATACCTAAAATCACTTATACAATCATTCTTAGAGATGTAAAATAATATTAGTATGCTGTGCATTCCCTTTCTCTTTATGCCTGCCATGAAACACTGAGACATATACTTGCATTTATCACAAACTAAACTGGAGTAATGGGAGCACAGCCCCCAAAAAGCAAAAATCCATAGAGTACACTGCCACAAGGCCAGGTTGACTGCACTCAAGTTATTCAGTCCTTCTGATAACAGACACACTGAAGAGCAAAGGAGCTCTAGAGGCATGGCAGTTTCAGCAGGGTTCATAGATTACACTGCTTTTGTTCTTATGTTGGTCCTCAGGGCAGTATACTGAAAGTGCATGCTGCTGCTAGGAAAACATGCCCTTCCAGAATTCATCCAGTCCAATGTCAATAGTACACTGAAGAAATAATTATACAATGGAACTACAACAACACAGTCTTGTTATTTTTCCAACAGGTCATGCATAAAAATTCTGAGTATTTATACAATCTTTCAAATCTCCTAAATGCTGTAACACATTAAAACTAGTATTTCCAAGGGAAGTCAATACTATAGGAGACAGAGATAGCAGCTGAATCACCAGACCATCAAAAGAAAAAAAAAGGCTCTTACTACTCTCAACAGACTGGGAACCACAGCCTACATAGTGATTTAATATAGACATCCTAGCTTACAAAAAACTGACATCAAGTGTTACAAATAATTTTAAAGCCCGTATTATACCTACTGATACAGATAAAACTAATTACCTCACATTTGCTTTAGATGTGTTACAAATTTAATATGTTCATACGTTAATTTAATATGTTAACCTCCGAATAGCCTCACACTATTTTGATCTACTTCATATTTTATCTTTAAAATAATGTTTATTAAGTTTGGGAATAAAAAGTGTGTACTATTCTGCTTTTACCTGTTGCAATAATAGACTGCATTATTTGGATCCAGTTCTATAGCCCTAGTGTAACAATCCACTGCAGCAACAAAGTTTTCTTCTTTCATATGATTGTTACCTGAAATAAATTAGAAGAAGCTCTTAAGTAGTTAAAAAATACATCACTATGTACGAAAAAAGTAGAGAAACTACATTATTCTAAATAAGACAGTTCTGATGGCACTTTTGTGAGATATGTTCTTTTAAATACAACTGGCATGGAATAAAGCAAATATAAGTATCTATTATGTCTGTAAAATCCATCATGCACATTGTAGCCCACCACATATGCCTTCCTCTTCTCTTTTTTTCTTTTTTTTCCCCTATTCCACACCCTCCAGCTAGCTTCTGCTGTTAAGTGAAGATTGCTTTGTTGAGAAGTGTAACTGTAATTGCAGTTCCACTCTAATACAAATTCATCACTTTTAACTAACTTTTCAAGCCTCATAGTCCAATAGGCTATATGTTAACTCCCTTCCGGTCTTACATCTACCAAGAACCTCCCTGTAACTACTCATTTAATATGGGAGGTAAAAGCAAAAAACAAGCACACAAGCCCCACTTGTGTGATGTCACACAGTTCATTCATTAAGATAATGAAAAGTGTATATAGCACAGGCAATCTAAAGTGATTCAGAGGTGAAATTTCTTACCATCAAAGCTCTGATCTTCTACTCAATAATAAAGTTTCATACCTGATATTTTTAAGTCTACTACAGTGAAAAGGCAGAATAAAGTAACTTGTCTATGCAAAGAAAATTTTGGAGTAAGTTCTTTCAAAATGAAAGATACCTTCCATATTTCTTCTACTCTGACACAAGGCGTTTGTGGAGGTTTCTTTCTTTGTTTCTCTACTTCTCTGTTACAAGAAAAGTCCTAGTTCAGAGTGCCTGAGTCTGAGGTTGTCCCAGGTGCCACTGCTATAGATCCTTAGCTTGCTAGATCCTGTAGAAGTCTTGGTTTCCCAGCAATGTCAGGAAATTGTCAGGAAACAACAGACTTTCACTGTTTTTCTTGTATTTTGGTATAATATTTCAACCCTCTCCGAGAGTAAGCAAGACAAGGGACAGGTCAACAGGTTACTACAGATGTAACTTACTACAGTTATAACTGCACAAGCAAATGCTAGAATATTTCAGTCAGAGAGAAAGATTGTGGAGCAAGCAGTTCTAGGTGACAATACTAACTGAAAACAATTATACTTGCATTTATTTGTGACTACAGAACACTTAATAAACAAAATCAGATTTATGTAACCAAGTATCATCAATATATTACAAAATCGCCTCTTCTAACAGTGATACACTACACTGTAATTACAGTCAGCAATCACTGCCAGTGAGAAGGCAAACTGAAACTGTAATTTCATGTGTACTTCCAAAATACACATAGATTATAATCACATCTGCCTCATTTTTACAGGCCCACCACGTACACATCTTTCATTTAAGTTAGAGGTCTACAGACTAAATCCCACTGGCAATTTAGCATCACGAGGTAGCTGCACTCAGCAAGATTGTAGCAGTTAACGTTTCTCTGAAACAAAACTGTTACTGATGATCATCAAAGCTGGAATTTCTGATACCACTCTGAAACAAAAGTGACCCGAGATACAGGGCTATGTTGGAGCTAGCTTCAATGGGTATCAATATTGCTCTCTCTGCAGCTCAAAACTGGCTAAAGGAAAACAGAAAACCAGACCTATTTCTGCTCAGATTAAGCAATCCCAGACAAAAGAAAAATCAACAGTAATAGTTTATTTTAACGCTGGACAAAAAAATATTGAGAAAAAACACAAATGGTTATACTTTTGCATGCATGTTCTTTTATAATGGAAGTACTACCTACTGTTATAATTTATACTGTGGTAACACCAAGCAGCTCTGTTTAGGATTAAGCCACAAACCTGCATATAATCTGTACTCTGCATTGCTTACATTAAGCAAAATGTCAAGTGATATACAAGGGCAGGGAAGTAAATTCAAGTATTTGCTAGTCTGGAGGGTATATCACTCAGGTTTCATAACAACCAAGAAAGAAAACTGAGCAATCTGATTTTGTTTCACCCTTCATTAGCCTATTTCTAGAGGGCAAGTTTGAGGGTGGAGGAAGGTACAGGCTGGTGGCAGAAAAGGTGTGTGAAGTTATTCCATAAGTAAGGACATACAGACAGAAACCACAAATGATAGAATTACAGTATTGTAGAAGATAAGGCTCAAATGGATTTCAACAAGTTGATGCAATTTATTTCACTAAGCTCAGGCAAACAACTACACAAAACTGACAAACCTGATACCACTGATAAGATAAACTTGTGTGAAAATGAAAAGGACTACTATGAGAAAGCAGCATTTAGAAATACGATATGATGTTTTAAATTTATTGTGGGAGTTAACCAAAAGCATTCTGAGCAGTCCCAAATTGCTTATTAGTTCTTTTGACGGCCAACACTTTTAAGTGCCCTTTGTCAAAGTTTAGACCCCTTCATTTTTTTTTCAGTAGAAACATGAATTGCTTTAGTATCATCACACTAAGACTAACACACAGCACACATTCATTTTGTTAGTCCGTTTCACAAAGCCCTGAGGACTGACAGATGAGAAGACGGAAGACATTAATTTAGACCATGTATTGGTGTAATATCCACACCTAGAAAGGACAGGATATCCCTACAGTCCCATAACCACAGCAAGCGCTGCAGGTATTTTCTTAGACCCTGAATGGCCCAAGTTACTTAGTCCCCTTACAAAACAACAATCACCAGTGAAAAAAATGTGAAGTTTTTGTATGAGTTGTGTTGCCCAGTCCAGCTGCTTTACTATCACTATCCATGATAACCAAAACAGTCTTAATCAGAGCACAAGATGCTTATTTCTATGTTAGTTTACAAACCTTCATCCTTCAGTTGGTCCGCCTTTTCAATATCCTCTGGTAAAGAATCTGAGAGAGGCAGCATGTCGTTCTGTATGTAAACGAAACAATACTTTTTCATTAAAATACAAGCCCTAATTATAGGTTGGACAACATTCCATCAGCAAGCAACAAGATCTCCTATTTAGCAGAGTACAAAACCTAAAACATCAGTAAAACACTTAGAAGAGAAAGATAGCTTGCTTTCTACTACCAAAAAAACCTTATGTCTCATCACACATTTTAAGGAAGTCAAGAAGAAGACAGTTGATAAGTCTCTACAATCCCTGGTGGTTTCTGTGCTTCCTGTACCAGAAACTCAGAGATAACATATACTACTAGCATGGATTTTAAAAAAAACATCATTTTAAGGTCAGCACTTAGGGGTATTTTTTTAAAACTGAACAACTAAATTATTTCCAGAAGGGAATGAGAAGCATCATAAAACAGTTGATGAGCTCTATCAATTAACTGAGGGATAAAATCCTTTAAGTGAGAACTAGACAATCCACCATTCAGGAACATCCTACATTGAATTGTCCTTGTCTACTTCAAATTAATTCCTCCCACTGCCCCTAAAGATTCTCATTCTGCCAGCTTTTATGGAAATTTCACTCTTTTCCCATTTTCCTTAGGTTTTCAAATTTTTTGACCTACATAGCACTTCAAGGTTTTGTATACAATACGAAATTTTATCACATACTGGCAGAGTAAGTCTAGAATTTAAATTAAATTCTTACCTTGTGGAAAGAATTTCTGAACATCTCTATCAAATGCTGTGGAGGTGCAAGATGAGTATCTTCTGGGTTAATCTTAAAAACAGTCTCCAGACACTGAATTGCAACTTACAAGAGAAAAAAAAAAATCAGTTAACCAGTTTCTCAACAGAATTTTAATTTCATTAATTTATTTATAAAGCTGTGATTCACTTCCTTATTCAGCTAGTAAGTGCAGCAATTTGAAAGACATCGTAAAATAAAGAGGCTACCCGATCCGCAGAGAACTGACTATAAGCTATACAAAATCTTATATAGTTCTAACATCATTCTTAAAACAATTTATAATTTTAATTTAAATTCTCTCAATCATTTGATATTTTTTTTAATATGAAAATGAAAGTATTTAACAAAAGCATGACAACTCAAAATACAAGTATGCGTTACATGACCCATGCCAAAACACAGCCAAACCGCCTAAAGTTTGTGTGACACAACAGAAGAAAATGGCTTATCTTTAATTACAAAATAAATGCGGGATACTTGTTAATTTTATCTTTTCTGAAGTAAAATATATTCATTTGAAGACACTGTCTATTAATGAAATGCTTCATTAATCACTAGTCTTTATCCTGTAAGAAAATATATCTACAGTATCCTTTCACACATTCTATTGTGTAAGGATTAAATGGCTCTCCCAGTCCTGCAATAATCTACATACACTCACATGAAGCAATTCTAAGAAAAAGTAACCACGTACCAGAATGAAGTTTTAAATGTCACCACATTTCCAGACAAAAGAAGATGAATGGCAATTAGTAATATATAGTTTTGTATATACATCAAGTCTGATAGTTAAACTACCTCAAATTGTATTGATACTTTCCCTATCATCTGGAGAATGCAGTAGAATGCTTCCATTAAGGTATATCACCTAGATGTTTTAGACTGAAAACTGAGGAGGAACAAAGAATCTTCATAAAGCGTAGTTTGAGCAGAAAAAAGGAATTTTTATGTCTTATTTTATAGATAACACATTATTAACCTGAACTAGAGATAATTGAGGACAGCTCAATTCAAACTATGTATTAGTAAAAACTAAATCTTAGAATCTAAAATGAATTTCATTCCAATGTTAATGTAATAAATGTAACACCAATAAGAATTCAAATTATAAGGGACCCCAACGTTGATCTCAAATTAAAACTAAAATTACTGAAAGCTAACAACAGTAAGGCCAGTTTGAGGAACCAGTTTTCTACACCATAGCTGGGCAAAACAGAAAAAAGTAAACTTGTAAAACAGGTAGTTAAACTTTGAACAAGTATTTCTTTAAAACTCTCATAACATACAATAGAAATTATTCAGAAAAAGTTCAGTACCACAAAATTAAAGTTGATAATATGTAACATTAATTGAATACACGGTTAAATACACATACAACTCGCTCCGATAACCTATAAATGTTAAAAATACATCAGTTTGTTCCATTCTAAATTATTTAGTAGAAGTGGTGAAGAATTTGGGTTAAACTCCTTTACCTCCTGCTATGTAGAAAAACTTAAAATGAGCACTGACACCGAATTTCAAATTGACTCCAAATGATATATAAACAATACTCCTTGTTAGGTCTATCATAAAATCAGTGGAATTGCATGTCTAGTTTTTTGTTATATGACCTAATAGGAAGCCAATACCCAAAATATACCTACCCCTTTTCCCTCAAACTTATTTTCACCTGAAGACATTCCGTTTCCTGAGTGCCTCACTTCATTTATAGTTTTATGTGAATTTAAAGTACAATCTTTACCTTTCTAAGGCATTGTCTATAGCAATAACTCTTTATCTGAGAGGAGATTTTTTGCAAAGTGCAGCAGTGCAAATCATGCTTAAACAAAATAATCCAGGATGTGTTTTCATTACCAGGAAGTATTTCCATTAAATAAATAACCAGTTGTTACACTGAAGTCTTTAGTTTTCCTTTAACTGAAAAATTTGAACTTATAATCCTTATAATATCTCAAAAGTACAACAAAAATAAGAGGTCTTATGGGATGAATCCATAGGTTAGAATAACAACCACATTTTAACATGTAAGCCAATGATAGAAATCTGTGTAAAAATACATAGCCAAAGCTGAAACTTTTCCAAATCAGATGATACATTAAGTTGTGAAAAGATCAATAACTGCCTTGTTTTAATATACTGAAATAAAAACCTGGCCTATTAAAGTCAAAGGGGTGAAGATATGTTTTTGTCAGAAATGTATCTCACTGCTCTGTTACTGAAGTGAGGCAGTGTTAGCTGCCACAGACTCAAAATCATCAGAAAGTTGTGGAAGACTTACAGCACCATGTGAGCTATTCACTGATGAGGCCAGTTATCTGTTCTCCCTGTTACCTCCACCATCACATACACTTTCAGAGACCTAGGCAGTTGCTACAGCTTGTACAGATCTCCTTGCAAACCAGTGCAGATCCCTACCTCCCCACTGAACAGCTCATAGAACATCTGGGGCTCACACAAACGCCTACTATGTGGCAACAGGAGCACGTGGACTGTGCTGGAGCCCAGCTCAGCATCCCCAGTGCCACATAGCTCCAGGATCTTTTGCTATCCATGCACAAGCTACGAACAACATTAAGGCATCACAGCAGACTTGCAAGCTGTTGATTGCTGAATAATGTATACTAACTGGACTGCTGAGGTATACTGGTTTTCGCTGGAATAGAGTTAATTTTTTTCAGAGAAGCTCACACCTGCTGTGTTTTGGATTTTGGATGAAAATCGGTGTTCTAACACCACTATGTTTTAGCTGTTGCAGAGCAGTGCTAGCACAGAGCCCAGGACGTTTCAGCTCCTCATGCTGCCCTGCCAGCAAAGAGCTGGGAGGGGACACAGCCAGGACAGCTGGCCCAGGCAGGCAAAAGGGATGTCCCATACCATATGGGGTCATGCTCAGCAATAACAGCTGGGGTAAAGAAGGAGGAAGGAGAGAACATGTGGAGTGATGCCATTTGTCTTCCCAATAAATCATTATGCATGACAAGCCCTGCTTTCCTGGACATGGCTGAACACCTGCCTGCTGATGAGAAGTAGTGAATGGATTTCCTGTTTTGCTTTACTCATGTGCATAGCTTTTGTTTTACCTAGTAAACTGTCTGCATCTCAGACCCTGAGTTCTCGCACTTTTACCTTTCCGATTCTCTCCCCCATCCCACGTGGGGAGAGTGAGCTATGTGGTGCTCAGCTGCCTGCCAGGGCTAAGTCATGACATGACGCCCCTTTAGTGCTCAGTGTCAGCTTGCTTCATCTTACACACAACTGTCCCTCAACTCTAGTGTTACACGCATACCTCACCTTAAGGGGTACATTCCACAGTTTCGAGAACTCTGCCTTTGAGGACTCACTGCAGTACAATCATGTCTGAAGTCGGAAAAAAAAATAAATCACAGTCTGTGCACTTCATAGAGAGTTTCTGCTTTAGTCCCACAGAAACAGGTGCTACAGGAAAAACTTGTAGATACTGCCAATAGGAAAGGGAAGCAACTACTATTTAAATATACCATCTCAAGTATAACTTGGAAGAAGTCAAGTTGCCAATTCATACAATAGGGTTGAGCATTAGAACAGAGATCTCTATCACTTCTCTGGATCCTGGATTGATTCATAATGTAAGCACAAAATTCCTAGAGGAAAATTACAGTATCATTGACATCATTTTGTAATATAAACATGCAGAATGCAGGAGTTTGAATACATGCTAGACTTATATTTTGATAAGGTCTCAATTTTATTTGTAATGTTCTATCTTTTTGTTGTTTTGTGGGGAATGGGAACTACTTAAATTAATTCTTGGCATAGATACTTATCAAACTGTGTTTTATCTTTTCACTAAGATACATAAGGTATCGATGAAAAAAATCAGTCAAATTCTTTCATCCCTTATGTCTTCACCTGACATTAACCAATTCAATGGGTAAGACTCAGACTATTCCACAAGCAATAAAGATATTTTGCACAACTAAAATGACTCATTTATTCAGAATGCCTGCCCCGATCCTCTAACACATAGCATATGGTATCAAACTTCTGGCAGGGTACAGCTCTAAAATTAGGATTTCGTATCTGTATTAAAATGGTAAGTTTCATATCAGCATTTAAGCACAAGTGAGGTTTTATAATATTTTTGTTCAGAAAATAGAATCTTAAAATTGTTGATTCCTTCAAATAAACATTGGCTAAGGCTGCTCTACAACAGGTAATCAGATAAACCTTCACAGGTATAACCCAATGTTTATCAGCATTATTATAAAAACAATAGGAAAATTTGTTGTCTACCATTATATGAAATACTTTCATGAAATTAAATCATTGCTTTCTTTCATCAGCTGAACAGAAATTTATTACTGGAGTACCATCATACCCTGATACTGGTTAAATTCAAAGATGACTATCATTTTTCAAATGTATAAACCCAATCTGTGGAATATCCTTTGAATAGCATGCTACAAATGTCCATTTCTTGCTTCCATCGGTAAACAATTAACTACACTGTAAAAGCAGTAGACAGTGGAAGGAAGAACATTCCAGGTTTCCCTTTTAAAGCTTATACCTCTCAGATTCAACTCCTTAAATTTCAGGAAACTCAATCATCGACTCTCTGGATGTTGTTTATTGCCCTGGTAGTTCTAGCCTTCCTCTTTCTACCTCCAGTTCATCCTCCCATTGAGTCATACAGCCAAAGACTACTTAGAGCAGTGCACAGGTCTTTTAAATTGATGCTATGAAAAGCTTATTTCAGTATTAATAATATTTTTGTTCTTCTCCTGCTTAATTCCACATTGTGATAATGCCTCCCATGGAGGGTCCAGGAATTAGAGAAAAGGAATGAGAACAATATGAAGGAGGAAGACACTTCAAATGTTAGTGAATGTCTCACTTTAGCTATTGGTTGGCAGAAGAATACACACAGAAGTCCACCTTCCTGTGGCTATGTCTTCTGTTATGAGAAATTATATACTAAACTGGAAATATTAGCTACCACGTGCTCTTTGGAATTGCTATTTATGTGGAAAAGTAATGCAAAACATTTATTTTATTTTCCCCATTCTCAGTCTCTTTTAGATTTCCCTCATAAATTACACAGAATTTTTCTAAGTATGAAACAGGAGTTCTTCCCATATGCCAAAACCAATATATAGTTATTTACATCACACACACAAAATGCAGGAAAAAATTAAACATAAAAGTAAAGTGAAAATGAATCAGTAGCAAAAAGTTGCAGGATACATACACAAATCATTCCCATGGTTTGCATTATGGCTTTGTCTAACTTGATGTGGTTCAAAGTATTAAGTATCTGTCACTTAAAATTCAGGTAATTTCATAACTTTAGAGCATTTTTAAAATGAGAGATGTTTTAAAATTAATTATCTCAGAAATACTAAGATCATTTATTCTCATACAATGTGTTGTGGCAGTTTCAGTTAAGTCACCTCAGTTACTTTCTATACACAATAGAAATACATTTGGCAATATACACCAAATAATTTAACGTATGTGTGCATAGTACCTACCCATGTATTACTATCCTCATCACTTACCTTCCAGGCTTTCTTGTTCATCTGGAGTGAAAGTATCTATCTGACTCTGCTCTCTCAAGAAATGGATGACAGCATAAACTAAACGCTTCACTGATGACATTTTGATATTGTTGAATTTCTCCTATGTCTTAAGAAGAATAGGATCTCTTATTTCTGGAAGGAAAAAAAAAAAAGGAAGAAAAGCTTTGTAATATGACAGGATCTATGGTTTGGGCCCAGTCATGAATTCCTAGAGCATTCCAGCCTCCCACCGACCTCAGTAAGAAACGCACCCAAAACACGGAAGATCATCCTTCATGAGCAAGCTGAATAAAGCAGTGCCTTGAAACGAGCCATTGAATTGAATTGTAAGTGTTATAGGGGAATCCTGCAATCCTCTGGTCTATGAGCAAAAGAGGACAGATTTCCTCAGGCTCGGTCCTGCAGGAGAGGTCACCGAGGATAATTCAGTAACTTATTTTTCTGAAGGATGCAGTTCGGGTTTTATTCCTCAGACATATGCACTTTGAAGTGGGAACACCTGCGTAACTCATAATCAATTAACAATGCACACCGACAGAAAGATGCGATGACGTAAGGATGCACGCTGCCACACGCGCCCTTCTGTTTTCCGACACGGCGCTGCCGAAAGCTTCGCCTTCACCAGGCTGTAGCGCCGTGACCTCGGTGCACACTCGCAATCCGTGACACGGGTGGCTCTGTCCCGCTGGCAGAGTTACGTAACTTTGGGGAAAACCTCGTCTCCTCCAACTTTCCGAGTTATTTTTTCACATACCCTCCGGGTGCAGGCAGGCACTACCTCCCCCTGATCTGAGGGGGATTGAAGGCTACGGGGGGGTGTCTCAAACGCAGGCTGGTCACAACAGGGCCGAGACCACGGGGGATTATCCCCCACCTCCCCACTCACACTCACACTCACACTCATGGTCACACTCACACTCACGCACGCCCCTTCCCTGCCACGGCAGGGACGGCTGAAGGCGGCTCCCGCGGAGGAAGGGCTAACCCAGCACCAGCCCCCCCACACCCCCCAGATCCCCTGGGTCTCCCCGCATCCCCCCGGGCCCCTCTGGACCCCCCGGGCCGAGCCCCCCGCCGCGACCCCCCCGCACCCCGCCTCTGCCCCCCGCACCCCTCGCCCCCTCTGGGCGCCGCCTCGGGCCCGGCCCCGCGGCAGAGGGTCTCGGGGGAGGAGGCGCGGCCCGCCCGCACGGCGGGGGGGGGACATGGCGCTTACCGAGCCGAGCCGGGCTGAGCCGAGCCGGGCTGCGCCGAGCCGGGCCCACCGCTGTCAGCGCCGCCGCTGGGCGGGGAAGGGAAAGGCGGCGGCGGAAGCGGATGCTTGGGACGGCTGTGGCGGTGCCCGCGGTCGGCGGTTACAGCGGTGACAGCGGGAGCGCAGCGGGAGCGCAGCCGGCTCTTCCTCCTCCTCCTCCTCCTCCTCCTCCTTCTTCCTCCTCGTCCTCCTCCTCCTTCTTCCTCCTCCTCCGTCTCCTCCTCCTCCTCCTTCTCCTCCTCCTGCGGCCCCGCCCCCCATGCTGGCCCTGTGCGCGGCTCGCAGGTAGGCGCGGTGGCACCGGGGCCGGGGGGATAGGGGGAAGCTCGTGGGGCACCGCCTCAAAATGGGGGGCGTCCAGCCGTGCCCTGTCCCCTCGGGGGAGGATCTGGGGACCGACATGAGGCTCCCCCGGGTACTGAGGGCCGCAGGGTCCTGCGGGGAACGCGGGGCGAGAGGGCTGCGGCAGGGAGCCGAGCGAGCTCCCGTGGGCTTCGGGGCACGGCCGTTCCCGTCCCACCTCACTGCCTTTGTTCGGGGGGGAACCAGGGCAAACAGGACTCGCAATCCTCCCTTCCCATACGGCTGTGAATCGGTTGATCCACGCTCTGCTGTCAGATTAAGTGCACAAAGACTTTATTTCCCCAACGTACATTTGCATCCCCCCCCCCCCTTTTTTTTTTTTGTACAGGCATTTTCGCTGTTCTCCATGTTTTGTGTTGACTGTCCATGTTTGCCCTGCAGATTTTTCAGACAAAAAGAAAGAAATGGAGTGCTTGAAGGATTGAAGTTATTCCTTTAGAAAAAAATTGGAAGATCAATCTTTACAATTTGCATTTGGAAACTAAAGATCCCTCCTTCCTAAATACTAAGAAAGCGTTGGGTATTGATTTAAGCATTGATTTTATTTTTTCACCACGTGTTGTAAGCACATCAGGGAATGATCACTGCAATTTGTTAATTGCATTATTTTTGTCAGTCATCATTTGAGTGTGACCAAGTCATTGTCCCCCTCCACCCCTCCCCCCAAAAAAGAGTGATCCTGAATGCCAGATAGAGACCTCTGACATTCCAAAGCTAAGCAAATGGCTGCAGAAATGTTGAATAGCAAACACACTCACAACGTTAAGGTGAGATACAAATGTCAGTTTTTAGTAAGTTTCAAATGTATCTTACATTGAATAAAATGACTAAACATTTGACTATCTTATTTAAATGGTCAGATTTGTGGAAGGAGGCTATTTCTAATTCAATACCTTTCCTATTAGAATCTGAAAGATTCAAGGAGTAACATTGTCAGTAAAATGCATAGAAAAAAAGCAGACTAACACATAGATTAATTAAATTGGGACAATAGTCTATTTACTCTTTGAGGATATTATTAGCAAGAGGAAAAAATAAAGTGGGAAGTGTGACTTAAATAATTTCATTTTCCTAAAATAATTCTCCAGGATCCAAGAATTCTGAAGACTTTGTTTCAAAATCTTCAAAATACAGTTTTGAGTAGCAAAATAGATGTATGTGGGTTTTGGAAAAACGAGAATTTCTATTTAAGACATAATTTCAGATTGTCTCTGGAAAAGAGATTCTAAACACTGTTTTTTCTCTTGACAGGGAAGTAAACTGGCAAGAAATAGGGTTGGTGGGAAGTGGCAGGAGGAGGAGCAGGGAATGGGAATGGAGGTCATAGAACTGGGAGACCTTTTGTAGTCACTTTCCTACAGCATACTTATTGCCGCAGTGTGTGTGTGCTTTCCTTGAACTGTCAGATCCAACACCAGCGATGGCAAGGACCAGACACGAAGCACAGGACGTCTTTCACTTTCCCTGTGCTCCACAGACTGCACAACCTCATCTGTTTACCCCAGCTGCACTTGTCTCCTGTGGACAAAAGTAACAGCCACCACCTTTCTAACCGCAGCAGGCTCTAGAGAAACAATTTGGCTGCTCAGCAGAGTTTGCAGAGCAAAATGTTCCCTGGGCCTACTGAGTCAAAGATGTCAGCCTCATAAGTATTTTGTGGTCTGAATTTGTCCTGTAGGGCACTGGTTGGAACACACTAAAAAAAGCAATGAAATTAACATCTTTTGAGGAAATAACTGTTCCGACATTCTCTCTAGGAAGACAGAAGGACCTGAGGGAACAGCGTGGGGCAGGGACAGGGGAGGGTCAGGGGGAGTGTTAGGAAAAGGTTCTTCACCCAGAGGGTGGTCGGGCACTGGGACAGGCTCCCAAGGGCAGTGGTCACGGCACCGAGCCTGGTGGAGTTCAAGAAGCATTTGGACAATGCTCTCAGACATCTGATCTGATATTTGGGTGGTCCTGTGTGGAGCCAGGAGTTGGACTCAATGATCCTTGTGGGTCCTTTCCAGTTTGGGTTATTGTATGATTCTGTGAAATGCCTGGCTTGAAAAAATTTCTTCTCAATTGTTCGGATTATTTCAAAAGTCTGTCCTCTTTCCTACAGAAGTCAGGATCAGGATGCCTAGGAAAGCACATAAGACAAGGCAAACATGCAGCAGTAACTTTTCACAACAGTCCTGTGCCTTGTTGTAGTCTAGGTTCTGGGGACTTCCCTATACAAGAAGCATTTGCCTTAAGAGTTTGTACAAAAATTAGTCTACTAGTGTGTTTTTACATTGAACAAACTTCCTAAGACCGTTTGATCTTTTTTTGAGTTGGATCAGAAGTAACGGGGAAAATTCATCACAGTTCATTCTCTCTATGCTCTTCGTGATTGTATATATTTTTTTAATACTTCCTCTGTTTGTTTGTTTTTGTCCAGGCTGAAGAATCCCCATCTAGTTAGTTATTAATTGGATGGAATTAATTTCTCACTGCAGCAGATCAGTATTGACTCACCATGACTTGGTAGAAGAGGAAAAGGTTTGGGGCAGGTGGGAGAACAGAAGATGAGAAAGTTTATAACTGTTGGGATGAGCAGAACTGCACACAGTGTCTTTGTGCTTCACATGTTACAGAGTGGTATAATAAATCTTTGTGTTCTGTTCTCTCTTCCACTTCTGCTCACTCCTGACATTTAATGTGTATTGTCATGAGTAAATGTTGTAACTTCACTAATCTCTTCATTAGTCTTTGAAAGCCAGACTACACTAGCTGTGTAGACTGATCTCTCTTTGAGTCCTTCAAAGAATTCCAATAGATTGTCATGAGTTCCTTCTGTAGAAAAGGATGCAGTACACTTCAAATGTATTTAGCTTTTATGTTTACAAACCCTTATTAATACTTTTTTTTCTGAGTACCACTTGTTTTTCAGTTGGAATCAACAAACGGTTTTTAATGCTTTGTATGATTTTGTTCAAGTACTGAACTGTCCTTGTAACAGTGTGTGGTGTTTGCACTAAATAGCATGTGTTTGCTGTTCCCATAGCAGGTAGGATAGACCTTTGTTAGATGCTTAGCGGCAGTACCAGAGAGAGCTGGATTTTTTTTTTCCATTGTGTTTTGTACGGTTCATCTGATGGTAGAACCAAGCAAGAAGATAACCCTGATCATGACTCACATCCTGAGTTGGAAGGAACCCACAAGGATCATCAAATTAACTCTCAATGAGTGCCTCCTGCATCACATTCAGTGTAACTTCAGTAGTTCACTTGCAGTGTGCATGTACGTGTTGAAAAGTCTCTCAACTCCAACCAAAGTGTGCGGTGATGGAGGTTTGCAGTGGCACCATATGGGTTCAGTTCACAGACTGGATTTGTAGCCCAGTTTAGCAGTCCTAGTAAGACTTTAACATGAATTCCTGCTTATGGTCTGCATTTTTAATTAGCATTTTTAATTTAACTCATTTTTCAATTACTTTACTGTTGATGTTAATTCTACCAGAGAAACCAGTAAACATTTGCTGCCAGATATTAAGATTAGAAAAGTAGAACTGAGAGAAATGTATTTATCGATAAAGGTTTTAAAATTATCATGTAATTTGCAGCTTTTATAATTTAGATTGATCTAAGTTATATTGAGCTTAGATTGAGCTAAAAGTGTATCTATTATAGAAGTGTAATCAACACAGCTTACAGTGATCTGAGATGCAAAGAATCTTTACTGAAAGATTTAGTGACAAAATAAATTATTTAGCATTAAAAAGTTCTAGATCTTCTATTCCATCAAACATAGCTTAAGAAAAAAAAAAGTTTCTTGCAACAGTTACAGAACTCAAAATTCAGCAATACTAAGCAAACTCATCTTGCCATACCGAGTTCTGTCTGTGCCAAACTTTGTCGTGACACCAAGCCAAGTACTGTTCTAAGGAAAAGGGCCCAAGAATTCAAGGCATGTATTCACTGCTCCAGACACTTGTAATAATGATTTCAAATGTGTTTGTCCAGCAGGAAAAAGTGCTGACTTAAATTCTGGGGTTGTGGTCTCATTCCTTTTGCCAACTTGAAATAATGTACCTCCCCATCGTCCCCTCCAATTAGCTCAATCAGCTTTGAGTTGATACAACTCTTTTTCTGTCTTGGACTTCTTTCTTCCTTTCCCTTTTTCTTCCTTTCCCTTTTTCTTCCTTTCCCTTTTTCTTCCTTTCCTTTTTTCTGCCATGGTTTACTCAGTGCTCTACTGACTTTCCTTGATTTTTGTCCTTTCTTTACTCTGAAATTAAAAAAAAATTACTTATAGTCTGAAGCTATAAGTCAAAACTGAAACAGTGTGGAGATGTATTTAGAATTCAAGCAAGAATTTAGGCTGTTTAAATAGTACAAAGATTTTAGTCTATAAAATTTCTGTCTTAAAATCCATGCAGAGAACAGAGGCCAAGTACCATCCTCTACTATATTTGCTGTTGCTGAATACTCACTGTAGTTTTTTTCTGAAACTTTCTTTTTCAATTATACAGGTCTTATCTTAAAGGAAATAAGAAAACCTTATGTTCTACTGAGTAAAGCCTTAGCTGTTGTAATGGTTTACTTAAACCATGACTGTCTGTTATTGTTTATATATGTTTGGTAACACTCTCAAGGAAATGCCAGCATATGGCATATTATTCAAGTATTAAATAATTGCTCCTGCGGCAAACTGTCAGTTTTTGTATTGCCTTAGAACATTTTTTTATTTTAATTTAAACATGACCGCTGGGTGGGGATAAAGCACCGAGTGAGGCCGTCAGAATGCTGGTTGCTGTTCCTGACGGACACGGCCTTCACATCCGCAATGCTGGCTTAGAGCAGGCAGTGCTGGTTCTCTTGCAGCCTGTAAGATACGGAAGAGTTTAACTAAGAGCTGCTATTTCAAAAGAAAGAACGGTCCTGTTGCTGTTCTCATTTCTAAATTAAGAGCTTTTACAAAGTCTGATGCATTAAATTACTAAGTGAAAAATAAGTTTAGTTATTGTGATTACCAAATCTTCTCTTATTTGTATCCTTGGGAATACCCCCCAAAGTGTACATAAGGTGCAACAAGAAAAACATCTTTGTATTTGTTTTCCCTTACAATATTCAAAAACTAGAAGATGACATTTTATTTGGTGTTTTTGTGTGTAAGAAACCTTCACATTTTGATAATTTTATGAAGATGGGGACCATCTTTTCTACTTACGGAAGTGCACAGAAAGTGTAATATCCCAGTTTGTTTCAAGTTGATACGTACAAACCTTTAGGAATATATATTCAGTGCTAATTCATCTTAATGCCTGTCTTTTTTCTTCCTATTTTTCCTTTTTTATTATTATTATTTTTTTAAATCTTCTGTCTTGGTTTTCCCCTTATCCCCACAGCTGTTATAACAGACCTTTCACCAGCAGAGGATGTAGTTTTCCATCCTACACAAAGCTGATATGCTCTTATATTTACATGGCTATATGGAACTGCCAGATCTACGGGCATGTACAATAAACCTGTCTGTATACATGTTTCCCAGAAATACACTTTAAAATATATTTTATTAGTTTGTAAGATCTCATTCATCATTGTAACTAATACTGTTTAGGTAAAGATTGATTTGAGAACTATCATTTAAGAGTCTTGGATAGAATCACAGCTATCCATACTTAGTTGGAGATAAATGAGGCAGAAGACTTAAATCTTCAGTATATTTTAAAGTGATCATCAGTAGTAGGAACACCTTGTGACCAAGGTTGCAGATTTTTGTATTTTTGTTTTCTAAAGCTGATGCTAACATTTGCTGATTCTGCTCCATAGACTGTGGCTTTTTATTTTGTTATAATAGTGCTTTATTACAAAGGGTTGTTTGGCATGTTCCAGATGTGGAAAATTGTTTTTAAACAAAAACAGTCTGACATAAATGTTTATTATGTTTAAAGTATTTACTGTACAAGTTTAAAATCAACCTGTAAGTTTAATTGCATTGATTGTCTTTTCCGCACTTACATTGGCCACTATATTACTGTAATAGAGTATTACAATACAGTAATAGAGTAACACAATACTCTAATGCAATAGGGTATTTATATTATAAAGGTCCTACTCCTTGGTAAAATCAAATCATAGTTATATTTTCCAGAGGCAGCAAATAATCAAATTGTAGGTTTGTTGGCAAAATAAATTACCTGGCATTCTAGCAAAAATAGCAATGATTGTGGTCTGTAACTTAGGAGGTCTGTTTTACTTTTTAAAGTCCTGTTTTAGAAGTCACTACTAAGCAACATCTACTAATAATAACTACTAAGTTATTACTCAACTTGTACAGCTTTTGGTAGAAATTATCATTAATAACAGCAATCATTTTAAGACCTCAGGATTAAACCCATACGTTTCACATGTATCCTCTAGCAGTAGTGAAGGCTTAGGTGGCTGTTGGCACTCCTTTGATCCTTAAGCCAGCACAACTGTTTTAAAGTCACACATCGAATACGTGATGGAAGTGATGAGCTGAAACCCCCCACCCCATTCCATTTTTTGGTCCATTTCTGGAAGACACCAAGGTGTATGGTACGGTGGACACGCTGGAGGGAAGAGATGCCAACCTTAGGGACCTGGGCAGGCCTGAGAGATGGCCCTGTGCAAACCTCATGAGGTTCAACCTCAGTCAGGGTAATCCTAAACATCAGTACAGGCTGGGCAATGAGGGATTCGAGGGCAGCACTGAGGAGAGGGACTTGGGAATACTGGTAGCTGAGAAGCTTGACAGGAGCTGGCAGTGTATGCTTGCAGCCCACAAAGGCAGCCGTGTCTTGGGCTGCACCAAAAGCAGAGTGGCGAGCAGGGCGAGGGAGGTGATTCTGCCCCTCTGCTCTGCTCTTGTGAGACCCCACCTGGAGCCTGTGTTCAGCTCTGGGGCCCCAAACGTGAGAAGGACGTGGAGCTGTTGGAGTGGGTCCAGAGGAGAGGCCACAAAGATGATGAGGGGGCTGGAGCATCTCTCCTATGAGGACAGGCTGAGGGAGTTGGGGTTGTTCAGCCTGGAGAAGAGAAGGCTCCAGGGATACCTTACATGAGCCTTCCAGTACCTAAAGGACCTACAGGATCTAGGGGACCTACAGTACCTAGGGGACCTACAGGAAAGCTGAAGAGAGAAAAAAAGGGTAGATTTAGATTGCCCCATCCCTGGAGGTGCTCAAGGCCAGGCTGGATGGGGCTTTGGGCAACTTGGTCTGGTGGGAGGTGTCCCTGCCCATGGCAAGGGGTTGGAACCGGGAGATCTTTAAGGCCCCTTCCAACACAAACTGTTCTGTGATTCATTCTTCACCTGTATGCTACCATGACTCTTTGAGGTACGATTCTACCAGTAGTTACTCTGCCATCAGAGATGTAGGGGTACACGAAGGCGTAAATGAGCGGCAGGGTGAGGAATAGGAAGGAAGAGGAATGTCTTAAGCCCACCCTGCTGCTGAACACAGAATTTATCCCTAACCCAGGGATGTCAACAGTCCTACATGGCACTGCAGAAAGTTGAGTGTAATGACTGAAACAGTTTGAACTGGCCACTTTAGACTCTAGTAACAGTTTACCCAGAATACACGTAACCTTATGTATGGACCTACATTTGTTTATTCTTCTGTCTAATTTAAGCTGAATCATTTTCTGATTGTTCAGTCCAAGGAATGGCTGGCTCTTCTGTAATGTTGCTGCCATTAACCAAAACACAAGCCTTGTATAATAATTGCAGCATGTTGGTTCATTTACTTTTTGAAAAATGCTCTTTGCTATTGCTTCTGGTGCCTACCATAATTAATATAATTTATTTAATTTATTTACCAGGCTATATCTGGGAAGTTAAAATTTTCCTCAGTGGTACAATTTACAGTAATATTTTCTGTCTAATAATATGACAAATATGGTTGCAAATCATTTTTAAACATTCATTATTTTAGCTATACTCTCATTTCTTGTTTCTTTTTATAGTCTATTTAATTGTTAATTTTGCATCTGACGTTTCTTTTCATGAACATATAAACCAAATTATCACTTTTATTATATATTTGAAGTTTATTATATATTTGAATTGGTTTACAATTTTATGTAGATAAAGAGTATGAATTACTAATCCACTGAAAGACATAGCAAGACTGAGTTTTCACCTGTGTGTATACTTTAGTTGCATGCTGTTTTTCTTTAATCTCATGTGAGTCTGATCAACTAGTAGGAAGGTAACAGCAAGTGTTTTTACATCTTTATTTGAAGTTTCATGTTATGGTTGCATGTCCTGATTGTTTTTACTTGGAATGTTATGTTACTGTTTTTGAAAGCTTCCATTCACTTGGTCAGATGGAAAGACTTGCAGGTCCTTCTGAGTTTGTGCTGGCTTTGTTAATCTGTATGAATGCCGTGTTCATTGCATCAGAAGGAGAAGACAAGGTGTCAGCATTGCAAAACAAGGCTGGTTTTGTTCCATGTTTAGCTGTCTAACAGATACAGTCAATCACTTGATGGCATGCATGGCAATCGCTTAAGAAGCTATCAATTTTTTATGTGTATTCCTTAGTGCAGCTAGCCAATATATTGAGAAAATCAGGTGGTCTAATCTTTTCTGGTGCTTAAAAGGAGTGCTCTGCAGCAATTAGGAACCCTTTATTAATTACATTTGTCCCACTTTATTAATTATACTTTTTTGACAGCTGAAAATGTAATCTGTTGTTGCTGTGATTATTTTCATGATTGTTTATGATAATATGTTGTTGGTCAGTGGCAGAGCTGCATTTTCTTCATGTCTGTGTGGAGGTAATGAATTATAGACAGCTGTAAGTTCTCTTTAAAGAATATCTGCACTTTAGCTTAATTGTCAACTTCTATGTTTTTGGAGTTACTGTTTTCCTTTGATGCTGTTCCACTTCTAGTTTGACCTTAACTTGACACATTTTATATTCTTTCTGATATTTTCTGCAGGGAGGGAGGGAGTTAGAGTTCAGAGCCTTGAAACTCCTTTTAGAGAGATTCCCCTTCAGTGCCCATGAGGTTGTGTCAGAGCTGCACTAGTGATATGTGAAAGACTAGACATAGCACAATCCAGTGGGAAGCGGACTTAATTAAGTACTATACTTTAATAGATTTTTAGATTCAGGATAGAATTCAGTATTTGGGGGGAATGGGAGACTATTGCATTCTGAGAATACTATTACATGCCCTTTTGCTTTCATGAAAGCAGTTTGATCTATCAGAAACTTCTAAATGAGATTCCAAGTTGCAGTAGTCTGGTGATGGAGGTAGTAATTCAGTCATGTCACATCTGAATACGTTTTGGAGAGAGAAAGCAGAGATGGATGGAATATTCTTTATCCAGGCTTCATTTTCAGAGTTAAATTGTCAATATGCTGGGCACCGATACTTCTGTATAAAGTGAAATGTAAGCATCTTGTCTACATTGGTATGGGAGGATTTGAAGAATCTGTAGTAACAAGGGAAATAAAATCTCAACGTAAACATAGGAATGTTGTCTTTCATTTATGTCCTGTATAAAAATAATTTTGGCTAAGCTATATCTAGAAAATTCCTGTTAAAGACCAACAAGACTTTTTATTAAAAGTCTTGCCTTCAAATACAAACTCTGTGTGTGGCTCCTCTCAGATTGTTAGCGCTTCACTCTTGTGCTTTGTTTTTCCTTCAGGCTAAAATTGCCTGTCCTTTTATGTATGCTCCCTGTATTGTATGCCAAAACCTATCTGAGCACTTACGCACATACCAGACTGGTTTTGCAATAAAATGAGTTCATGCACAATGACTGGTGTTAACAGGAAAAGGTATTTCATATAAAACAGTGTAAAGTAAGCATCCCTTTTAGCAGTGAACTCTCTCTGTGTGTTCTTATATTTCTGTAGTTATGGTTGAAAATCATTATTACTGTAACTATGTATATATATATATATTATGTGAATGAAACGCAGAGGCAGATAGTCTCTGCCTGGTAGAGCTGACCTTAGTAGCTCAAAGGTCTAGAATCTCCTTGTTGCTTTTCTGAAGGTGTAGGTTGATCCTCATATGATACTAAACACCACAGCGTTTTACTCCTCAAATGCAAGTTTTTAATTACTGTCAAGTTATAATATCTCTCAGCAAATAATTCATACATAACTGAGATATTACTGTGTTCTAAAGATTAATATGTTGTTGACCATGGGTTTTTGTTAGCCCAACTTCAGTCAGCTGCCTGACTCTAAATATCTCCTTCATACAACAAAGCTGAGTGTTGCTTTTTTGGGCCAGGGAGGTGGGAGTGTGGAAGTCAGTATTTCAAAGTCAGTACCTTCTTAACTTTGATTTGGATTCATTGCTCCAAGGTACATCTTTGTAGTAGTATCACAAAAATTAGTAAAAAGGCATCCAGTAATTGCATTGCACAGTTATGATGAGTTATGTATGTGAACTTTTCTTCTAGCTAAAGCTGAAATATACTTGATTTATATAATCAGCTCAATAGTATGTAAATTCTTGCATTAAAGTGAAGCTATCTATATAAAATCCATGACAATTAAGAGAATAAATTTTCAACATAGTAGCAACTAGAAGTTTCCCTCCCATGGCTGATTATGGGGTAGACATCCAATATAAATATAAAATTGTTTGTTAACTGAACACAAACAAATTACTTTTTTTTTTTTTTTTTTTTGATTTAGTTGTATGGATATTTGCAGCCCTTGGTCTTCATAATCTACAAATCACTGTGTGGGTTTTATTCCTAATTTCAAAAATGCAAATACTGATTGTAGAGTTTCAGCAAATGAAATTCTGTTTTTCATAGAAGATTGAGTAGTAACTGATCCTGTCTATTTCATATTTCTCTATTTTTATTATTTCTATACCAAAAGTTTTATCTCTGTCTACAAACATATTAGATGGCATTTGTTCATCCTCTAGATGGATAAAGGTAGAAGACAAACTTCTGATTTATCTAAAATTAAACTTAAATGATAAGGATGACGTCTGTGTATGGTCCCGCTGGGCAAGAAATACATGGCTCTAAAAAGGACTTTGTTCTTGCTTGAATGAAAACATTCTGTGATTATTAAAGGTCAACCGCTTTTCTGATGTTTACTATAAACTACATCTTCAACTAGAGTCTTCTATGTAAAGATCTTTTTTCTCATTTCAGGTCCATTGGGCCACGGCTTGTGTTGAGAATGACATTAGGAGCAGAAATCACTAGCCAGCTCAAAGCTTCTTCATACATCGCATCAGGCCGAAACCTTTTGAGATGGGACCTCTCACCAGAGCAAATTAGATCAAGAACTGAAGAACTAATCAGGAAGACAAAGCATGTGTATGACAGCGTTGGGATGCTTGATATTGAGGAAGTAACACATGAAAATACTGTGCGGGCCTTGGCAGATATAGAAGTAGAATATGCAGGTTAGTGCATACTTTCTGCGATTCTCTCCATAGTGCATTGCATCTGCACATGAAGAAACTGTGAGGAAAGATAGTTCTGGCTTACAATTCAGATCTCTGCTATCCTTGTGTAGAATGTGTAGAAGTCTTATCTCTTAAGGGTCCTCCAGTCATAGTCATTTTTCAGGATCTCTCTACAATGTGTAGCATGATCAGCTATGAAGTTCTGCTACTTTAATCTAGAGACAAAAATAAGGATTAGAAAAACTATGTTGCTGATCTTTTTGATGAATCCAGAGAACTGCAGTTGTTACCAGTTTTATTTTTTGCATGTTAAGCTCTGCACAGTTGAATTTTATTTTCATACTGAGTACAACCACTAGGGGACAATGTGCAACAGTATAGAGTACAGTGTCCGTGGGATAGGTATTATATAGAAGCTTGATAAGCAGTGCCTTTCTCAAAGGCTGTATAATCCAACTGAAACAAGCAATTCAAATAGAGCCATGGAAAGATCGATACGGTCTTAGTGGAGAAAAGGTGATGGATCATGTGGTGGCTGCACGGCTTCCCCAAAGTAGTCTGTATAAAAAAATATCAGGTTCTCTTAAATTCTCTCAAAAAATCTGCTGCAGCAACAGAACTGCTGAAAACAGGCACATTGGCTTGGAGCTTAGTCTTCACTTAGCAAAAAAGAGCAGCTTGCAGCACAAACGATTGCACTGTAATATTAGTCTGTGGCTTTCACATCACTTAGAATTACTGTTTGGGCATATCAAGTTCATTGACTGAAATCAATGCTGGCAGAAAGACTGAGTAATCTTCATCCAAACAGCTTCCTGTCAGATTCAGTTTTAATGGTACCAATATATTTGGTACAATTATTGTATGCCTTTTCACCACATTATAAATTTCTATGCTTTAAATTAAATTAGAAGGCAAATCTGTTTGATTCAGAAAATAGTGGCCATTAGTCTCTAAGTATAGCCATTGAGACTTGCATCTTCCACAATGTACTTTCTATTCTACATGCCATTGCAAAAGTGGGTCATGTCTAACTTGTAGTGCCAATCATTGAAGATATATGCAAAATTACCAGGACTTACCTGTGAAATACCCCATGGCATATGATAAGGATATATTACCACAGCAAGGATGCCATTAGGAACCTGGATTTTTAAGTCCTGTGTATCCCTTTCACAGGTGCATGAAAAACAGTCTTACTCCAGTAACTGAAACCCATGATCTGAAGAAGCACATATGACAGCAGGCCTTAGATTTTACTTGGAAGCTGCTATAACTCAATTCATCATTTTGAACCACCTTGGCAGAAGAACGTGAGGGGGAAAAAGAGTTTCCAGTGGTTTTTAAGAGGAGCCATATGCCCATGCTTGCATTCCAAAGGTTTCTAAAGAGCTGAGAATATCTCAGGGCTTCATAAACAACTTCAGAGTAAATAAAATTAAAAAGCTTTACAGCAAATTGTCCTAGGATATTGTTACTCTAAAACGTGTTTTTTCAAGGGGGTGGGGCGATAATTAGTTTTTAATTAAGTTAATTCAGATAGTCATAACAAGTCATTTCTATTTAGTGCTTCTATTCATTACAAAGATGCAATATTTGTTTAATAAGTAAGGTTTTACTTAATCTCAGAAAAATATTCTATGAAATGTCGTATTAGCTTATGATCTCTAGAAGTTCAGAATACATAACATCTCTTGTGGTTACCAGATTATTCTTCCTTAAACATATGTAAGAATTGGGGATTTTACACTATTCTCTGATACCAATGTAAAAATAACTCCAGGACAGATGGGCATGTTTGGAATAATCAGAGTATTTCACTTTAAATACTAACATGGAAGCATTTTGCCAACTATGAAACAATGTCAGTCTTCACTTACAAATGGTACATCTTCCAAAAATCACATATAATATTAGTATACCCATCAATGGACTTTGTAGAAGTATGAAGGTAAGATAATTAGACTTTGGTAATAGATGATTTCTGTCAAATCTTTATTTGCCATAATGGTACGCGGTTTTGTCCCTTCACCTATACATTTTTACATTATTTGTAATCACTTTATTTGCTTCAAGCCTGATCTGATTGTCAGGTTGCTTTAGGTACTTTTTTTCTTGTATCTTCTATAAATATCATAAGAGAGTGAAGTTCTTTTTCTGTGATGTTTCTAGCCTTCTGTGTAAGTGTTCATTGCCTTTTATTTAAACAGTGGAAAGAAGCATGTTGGATTTTCCCCAGCATGTCTCACCGGACAAAGAGGTACGCTTAGCAAGTACAGAAGCTGACAAAAAGCTTTCTAATTTCGATGTGGAGATGAGCATGAGAGACGATGTATTTCAGAAGATCATTTATTTGCAGGTAAATCACAGTGATATCTGTATAACTTGTTGAAATGTAGATAAAATAGATGAAAAACTCTTTATCTAAAATAGTTGAAAACCTGTTACATGAAGTGAAAAACTTGTATTTAAATAAGTTAATATGAACAATGCTTTTGAAGGTCCCCATCACTCTCTTTGTTTCAACTGTTCCCATACCATAAAACTTGAGTCAATATAACTTGGTGCTCCCGCTCTTTGCCTCTCATCTTTAGGTGTGTGTTTCATTCTCTCTCCATTGCAACAGTTTTGATTTGTCTAAACTTCCAATGAACTGGAAGCTAAACCCACAGAAAAAAAGTCGTCAAGAAAAATAAAAGGAACTGTTTTCTGTTGGCTAATCCCCATGGGCTGGTTTGCCCAAAGCATCACCCAGTAGGGAGGAAGAAGCTATATAGCAATGTATTTAGATTAACTTATACTGCTTTTGAATTTGTATCCAAAACTATGCTAAGTTATTGAGAATTTTAAAATTGACTTTTAAGTTATAAAAGTTATTGAGAACATGTAACAGGGAGTGACCTCTGAAGTTACCTCTTTTGATCTGCTAATTATTGGCAACCCCACAATAGCTTCCTCCTTATACGTTGCTTAAACCTCAAAGTAAAACTAAGTCAAAAGATACTGTTGAACTAGTTTCTATCCCTTTGATTTTATGTTGCTTCCCTTCTAAATGATCATCTCCATCTATCTTGTATTCTTCATTTGTACTGTTTATTTTGTAGTTTGGGGCTCCAAGGTATTACTAGCACCATGAAAAGCTAAGCTTGGCTTAGTAATACCTTGGAGCCCTATTTCTTGGAGTCGTTATTTGTGCTTTTTGCAGTGTAGACCATGAACAAAAATAATATTAGCAACACCTTATTAAAGTGCCTTTCAGTAGCATTGTTTTCTTTTGCTGTGTTTTCTAGGCATATTTTCAAGTGTTTTCCTCTGAGTAAACTGTTGTTTAAGTGTATATGTAGGTATTTCATAGCTCCGTTTTGAGGACCTTATGAAGCCTGCTGACAGATAGTGCCTTAAGTTCAGATTTGGTGTCCCTGCCCCCAATCAGTTACTATGAATTATATGGATTGATATATATTTATTATTTTTTGTGATTTTCTCACCTCCCAGTATAGGACACATGGATACATTTAGGGATAATAGCAGTGTATCCATCTAATTTAAATTTTCAGGTATTTCTGATAGTAGCTACTGAAAATGATTGCTATTATTAACTAGCATTAGTTTCTATTAATCTTTTTTATCTTTTTCATTTGATGCTTTCCTTCTTCGTTTTCCCTTGCAACAATATTTTACTTTTATAACAGTTACAATTATTGCTTAAATCTCCAATTAATGTTTTTGAGATTTTACTTGGTTTAACTGCAGCATGTGAGCATTTTTAGTGTTCAGTTAATGTTCTAGAAATGCGACTTGCACTAAGATAAGAGCATATATCAACGTCATAATAACTGTAAAAGTAGTAACATTTTCATTGTAGAACACATGTGAAATTGCCAGCAGTGCTGGACTGACTGATCAACTCTTACTATTTCCAAATAGCAATACGAAGTTCTTGTTTTTTGCTAAATTTCTAACACTCTCTCCTGTTAGAAACTCTTCATTGAAAAGTCAGTTTCCTAGAGAGGAGAGAAAAGGGACTTCAACAAACAGAAATGTTTTGCTGAAATCATGTTATCATTTTAAAGAACCCAGTAAAAACGTTTTGGCTAAATCAGGCATTTCATCACCTCAGGGAGGATATAATAGTTCTGAATTGAATAGTTCTGAATTCTTTGTGGGAACTCAGTTTCATGATCCTCTACGGGGGCCAGGTTAAAATGCAGTGAGGAGGATGAGGCCTCTCACATTCCCATGTTATTTATACTACAGTCAATCCACTAACAGATGACTAAATATGCCAAATCTTAGTGATATCCTGGATGTTTTTGTTCCCTTCAACAAGGACCAAACTTTCATAAGTTCTTTTTCATCTAAAGTTCCACTTTATTTAAGTAGTGTTGATGGTGGAAGATGTGTTTTTTGTGTTTAACTTAAAAAAAAAAAAAAAAGTGAAAATAATCTAGCCTTTTTCTGTTCCCGACAAGTACATGGAAAGATTTCTGCAAAATTTCTGCAATTTATGTTGTCAAATATGCCCTGGATCTTACCCTTTAGAGAACTAATTTTGGCATCCAAAACCTGGAATAAAGGTGAATTTGGTAGTGAAACAATCCTTTTAAATTTTCTTACTTCAACATCTGCGCATGTTGGCTAGCAGAGGCATGCTTAAGAATGTTGCCAATCTTCTCCACCCGCACACCCTCAGGAAACAGCCTGATGTAAACAGCTGCTGCAGTTTTTGTTCACAATATTCTAAGTTGGTTCTGCTTCTTATTCTGCCTGAAAATTTCTTCATGGAATAGGATAGCATGCTTGTTCAAAACAAATATGAAATGGCATATAAAATCATTGGTGATGACCGTTTTAATACTTCTGGAAAACTCCAAAATTTCATGCGTATTATATTCAAAATTAGCAGAAAAATAGCAAAATTAGACGTTGTTCATCAAAGAAACATTGGACTTAGAGAACATCCTGACCACACAGAAGTTCAGAGATGGCTGCAGAGCACACCTGGTTCTTTGGTGCTTTTGAGGGCTTATAGACCTGACAGGTCTTTTTGAATGTGAACTATTTTTGACTTAATCATGTCTGTGTTGGAAATAAACTTCACAAAGGCTATCATTAAAATAGAAGCTATTTACGACTGATGTCTTGTAAAGCGTATGGGAGAGAGAGATGTAGTCACCAAGAGAAGGATGAAGAACACTAATTTAGTTTTGACTTGCTTTTTCCCAATACAATGTATTTCTCTTTCCTAGCTTTAAAAGGAGCCAATGTTCACTGTCTGTTAAGCCCTAAAATTAGTATTTGTGAATTCCTTCTTCCTGCCTTAAAACGCTGTTGGATTTCAGGCCAGGAGATTTTCAGTAGTGTGGCAGTTCCATTTTCCAAATATTTCTGATGTTGAGGCTGAGAAAACCCTCACGAGGCCTGGATAACTCAGTGAAACTTTTCACAATTCTCTATCTTTAATCATTACTATAATAAGAGGAGTGTCTTTTTATGGAGATTAGACTGCTCCATGTTTTTTGTTTGTTTGTTTGTTTTTTTCCTTATCTATTTCATTGCTGAGCCTTCAGCATGGTTAGCACAATATAAATGTTAACGTAGTGAACAGTATCTGCATTTTTCACTACTACCGTGGTGAAATCTTGCTTTCTCTATCACACTAGTCTTTTCTAAAAACAAAACAAAACAAAACAACAAATACCTGGAATTATGGGTTGTCTATTAGAAAAACTCTATGTGAAAATTCTAATTATTACAAATATCAAATATTTTTCTGCTCAATATCACAGCATTAGCACTTCTAGATGTAGAGGGTTTCTCTCTCTTTTCATGTAAAGTAAGAGAGGTAATTTGCAGATCATTAGTTGACACTTGCACACAGTTGCGTAATTCTTTCATAAAATTTGCATGTTTCAACGTCCTTACTTTTCAGAGATGGTAGTCAAGAATTAATTGTAGGTAGGTAAGCTGACAAGAGGGTTTTTAAAACAAGTCAGAACTAATTCCAACAGCTTCCTACTTTAAAGATCATCTTAAATAGAATATGTTCTTTTTAACAAGTACTATAAATTATACTTTGTTAAAATGTTCATTTTTAGATGGTGGAAGATAAAATTTATAACGTAAAATAAAATAATACAATAAAATCACAATTTGCGACAAAAATCACAATTTTCTGAATTATGTAGTTATTCCTTTGTCAACTTCCAGGAAGACCCTCACATTATTGGTTCATTTTCTGTTACAAGCAGTATTTTGTCTCTTCGCTTGCTCTGTCTCTTGTTGGTTGATTTAGAAAATGACCCTTCGAGAATAATGGCATAACCTGACATATAGCTACTGTGTTATTTGTTGCCACTGATTGCTTTGTTCTGAAAGAGGAAGATCCAAAAGCTTGAATTTTATACTATTTGACAACCTTCAGTGAGCCCTAGATACATTAAATCTTTTGATTTTTTTAAAATCCCTCCAAGTTTTAAAGTTCAATATTACCATAAGGCACTGATTTCTTCTATTTAATGATATATAAGAAAGCTACTTCTACAAAAGAGTTTAAGTGCAGGGCACTAATAACTAAAAGGGCTTGCTATTACGACAGCATCTAAATTTGCTACTTCGGTAAAGTAAAGTGTACAGAGAACACGCCTCTGGTTCTTGCTTCTCACTGAGATATTTGGGAAAAGAAAATTGTTTTAAAACCTTGCTATGTGAATGTGAGAATACTGTAGGGTAACTTTTTGGAAAATCCTTCGCACTGAAGTCTGGGATGTTGTATTGTTTCTGTGGTGGTGTTCTAAAGAACTCTGTTCAGACCCTTTAATGCTTAATATGTTTCTCTCACTGTGTTGTAAATTAAATTATCCTATATTGTCATTTCAGCAAACCTGTGATCTTGAAAATGTAAAGCCTGAAACAAAACGGTATCTAGAAAAATCGGTTCAAGTGGGAAAAAGAAATGGACTCCATCTTCCTAAAGAAGTGCAGAATGTAAGTATAGTTCTTAGTTTATAAAGTAATGAGGACAAATTGTTGAAGGGGTAAAGTTATGATTGTGTGCTAAGCATATATTAGAACTTTGTGTCTTTGGACCTGCACCACTCTGATCTTAACTGTTCTTAGTTCCATATCCATTATTTAAATTTCCATCATTTTAAGTTTTCAAACTTAGTTTGTTAGACTCTCACTGTACTGAGTAGATAGAAGTGGAATGAAGTGGAATGCATCATCACTTTTAAGCTTTTTTTTTTTTTTACTCCAGATGTCTGTCTGGAAGAGAAGACACAGCTAGTTTAATTTCAAATATCAACCACTGGTGTAAAATGAGTCCAAGAGTTTTGCATTTTGACTAAAAAAAATGAGGTAACTTAGAGAGAGCACGAAGAATCTTGACCCCATTAAGGGAGGATTTACTCAAGCTTATAAAAGCACTTGTCACTTTTGAAAATGATGAAGTAAAATTGTCAGCATTTGAGATGCTGATGTAATTTTCTTTAAATTCCAAGCTGATGTTATGTAATAATCTAGATTTATGAGTCTTGAATAGACTTCCCTCTTCGTTGAAAATAATCGTACTAAATTCACATTCTAGAGTTAGTAGGAATATTATTTTTTGTGTATTTGCATTACTTAAATGGCAACCAATACCTCTGAAGTAATTTTTAAAGTAACTTTATAAGGAGATGATAGTTGAGCTACGTTAAAGTAAAATCTTGACTAATGATGCCAAATTTTTCATTTGTTTTGTGTTCTTGTTACTGTTGACTTCTATGTTCATGTGAATTTACCTGTAAGAGGTAGAGTCATGCTATAAAATATATTAAAAATGGTTCAGGTAGGTCAATATCAGCATTTTAAAAAAGGATTTGGAATGCTTTTGTCCTGTATGGCTATTCTCTTTTTTGTCATATCTGTACTGCATTCAAATAAGTGCTTTTCAACAAGTTGCATCTATTTTTAGTCCTTTGATTCTCAGTGATTTTAGAGGTTTTCTTTACACTTAAAATATCAAATTAAATAAAATAATTTAATGTTAGCACATTCTGCTCAGTGAACTTGTTTACATGCTCAGTCCTCTCAGAGTTGAAAAGAAATCTGAGATGTTGTTAGAGCAACAGACCCAACCTAGGATTCGTTGGCAACAGGATTGCTCAAGACCAAAATAAAGGTAAAACAGAGCCTGAGGGAGAGTGAAGTATGATACTACCTGCAGTGTATTACTTGGCCAGTGCTAGTACTCACTGTAGACTAGTAGAGCAATCTAGAAAAAAAATCTAGAAAAAAAAATATCTAGAAGGTTTTTTAGTTATCTAGACTAGTTTTATACTAGTCTATAGTAGTCTACAATATCTTTCTAGATACCTAGAAAAATTAAATTCTGTTCATATGGAGGGTGGTAATTGTCAATTGATTTTTTTTCCCACTAAGTTAAGTTTATACCCAATACAGGAAATAAAGACAATGAAGAAAAAATTGAGCGAGCTGTGTATAGACTTTAACAAGAACCTGAATGAGGAAAACACGTATCTTTTATTTTCTAAGGAAGAACTTGGTGAGTACCATTCATGTTCCTTCCATTTCTTCAGCCTTCCAGTTTTGCTTGAGCAATCTTTTTTTGGCCCACTGAATGATCAAATGAAATTCTGGCTGTATTCCAGTCTTTTCTGTTTCTTTTTTAATTCTTCCCCAAAGTAAACTTAAAATTACGCTTTGCAGGTGTTGAAGATTTCTTCATAGACTTGTGCTTCTTGAAGTGTTTTGCCTTGCATGAAGTTAACGTATCTGCCTTACTGTTTTTTCCATAACATTACTCATCACTACTTCTTTTCTCAGTTCTCCACTACCAGGAAATCCATTGGGTATTATTTTCATTAAAATTATTTGAAAAAGTTTTCTGTCATACAAGAAATTAAGCCACTTAAGTGATTTAAACTCATCTAGAAGTCATAGAATCACAGAATGGTTTGTGTTGGAAGAGACCTTAAACATCTCCCAGTAACAAGTCCATGCCCTGGGCAGGGACACCTCCCACCAGACAAGGTTGCTCGAAGCCCCATCCAGCCTGGCCTTGAACACCTTCAGGGATGGGGCATCCACAGCTTCTCTGGGCAACGTGTTCCGGTGCCTCACCAACCTCTGGGTGAAGAAATATCTAATATTTAATGTCACATTTTTCATGTGACAGAGGATTTAGGGATTCAGTTTCTGGAGGGCATAGCATAAGATGTACAACACCATTTTTTTTTTCTTTTTACATTTTACTCTATTTTTGTCTGATAGCCTTAAATTTATTTCTGTTATCTTCACCAGTAAAGTGTTTCAAAATGTATTTTGCTTGGCTTAGCAATCATTAGCAAATAATATCATATAAAAATTGTTAGCAAAAAGAAGTGTTGTATTTCTGATGCAGCAGAACAAATACAATAATGTAACAGAAGAGGGAGGGGTCTAGTTAATTCTAGTAAACATTGTTTATTAAATTGTATTCTATAGAAGGCCTTCCTGATGACTTTGTTAACAGTTTAGAGAAGATGGAGGAAGACAAATATAAAGTTACTTTAAAGTATCCCCACTATTTTCCTGTTATGAAGAAGTGCTGCATTTCTGAAACCAGGAGAAAAATGGAATCTGCCTTTAACACGAGATGCAAAGAGGTACGTCATATATTGACTTTTCTGCAAGGTAATGACAGAGTTGAAAAATGGAGCTGGACATTCAGATGTTAGATTTGAGCTCTGTATTTTGTCTAGCGCTATGAAATGAAAACTTACCAGTAAGATCTCTAATATTTCCTTGCTCCAATTTATTTTGATGTCTAAAGAGGAAGTTGTGTGCCTATGTATGTATCTTAAAATATCAGTGGTGCTGTTAATAGAAGTGGGATTTTGGCAACCTGCCAAATTTCCCTACCGTGTTCTGTAACTGCTTGCTGGCACTTTCTTCCCAGAGAAGGCTGGCTGAGTGTGGCTTCTGTACTACTTCCTATTCATCAGAAAGTGAAGATTCTTCAGTGTTTATTTGAGCATGTGTTTTAATTATGAAATGCAAGTGATTAAATATAAAATTAATGCACAGCATCTTGAGGACATCTTTAAATAGATGTTAAAAATCTCTATTTTTATAAAAGATTCATTTAGTTATCTGAAAAATAGCTGGTAATGTACCTTATAGAAAAAAGAAATAATTTCACAAATAATTCATTTGATACTGATGATACCTGATCGGCACCTAGATAGGTATAAAAATAATGAAAAGGCTAGAAAGGATAGAAGAAGTGTCATTTGGCAGGCAATTGTACCAACCATTAGAGAATAAAGGCAGATTTGTGCTTTTGTACTTGAAATGCTGGGAAATGTGAAGAGCACAAGATAAGATAAAATGGCACCAAGAACTGAACGCTGTAAGTCAGCACAATTAAAGGGATATGCTGTTATAACCATGGGACAATCTTCAAACCTAGTCAATTATACGTACCCTGAAAAAAAAACTTTTCGTCTTTTTTTTTTCTGAGAAATCTCGCTTTTCTAGAAATGGAAATTAATACAATTACATTTTAAGCCTCTCAGAGATCCTCCACCTTATCTAGGTCAGTGCCTGGGGCTTTTGTGTTTCAGATCCTTTTCTCTGACTGCTATTGTCAGAATGGCAAAAGGGAAATTTGCAAACAAGGTTTGAAGATAGCACAATGGCTTTGCAGTCTGTCTTAACCACTAACAAGCAATTAAGCATTTTGTCCCTGTTATCTTTTACATCTAAATGGTTGATAAAGAAAATAAACTCTTTGCAACAGTCAAAGGTTTGTTACGCTCAGAAGAAACGGTATATTGCTTCATTAATTGAAACAGATTAATTATATTAAGGAATGTAATGAGTCAGATTGACTAGAAAACTAGACATCTAGCTGCTTGCAATTAAGTGCTGTAACTAAAAAAATTACAAAGATCTAGCTAAACTTATGGTATTCTACATTTATGTCTCAAAGTGTCTCATTGTAAATGTGTGCTGTTCCTTAAGGTTACAAATATTTTTCATACAATCATTCAATAACAGTTTTATTGGTTTCACTTCACAAACCTGCCTCCTTTCTTTTTTAGGAGAACACAAAAATTCTTCAGCAATTGCTTCCACTAAGGGCAAAAGTAGCAGAACTGCTTGGTTATAATACACATGCCAACTTTGTCCTGGAGGTAAACACTGCAAAGAGCACAGATAACGTAACAACCTTCTTAGGTTTGTTCTTATTTATAGACAATACTCTTACATTTGGAATGGCAACATGGCTCCTCAGCCAAGATAATTTAAATGCATAATTTGTCATAGTGTCTGTCATGTTTTGGTGGAAAAGGAACTCTCTGTTGCCTCTGTTCTGGCCATAGCTGTACAAACAGAATTGCCCCAAGACAGGGAAGCATAAAATAAAAATCTGAAAACATCTGCTTTGTGACAGCCAGTACAGGCAAACTGTAGTGTCTTGCCCTGCCCCCAAATGCAGATATCCTGTTTTTGAACCAGAATAACATGTGCAGCCTAAGCATATTCTCTCAGTTCAAGAGGCTGTGTAACATCTGCAGCTTTTCATTACCTTACGTTAGCTGCAGTTTTTTGTGCCTGTGTAGCCTTAGTGTCTCTTTCTGTCCACTCATATAACTGCATTGAGTACAATAAAAGAATCAAGTATATGATGATGCAGCTTCCAGGAGCTGTATAAAAAAAAAAAAAATGTATTTGCAATGTCTTGATTTCTTTGAAGATAAAAGCCCTTTATAGGAATTCTATTTGAAAACTGAGATATTTTGAAAATTTTAATGGCACAGGTATGTATAGTTATCCTGTTCACTTCAGTGGGCCCATTTTGTGCACAGAGTTAACCTCTGCACTCCAGAATTACACAGTTTCACAGAATGTGTTCCTTTGTTAATGTGTCCTAAC
>CM021729.1:19237107-19265657 GCA_011074415.1 Stictonetta naevosa
TATATTTCTATTCAAAAATGTTGTGTTTCCTGTGGTAGAGGTAGAATGTCACTCAAATTAATTGTCATCTTTATTTTTTTTTATAAATCTTCAGATACAAGCATAACAGCATGATTTGCTGTGCGTTGTTCATATATATTTGTGTTTTCAATCAATGTTCATAAGTTGATCTTACAGCTAGGAGGAAAAACGTTCTGTCTTATGACATATTCGGGAATTTAGTATAATTTGAGCTGCAAACTGTTAGTATTTATCAGTCATGTAAATGCATTTAGCGCTTTAGAGCCTTTCTAGAAATAGGAGAGGCAATACTTAATAGTGACCATTAACCTGAATTCTTAAGGAAAAGTGTTCATTAGTCCAGAAATGCTAAGAATAACATAAATATAGCATGTGCTATATGAGAGCTTCAATAAGCTTAATTATTTTATATTAAATATATTGCTTTCATAGTGCTATGACCCTTTCTTGTCCAAGAGGAGCTATATTGGATAAAACTGATATTTGGTAGAAGAGTAGCTAGCTATTGTATAGGCAAGAACTCTTTGGTCTCTTGCTCTTTAATAGGACTTTAGTTAGAAATAGGTCAGAATCCATTTTGAAAAGTCCTTGAAAAAATAGTGTTTGAATTTTATGTTATGCTTCAGTAACTAATAGTAGTTGTAGTCTTTAACTGCTTCTGCAGAAACACATCAAGATAACTGAGATTACATGAGGTAAAACACAAGGTTTCTGGCAAAAGTGTCAAGGGTTTCTTTACATTTCTGGTATCTTTGAATAAGTCTAAAATTTCCCCAAACCCTTCACAGTACTGCTAGGCCTATGCAGATTTGTGTATTATTTATAGCATGCCTGCATTAAAACTCATTAAGACAAGAAAGTAGCTTGCTTGCTGTTTGTTTATCAACAAATAGAAAACTCTATCATGCACTTTTAGGGCATGTGCTTAAAGTTATACTGTATAAACTTGAGTGTGTTTTGCAGGAATATACATTATGGTAAGGAATGCACAAGTTGATTCAAAGGCAATCTTTTTTTCAGATGATTTGAGTAAAAAGCTAAAGCCATTGGTTGAGAAGGAAAGAGAATTCATTCTAGATTTGAAGAAAAAGGAGTGTAAAGAAAGAAACTTTGATTATGATGGAAGAATCAACGCATGGGATCTTCATTATTATATGAACAAAACAGAAGAGCTGAAGTACTCTATAGACCAAGAGAAGCTGAAAGAATATTTCCCAGTTGAGGCTGTTACAGAAGGCTTACTGAATATTTACCAGAATCTGCTTGGACTTGTATTTGAGCAAGTAGAAAGTGCACATGTTTGGCACGACAGTGTTACTCTTTATACAGTAAAGGACAACTCAACAGGAGAAATGTTAGGGCAGTTCTATTTGGACCTCTACCCCAGGTAATTATCACCTAGTGTTTTATGTATGTGCTTAAAATGGAGTTCAATTTAGTGGGTTGCTGGTATAGGTGAAATTAAATGCATTTGGAAGTAAATATTTGTCCCACTGGTAAGGCTATTATTGTGTTCATTAAGTTGTCCTCTGGACTGTTCTGGACAGAGTCTGTTCAGATCAGTTATACTGCTATCTGCCAAGCATTTAAGTTTCTCCCAGCTCCTCTTCAAACTTTATATGCATATTTTGTAGCCAGTTCTGCCTTCAGACTGCTAAAGAAAGTGTCAAATAGTTCAGGACCAAGAATAGATTCCTGTTGAGCACACCTTGAAGTGTACTTCCAGCTTGATCACTGTAGCTCTTCTTTAGCTGTTCACAGCATAATTTCTGTTCATCAGAGATTAGGAGACTAGGATAATTGGACAGGATTTATTCTTAGGTATTATTTTTTCACTATTTCTCACTGTTTTAAATTTTTTTTCAGCAATTTGTAAATGTCATTTTTTAATGTAAGTTGATTTAAGGCTTCTCTGGGTAAAGAAGATTAGGTGAGTGAATACAGTAGTACATAAATTGGTACATTAAAAATAGGCATGTGTTTTCTTCTTCACTTGTTTTTCTGTTCTCCCTTGTATGCATATCATGAATTTCTGAAGACATTTGTTAATAAGACTTTTCTGCCTTCGCTACCCTATTAGCCACTTGGGTTTAGAGCAAAAGTTTCAAAATCAGTCTTATTAAAACTTGGATCACACTGAAGATACAGTAAACTGTATTCTTTTGGATAGAGGATAGAATATAGTCCTCTCTGTTAAAATGTTTGTGACTAGTTTAAAATAGAATTGATGTCTAAAAAGTGTATATTCTTCCAGCATTTGAGTAAAAAACAGATTCTTGTAAGTGCTGCTGGGAATCTTAAACTAGTGTGATTTAAATACTTATTTAAATACTAATTTTTTCCCCCTTATGTTCTTAACAGAATCTTAAGCTTGGTTACTCTTAGAAGTCATAGGACAAGTTTTATATGATCATCCTAATGAAAAGACACATTTTTTTCACGTAAAGCTTTAAAGAGACGCCAGCTCATTGTCGTTGTTCCTGAACAGGCCTTTCCATTCTGGTGAGCAGACTTGTGATTTTCAGATATTTTCTGATATATTTTCTTGTACAGAGAAGGAAAGTATGGACATGCAGCATGCTTTGGTCTGCAACCTGGCTGTCTTCTCTCTGATGGAAGCAGAATGATGTCTGTAGCTGCTCTGGTAACGAACTTCACAAAACCAGCATCAGACCGCCCATCATTGCTGCGACATGATGAAGTAAAGACTTACTTCCATGAATTTGGTCATGTAATGCATCAGATATGCGCACAGGTCAGTGGTGTTTCAGTTCCAGTATAAGCCTTCCTTCTTTCTGCACAGTCTCTAAGCAAGGTATAAGTTTATTTTGGTGGTTTCTATTTTAGTAAACTATGTGTGCATTTTTTGGTTATTTTTTAAAAGTGACCATTTTTTAATATTTCCATTTAAAACTACAGCACTGAATATACCTTTTGAAAAACATTTTTAGAAGAATGTATACTTTTGCATATGCATCATGAGGGTACCAGTGACAAGTAAATAGATCCATGCAAAAAGTAAATCAGGTACTTGGTGGTGACTTCTGTTATTACAGCTGTCAGATGACTTTTTGTTACTCCTACTAACATGCTAGATATTAGAAACAAGTAAACAAAAAGCATGCTGTCCCCAAGAGTGTAAATGATTTGTGAATCTGTGTAGTTATGCCCTTAACTCCAGCACTTTGCATTTAGTACTCTTGAAAGCTGTCATTCTTCATTTCAAAAGCATAAGCAAGTCTTGCCTGAGCTATTATATTTTCTGCTCCCCCATGTGACAGTCAGCATTCTCACTGTGACCAGAATTAAGTGAAGCTAGTCTGCAGATTCTGCATCAAGATGCAAATAAAGTTATAAAATACCTGGTTTCATTTTTACTTGCATCTGTCAGATTCAATTTTAAATGTTGATTTTTTTGTAGGCCTAATGAAAATGTTGTGTTTCAGAGAGAGAGGCAAGTCTCTTGTGTTCATTCACTAATCCACAAAATCCAAACTTCATGTAGTGTTGCAGTGGTGTTCTTTATAAAGTAGTACCAAAACAAAAAATCAGAGAAATACATTACACATTAAATTTTAATTTTTGACCTCAATTCTAGAGCCTAGGACTGCAAAATAAAGAAATAGATATATAAAAATCCCTATATTAAATCTAGAATTAAACAAATGGTGCTCAAGCAAACTGAGGAACAAGTAGCTATACATATTTTTGCATCATATTGAAAGTAGGAATTTGAGGAAAACGATCATCCTCCCTCAAAGACAGTTGTTTCTCAGCTCAGAAACTGAGAAATTAAACCAATTCTTTCTTTCTGACTACCCGGAAGATGTTTATAAATGAGACATGTTCAGCACTAGTGCAAAATTTTGGTAACTAACAAGGAGGTGCCTGGGTGTTGCAGAGCCCCTTCTTGGCAACCCATCCAACAGCTCAAATACATATGTACTACTCCACTTGCTATGGAATTCCACATAACCCAGGGAGGCTTTTTTTTTTTTTTTTTTTTTTTCATTGTGTCTCTCCCTGCTGTGCTACCTTCTGTGTGTGCAGCTACTGTGCTTGCTTCTTTTGTATTTTATGTAAATCATTTAATGGACTAGTATAAACACCTGCAGATATCTTCTCAGTCCCACAAATGAACATCCTGTCCTCTGGAATTTGCATGTACAAAGCAGTATCTTGTTTCATATAAGTATTTGTTTAAGAATGTTAAAACTTGACTTTTAAAGGGTAACGGGGGATCTGGCTGAGCGGGAATCTGTGAGCATCTGGTAGAGGCCAGCTTTTGGAGGACATTACTCCTTCTGATGTGTTGAGGTCTGCTGGAAAGTGAGATACCAGGGCTGAGATGGATCTTTTAATGGTGTTAGGGAAAGAGCTAATCAAGAACCTGAGTCAAATGTCTTCATATATTTTTTATTAGCATGGTACAGTTACATATGGGTAAATGAGGGTATCTGGTGTCCAACAAACTCTTGCACTCCTGCCTTTAATCTATCCACTTCTACCACCATTTATTTTTATCTGGTGGTTCCTAGCTTTTTTTCGTAGCTGCTATTCAGCAGGTATAGGAGGAAGGGCCATCCTGTTACAACATTGGATTTGAGTAACCAAGAAGTTTAAGGCAAATGTTTTTCTTCTTTTCTGCTGTTCTTCTGAAGACATGAGATGATATGCATGTGACATAGCCACTAGTTCGATATATGCCCTACATTATACATGCCTTTTTTGGTAGCCCTGCAAGAAAATAAGTTCTAAAGCCACTCCTCCTGTGGGCATCTATTCCCCAGTGGAATATGTACACCCCTGGAGAGTGCGTTTGGGAAACTGAGAGTTCTTTTTTTCTTTTAGCACTTGGAGTGTTTTATTAAAATGTTGCTGAAAAGGAAAAATTGGGTTGGCAAGAGGATATAGAGTTATTACAAGTCAAGTTCGGAATGAGACAAAGTAACTTCTGTTGGTATTTGAACATCTGTCTTTCAAAAGTGACCATCTTTTTTTAGGAATAATTTGAGTTTAAACATATTTTTATGAAGATGTTTAACTGCATAAAATCTTTCTTCAAAATTAATACCTGGTGTGTGCTTTAAACATGAAATGATTGACAATATTAAAGTGAAATAAAGTACAATGTGATTGGCTTTCAGAATTAAGATTCTTCTCTCAGTAACTGAGTGTCAGATTTGAAGACCTTTCATGACTAAAGCTGCTAGGGTTCATTTATTTCTGGCCATGAATTACTAACTCAAAAAGTGTGCAATATGTCAACTATATGCCTTATTAATGAAGACAGTTGTTAGGAAAAAGCTTAAAAGGAAAAGTTGGTCAAGTAAAATCTTTGAATGAGTACGTTAGACTGTAATAATAAAAAAAAAAAATTACAAGGGTATAATTGGAGTTTATTTTTTGTAGTAATATATATAATACTTTGGAGTAATACAACATTGCTCTATAAAAATTGTTCTATAAAATTGTTCTATAACAATTTACAAATTATGTAATTGTCATAATAAAGCATGAAAACATTTGTACTTCTGTCAAAACCTAAGAAGTGAAATGAGTAATACTAAGAAAATTGAAGTAGAGAATCAATAACAGAGAATGCAGTAAATAACTACTGAATAATGTATTTTGTTGCTTTTTAGTAGTCTTGTATATGAATTTATGCCCTCCTTTCTTTAAATATCTTTATTTTGTTGTTTTAAATGAAATTATTCATTTTCCTGTGATTAACACTTCAATTTCAGTCTCTGAAAGTTTATATTATTCTAGAAACCCTGGTTTCTAATTTCATTTAATACAATGACTTTTCCTTTCAGACTGATTTTGCAAGGTTTAGTGGAACTAATGTGGAAACAGACTTTGTAGAAGTACCTTCACAAATGTTTGAGAACTGGGTGTGGGAAAAAGAACCACTACAACAGATGTCAAGACATTATAAAGATGAGAGCCGTGTTGCAGACGCTCTCCTTGAGAAACTTGCTGCCTCTAGACTGGCTAATACAGGTATCTCTCTCCTCTCTCTCGCCCAGTGTATGTATAAAAATATATAATTTTAAAAAACTGGTGGGAAATTTAAGACAATATCCTCCGTAAAACATAACAAACCAGTTACTTTTTCCTGTGTGTATGCTATCACTCAGTGCCAATAAGAATTAAGTGAGCACTTCAAAAAGTTCATTGGATTAATAATTTCTTGTTTTATTTGCTTGGGTACAACCATTAATAAAAGCTATGATGACAGATACCACTGTATGCAGGAACAGCAGCAGCTCTGGTTTTCCAGGCTATCAAAGGACTAAAATACCTGTATGTTTTTGTCCATGTGACTTTTTCCTACCCAGCAAATTCTCTTATTCAGTATTGGGTTTCCACTGTTTTTCCATTTTTCATTTTCTCAGGGCAGACACTGTGCATTAGTACAGAAGTATTAGATTTTCTGCATGTATATTTTACATTTCACTTGCACATGATACTTGACAGACATGAAAGTTGCTTGCAAGTATACTCAACATGTGTAACATATCCCATACAAAAGTGCTGTAGTCTTTCATTGCTCAAACAGCCTCTGAATTTCTGAATCCAGAATACTTCGTTCAGAATCCATCCAGTCCATGGTCCCCACCTTCCCAGTAGGCATGTTGCCTTCCCAAACCAAGGCCCTAATTCTCTTCTCTTTCTACATCTCATACCACCTTACCTCTATCTCCAAATCAAGACCATAATCCAACATCATTGCCATCATCTCATTGTCATTCTTACCACTCTGTCCCTGTAATCAGGGCTCCCCTGAAATCCTAGCCCTAACCATTTATGGTACAATATATGTCATCAAGGTACTGCTTCTCTATCCTGAACAAGAAGTGCCTGGCTTTCCATCTTGTACAGGCTCTGTAGCTGCATGAGAATTTTGTCTGGGAAGAGGTTCATATCTTGTAGCTTCTCCAAAATAGCAGAGTCTAAAGCAGCAGCAGTTCTTGCTACTCTTTGAGGTGTCTTAGTTAATGTCATTAGATATACTTACCGTCATCTGTGAAAGCCCTGAATGAAAGCCCTGAAGACAGCTGAGAACACAATTTTAAATACTGAAATTTGCTTTTAAAGTACCTGCTTGAATTAGTTCTTGATCTGTAAGGAAAGTAACATTTGAAAATATGGAGCTTATAATGACAATTCCTTTACTAAAAATATCTATTTTTTTAACTGAAGCATTCAGATGGAAATGTTTTATAGTTAAAATTATAATAATTCAGAATGTATGTTGAGATCTTTGAACGAAAGGTGCTAAAGAAACTCCAGCTACTTTGATGCTAGATAATCGAATATTCTTATTCAATTAGGTCATTTAACCCTCCGTCAAATTGTTTTGAGCAAGGTCGACCAGGCACTCCACACAAAGCCATCTATTGACCCAGCAGATGAATATGCCAAATACTGTATGGAGATTCTGGGAATTCCCGCAACTCCAGGTATATCAGTATGAAACTTTTGTACAACATGTCCTAATGCTTTATTTAAACATGCTTTCCATTCCCAATGATGCTTGGCATACAAAACAAAACAAACAAACAAACAAAAACCACCAAACCACCAAGTTGTTGTTTGTAAAAGAAGTTGTTTGTTGATTGGACTTTATGAAGCTGAAATAATTACTTTGAAACTTCGTCTGATCTTAATGATCTCTTCTGAAGGAAGATGGAGGTAAATATAAAGCTATAATTTCTCAGGTTATATTTTAGAGTTGCATGATGTGAATATCCCATTAGATGTTCTGACACATTTGTGTAGGGCATGCAACTAGACTGAAATAAAATTTCATTTTTAATCACCAGCATATGGCAATATTTCTAGAGGTGTACTCAGACCCTCTGTGTTAGAGGTTTCAAATTAGTTGATACAAATTCCTTAATTTCTTCTTAAAGTTGGTGCACTTTCTACATCAAAAAAGTGACTGCATTTGATTTAAATTAATTAACGTGGATCTACTTTTCAAGGCACAAACATGCCAGCTACTTTTGGACATCTGGCTGGTGGTTATGATGGCCAGTACTATGGATATCTGTGGAGTGAAGTGTTTTCCATGGACATCTTTCACAGCTGCTTTAAGCAAGAAGGCATAATGAATCCAAAGGTATGTGGTAAATACTTTCTACTACAAGACTCTTATTTATTGTTGTTCTTGTCTAAAGCCACAATTTATTACAATTATGATCCATTGGGATAACGTCTCAAGTACTTCTACTGTACCCGTCAAGTTCAGATCAACAGGAAAAAGTGTTATATAAATAACTGCTTTTGAACATAGCTGAAATTTCGGAGAGAAATGGATTTTAATAGTTATTATACAGGGTCATATTTTGTAATGAGTTAAGACATTGCATTGCATTGATCGACACATACTTCTTTAATGTCAAAAAGAAAAAATGTACTTCTTCAATGTAAGTACAGATGCATATTCTTCTGCTATGAAAGCCGTATGATAATAGTGCTCTATTTCCATGAATGGTGCCTCAGGTGTGTAGTAGTTCTATATAGCTATTATTTAGAAAATTGAAGTTATGCTGCTCTTTCACAGCACAGCATAACTCACAATTGTTTTCCTCCTTAGTTATTCTCCCAAATTACTTTGAAATCATTGATGGGTTTTAGATTTACTGGGCTTTTTTTTTTTTTTTTTTTTTTTACTGTTGTGTAATTCTTCAGCCATTTCTGCCTCTGGCACAAAGGAAGGACAGCTAATAATATGATTAGTTGTCCTGCCAATTCTGGCAATCTTTTTTATTTTTCAGGCATAGTATTAGACTTGTGGCTGACGATGCTGCATCTCTGTTATGGCAAAGACCTTCTGGTTTTCCTGTCTCCCTTACCTGTCTTCTGGATTCAGCAGCCAGCAGTAGTTCTTCCCTTCAGTAAATGTACATAAGAGGGAAGTAAAGGAGAGAGTAGAAAGTGCTCAGCTTCCCTGTTCCTCTCTGGAATTTGCTTTGATTCCTTCCTTTCCTAACCACAACAACCAGTACTTCTAGAAATGTCTCTCCCTCTAGGGGGTGGAGAAAGAAAATAGAATTAGACTGTGAGCTGGACAAAAAAGAGACGTCCCAAGAGGAGAGATGGGGTAGAAGCCAGAAAACTCTGGCAGTGATTAGGTGAGTAAGGACTATGGAAAGAGAGGTTTTATGAAGACAGGAAGTAAACTGAAGAGTTTGGGAGGAGAGATGACTAAAGGTTGTGAAGGTTGATTTTGAAGTGCTAGGGATTTATAACATGTGCATGTGAGAATAAGCACTCCTGCTTATTTGATTGGAAGGGTCTCACTCATAAATAAAAGCATGGCCACACGTGTGTCTTGCTCCCTCTCTTACATGTGTACACACACACTTTGCTTGGGTGTTCACATAACTTCAGAAGGATCTCTGGAGATTTGCCCTCCCTTTTCAGAACAATACAATCTTCTTAAATTGGTTCTCTTTTGACTTGTTATTTATACTTGCATTCCTTATAAGTGTAATACAGTTACACAGGATGGGACAGACAATCATATATAAACAAATGCTAGACACCAGTAAGATTTTTGTAGATGTCTTTCATTTTATCTAGATTTAGACTAGTTTTTAGAACAGCAGGAAAGGAAAACAGTTACGGTATTACGATTAGCACTTGCTCTTAGAAATTTGGCTTACCTCTTCCTGTTAGAATAAACCTCTCTTCCTGTTTTGAGCAACAGTTATAGAAACTAGTTTATGTGACTGTATCTATAACAATTCTTAAACAAACACTTAACTTTAGCATTGTTAATTGTCACACTCCTCAGTTCTTGCATGTTATCTGAAATTATCTCTGGTCTCTCTAGAATTGAGAAATCTGCTTACCGGAGACACAACAGCAAAGAATCACATTTACTCAATAACACTTTTAAACTAAAAGGAACAATATATTCTATTCTGCTAATGTTCAGGAAACAAACACAAATACCAAAATATTAGCAATGTTCAGTGACATATTATCTATTTCATTTTATTTTTTTCCATGAGTAGTTTCAGGCAATGCGATTAGTAATGCAGTTAAATTATGGAAGTCTGTCAGTTAAAAAGACCTATGCTTTTTACTGTTTTTACAGTAGCAATCAGGAAGCAGTGTAGTCCTGTAATCTCATAGCTTTGACATGTGGGGGAAGTATATGTGTGTATAATACAGCAACTGAAAGGAAGAACATTTTTTTCAATATTAAGAGTATCTAGGACTTTTACATGAAAAAATACTGTTTTCTCATTGATTCTTATGTCTGAGGCCCCACATTCTCCATATACTTTCTTCAAAAGATGACTGCTTGTTAAGAACGTCTAAATTTATGTCTGTCTCAGAAGCTTTTAGATCATTCCTTTTAACGGAATCTTTTCCTTCTGAAGTAGTAATGTTTCTTACTGAAAATGTAAGTAGAGTTAAGTTCCCATTACTTTAGTATATTTTAACAGGGAAATTCTATGTGCTTATATATATGTATATATATATATTATATATTGCTATGCACATAAAATGTTTATATGTGCCATGTTATTCCTCAGTGTTATATTTGTTTCTGAAGTATCATCTCTGTTCTTCAAACAGAGATTAAAGAAAGAGAAATCCTCAGTTAAGAGAGAATGAATGTTAGGTTCTCTTTGCCTGCCTGTCAGTCATGTTATGCCCTTGAAGAATGTCTTCCAGAACTTGGGCAAGTTGTGTGATTTTAACTTCCAGAACAGTGTAAAGCCACAAGAAAAAGGATTTCCTAGGGAATAGGTTAAATTTCTCCTGTCTTGAGTTCTTCCAGCAGATCAAGTTATACTTGTGGTATATTCTGTTTGGGTACTAAGAAAATCTAGAAAGAGAAGACGTGTTCAGACTTTTACACACAAAACAGATACAGAAAAACGGCAGTTTACAAGATAAGAAATACTAACATTCTGCTTTACCTTTTATCAGGCTGGAATGAAATACAGAAATCTTATTTTGAAACCTGGAGGATCTTTGGATGGGATGGATATGCTTCAAAATTTCTTGGATCGTAAACCAAGCCAGAGAGCTTTCCTGTTGAGTAAGGGACTATGTGTTCAGTAAAATTATGGTTTCTTTGTATTGGCATATAAGTATGGAATGAGCTGGAAATGTCAGTGTGTTTCACATCTTAACTATGTATCACTTTAGGCAAGTCAGGTTGCTTTTTCATGATTTTTTAAATGTATAAATAAAAATGTGATTTTTAAATTGCACAGGACTATGAAATTCAACACAACAGGGAAAAAAATAATTCTGAGATGTGCTGAAGCTGAGAAATTTGGATGGTAATTTTTTTCTGGAATTAATGTGAGATAATGCTAATCAGCATGGGGATTTGATGCCTTGTTTCTCTTTTAATAGATGCACTTAAACTGTCTTGTGAATGAATTTCAAAACTGGGGATAAAAAGAACACTACCAGCAATAAAAAAAAAAAAATATATATATTCTGTATTATTCTCTTGTATTTATGGCTCACTAATGTTTTTGATGGAGTGGAACTGTGTTTGATTTCATCATGATTTGGGTTCAGTCTAGCTTTCTGACAAATTTCAAGACTGAGAACCTGTGCCAGACAGCTTTACAGCAGACATACTTGTGTAATACCTTTACATTTCATTCTGATTCATGCTAAATTCTTGTATTATTTATAAATTTATACAGTATGACTTAAAAAATAATAATAAAAAAAACAAATATAATCTGAGCTACATAGAGGATAACCATTCAGAATATGACCTAGTCAGTTCTCCCACTGCTTTTTATTTTTTGTTGATGATCTCAAATCAGATCTTTGTTAGGTCTTTGTTTTCCCAGCTATATAATCGCAGGCACTTAAAAGTTATATACTACAGCAATTATAATGGTTTTGGTTGGTTTGTGAAAATTTTTGAGATATGTATAAGGAAAGTTGTGTCCCCAGTGGGAATGGTAAAAGTCAGTACAAGATTTTCTTATTGAGCCTTTCCAGTCTGGCATGCAGAAGTGCTATAAAACAACTTCGTAGATTTGATGGTTTCAGCTATGGGGATGGGAAAGTAATCGAGGAATTATTTTGAAGTTTTTCTGCAAGATCAAGCCAATTCTTACACCACTAAAACAAAATTACTAGTTCAACTGCACTTTTCTTGACTTTAGATGTACTGCCTTACTTTGGCTTTGGTATTGCAACATTTTTTATGATCAAACTTTGGTTACTAGCTAATATATTTTACACATTTGATTCATAGCTGTAAACATGGATGGTATTTTATTTATTTGTTCAAACACAAAGTAAGAAAATATTCCTGGTAAACACAAAAGACTCCTTTTTTCTAGCAAAAGAAAACTGAAAGCATTCACTTCAGGTCAAATCTATGTGTTGGAGAAAAACAACAGCAGTTGTTAATGTTCACTTGAAACTTTTTTGTGTTTGTCTTTTAAAGCATTTAAGCTGAGAAAAGCAAAAGAATTTCATTGGTTTCTACTTATTTTTTGTTCCAAGATGCAATATTTGACACGACTTATTTCTGAACCACACTAGTTATGGATGTCAGGGAACACAGAAGTTTTTAGTCAAAACATATTAATTTGTAGTTTCACCAAAGCACATAATTAAGTCAGTTCTAACTCTCATAATCAGTTTCAGTTTTAGACTCTAGTTCTGCAGTGTCAAGGAAAAGTAATACATGAAAATCATATACATGAGAACCTCTCTGTATTCAGAACAACCATAAAGGAAAGCTAAAGAAACTGGTGGGTGCAAGATCATCATAAAAACTGTAAATTTAGCCTATATGAATTTTCTTTACAGTCTGAATGCATTTGAAAGTATTTTACTTTATTTTTAAACAAGCTTTTAAAATTATTGCAAATCCTATCATCATTTTTTTCCATTCACCCTTTAATGATAGTTCCGATGAACTAAAATGTAAAAAGTTGTTTAGAGATACTATCCAAACATGATTTGCAAATCTAAGCAACAGAATTTTTACTAAGACACAAGACACAGTAGTTCTTTTGGAGCTGCCAAACTGACTTCCACATGAGGGAGACCTTTCTCTGCATAAACCAGCAGTCTCATTTCAAGGTAGATAATTGCAAATGCAGTAATTAAAAGCAAAAATATGTAGTGATAACATTTAAAAGTTAAATACAGAACAGTACTGATGTTGATTGTGGTAATTTGACTTGTTTATTTTTCCGTACTTTAGAGTGTGTGTTTAACAAAGTATATAGAAACTATGAGGAAAATATCTGCTCTTACATGTATGTGGAAACACGTACATGATTGTACAGATACACAGTAGCGTTAGCCAGATATTTGTGTACAGAAAAGAAAAACTGAAACTACATTGTGCCCCATAAATATTTGTGCTATGATCTGTACCTGTCCCAAAGAATACAATTTTCTGCAATTTGGTTTTGTAGAAGCCAGCTCCAAAGCCCTGCATCAGGTGATAATTAAGGTAGATTATCTTAAGGCTAACTGCACTCAGGAAAGCAAATGTGTAATATTCTGAAATGTTTCTGGAACATTTTAATGTTCCAGAAGCAATGTATCAAGCTACTCTGCTAGTTTTTATATTGCCTTTTGAGAGCCTTGTAAATCAAATTCAAGTTCACATTGTAAAGACCTGATCTTGGAATGGAAGAGATAACCTGGATAAAGACCTCTTTTCTAGTTTTGCATCTCTCCATTGTACTCATGAACTTTTATCTGTATATGAAACAGCTTATTCTTACACTAGTCCCAGTGTGTGACATAAAATCCCCAAAGAAAACAGAAAATATGATCTCAATCTTCTGTTTTAGAAACATGAGTTAATCGCTTTGATGCTGCACAGAAACAATTACATATGTTCAAACACACAATGATATAGGTGTCTGGAAAACAAAACAACAACAACAAAAAAAAAACAGCTTGTTTCAGAATTACTAGTCTCATGCTTCTATTGAATTAAATTTCAAAATATGAAAAGCCTGTGCTAAGTCCAACCCAACTTGAAGTATTCACTGTAATAAAAAAGTAACTTGAAATGTTAGTCTAAAAAAGCAGCTGCATTTTCAAGTTAGTAATGTATCTTTTAGAATTTCAGTGTATTTATAATAATTTTTTCCTTTGTCATCAATTCAAATTGACTTGGCAAGAGAAGCTTCAAATGAAAGTGAAAGGGTGAAAGGGGAGACACAGGAGAGAGTTGTATTAAGCACTAAAGAAGCAATTAATGGGTAATAGCTCTCCTATTTTGCTTCCTCACTAGAAAAGACAGAGTAGGCTGGCCATGCAACTGGGTCACAAGGTGGTTAGATGGTGGCCTCACCATCCCTGCTGCTGGTCATCTGATATAGATGCAGTATGAGGGCTGGTTTAGGATTGCTTCCAAGCCATGTTGTAAAAAGAATCTGGAGAAAAAGTTTAAATTTTGCTCTCTGAGCTACAGCAGCTGTTGGTTATTATGCTGGCTTAATAAAGAATACATTGAGGGAGCCTTTGTAGATATGGTGTATTGACTCTATCACTTGAGCCACTACAATCGGTTTTCATATCTGAAGAGCTCTGTGTTGCATGCTATTAATATAACAACATACTCATTTTGATCAGTAATTGAGGTCAGTCAACTGCTGATCTTGCTTGACAAACAATTTTGTTAAACCCTGTTTTAATGGATAGTCAGGCAGTGACTATTTCTGATGGCTGGTATGGGAGAATTAAAATTACTGCAACAAGAAATGAATCACAAAGTCAAGATCTTTGCTTTCACTGTGAAAAATGAAATAATTTCCATATACCTTTAGAAGTGGGGGAAGGCGGGGGTGATACGTGGGTTGTGTGCAGACTCCTGGAAGAATTTTCTAGAAGTGTAGACCTGGTTGCATAAGGAGCAGAAAGGACAGCCAGTAGCTGATAATGTGCTGAGTGGGAGTTAAATGTGTTGGGGTGCTGAGGATTAAATCAATTACTGGGTGGGTTAGGATAGCACCGCGCAGAGGTGCTATGCTGCACCTCATTCTCACCAACAAGGAGGAGCTGATGGGGAATGTGAAACTCAAGGGCAACCCTGGCTGCAGTGACCATGAAATGGTGTGGTTTTGGATCCAGAGGGCAGAGAGGAGGGAGTCAGTACTGGGACCAGCGCTGTTTAACATCTTTGTTGGTGATATGGACAATGAGATTGAGTGCACCCTCAGCAAGTTTGCTGATGACACCAAGCTGTGTGGTGTGGTCAACACGCTGGAGGGAAGGGATGACATCCAGAGGGATCTGGGCAGGCCTGAGAGGTGGGTCTGTGTGAACCTCATGGGGTTCAGCAAGGCCAAGTGCAAGGTCCTGCACCTGGGTCGGGGCAATCTTTAAGTACAGATACAGGCTGGGCAGAGAATGGAACTGGGTGATTTTTAAGGTCCCTTCCAAACCAAACGATTCTGTGATATGATTCCACATGTTGAAGAAAAAGGAAGGAATGTGGTAGGTTGAAGGATGAAGTTGGAGAAAGGTGTTCTGACAATAGCAGTGAGGGAGTTGGGGTGAACGTTGGGAAGATGTCATGAAAAGGGCATAAAACTTAATGTACACTGATTTATAAAATACTATCAATTGCTTTTTTTTTTCATAGTTTAGAAACAAGACATGATCATATTTGTCTCTGAATATATTTCTTACATTTTTATTTGCATGCTAAAGAACATGAAATTATGCATCATCTTGTTGCTTGAGTGCTTGTGCTTCTTCCTAACATCTGGAGGTGATTTTTTGTTCCACTGGTGTTTTCTTAATGAATATACTTTAATTAATAGTTGCCCGTGGAGGAAGGAAGAACTGTGCTGTTATGGGAAAAGTTCAGTTTGCAGGGCCTATATCTGAAGTCTTGTATAACTTATCATCATGAGCCATCATAAATAGTACAGATGATACACAAAAAACCTGGTACCAAACAGCAGTCAATCTATTTGAGCATAACTAGCATAGATAAATAAATAAATGTAATGAATTGGAAGTTAGTGGTTGCCTAGAAACCGATAGTCATGACCTAATTTTATTCAGTATTGATTAACAGAGGATAGAATCAACCAATACTTGCACTATACTCCTAATGGATTAAAAAGGCAGAGTATATCACTGCTAAGCAGGCTGGTGAGTAAAATTATTTGGAAGAAAAATTGTGAATGAGAAGTGGTATGTCTTTAAAATGTAATTAGCCAAAATATTTCACAACTTAGTCAGAACTGTTCTCTTTTTAAGCACCAATCTGTTCACCAGCAAAAACAGAAATTAAAAATAAACTAAACAGAAGTGGGGTCAGGAGTAGGAAACAGCTATAAAATGAGGAATTGTAAAGTGTTAAAAATGTTAAAGAAAGCTAAGACCATCAAGAAAAATAACTGTAAAGGATTATAGTCAATAAGATGTAGAATATATTATTTCTAATAAATCCATTTGTGTGTCTGACCTTTAATAGATGGAGATGCTGACAGTGCTGATGACCAAAAAAGAACTTTATTTTTTAATCTATTTACTGTTTCTCTTCTGCATTTACAAAGAAGCAACATGTTGTAATCATATCATATGAGAACAATGGGGTACTTTCCAGTCCATTATTAAGAGAGAAGGATATTAAGCAACACCTACTCAGAATAAACATCTTCAGATTAGTAGGATTGAGTAACTTGCACTCTACAACCTATGAGAATTGGTGGGGGCAGATTTTTTTTTTTTTCCCAGGGCTGTTAATCTTGGGATACCAGGCATATGGCATTATTCTAGAACAGTGCTGATGAGTTCCAGTGTTCAAAAAAAAGCAAAGGGGTGACTATTGGCCACACATCCTGAAATCTGTTTTCAGCAAAACAGTTGGATAGAATTAATATAATTCTGTTGCTCAAGAATTAAACCATAAGTGTCATTAACAGAGTGCAAGTGATGGTACAAATAAGAAATTGTTCTCACTACAAGCCTGATGAAGGTGACTGTAGTGAGATTTAGGTAAGGGGTATTTGACCTAGTGCTATATATTTTTGTTTGGAATAACACGATACAGTATCAGTATGTAAAATGGATTAAGAAGTATCTAACTGTTCTCAGGGAGTAATTCTTGATCAGATTGATCAGTAATTCCCTGCAAAGCACAGACAAAAATCAGAAGAATATAGAGGGAAATAGCATATACAGCAGCCCTATTCTCATACTCTTCTAAGGCATCTGCTTTTAGCTACTGCTAGAGATGAGATACTGTATGAAATCAACCTGCTGTTTGGTCCAGAGTGGAAACTGGAGAAAGAGCGGAAAAGAACCACAAAACTTATCTGACAGACTGAGAAAACTTTTTTAAAGAGAAACTTTTTAAAACTTTATATTTTCAGCTTAGGGAAGAAAAAAAAAGGCAAAAGATTCTGTGAAGACTTAATTATAGTCTGTAGGTATTGTCATTATATGTTAAAAGGTTCTTTAGTCTAGTTGAAGAATGTCAGATGGAAGCTGAGGCCAGTCATTTGAAAGAGAAAATAACAGCATTTTTAACAATGAAGGGGACTAACGGAACAAACTGTTCAGAAAATTGGTTGAGTTATCAGCTTTTGATGTCTTCACATCTAGACAAATAAAAGCTGTTCTAGGAGATATGCTTTCACCAAACACAATGTATTAGACTTCATTCAGAGTAACTGGGAGAAATGGAATGGCTGGTGAAATAAAAATCAGATTGATCTCCTGGGCTTTTTTCTTAAAACTCTACGATTCCATAAATCTTATCCTACTCAAAAAAACTTTGTTGGATGGATGTTTCCATAGGGCAGGATGTTTCCATACGCAATGTAATTCACTGCTGAGGAGTTCTAGCCTTCTAAGCCATTTACAGAAAGCAAAGGCAAATGGACAATGTACTTTTAAACTTAGGGAAAAAGTTTCTTTTAAATAAGTAAATGTGAGACTTCACAGCTCTTGTAAGAAAACTGAGCAGATAAGTCACTTTCCACATGACAAAGGATAAAACTACACTAAAATTTCTTGTTGAAGACAAGGTTTCACCATCCCAGGAGGTATTCAAAAGATGTGTAGAAGTGGTGCTTAGGGACATGGTTTAGTGGTAGACTTGGCAGTGCTAGGTTAATGGTTGGATTTGATGATCTTAAAGGTATTTTCCAACCTAAATGATTCTATGATTCTAAAAATGCAGTATTTTTCTCTTTAGAAGGTGGAAAAGTTATTGTTACAAACAGGATTTTTAACTGGGCAAAGTTTCTTAAAAATTTCCTCCACGGTTTCTTATGGAACTTAGTGAGCAAAGGAAAGATTTAGCAAGTGTGAATCTGCATATAAGCAAAAGCCATACATGAAGTTCTTTTGAGACACTGGTAAATCAGCATCTTTAGAATCACAGAATCATTTAGGTTGGGAAAGACTATTAGGATCATCCATTCCAACCATCACCTAACACCACCAATTCCACCACTAAACCATGTCCCTCAGTCCCACGTCCACACATCTCTTACATACCTGTAGGGGTGATGACTCCACTGCTTCCCTGGGTAGCCTGTTGCAATGCCTAACCACGCTTTCCATGAAGAAATTCTTCCTGATATCCAATCTAAACCTCCTCTGCCACAACAAGAGGCCGTTTCCTTGTGTCCTGTCTTTTGACACCTGAGAAAAGAAACTGATGCCCAGCTCCCCACAACTTTCTTTCAGGTAGCTGTAGAGAGCAATGAGGTCTTCCCTCAGCCTCCTTTACTCCAGACTAAACAACCCCAGTTCTCTCAGCTACTCCTCATAAGCCTTGTTTTCTGGGACTTCATCAGCTTTGTTGCTCTTTTCTGAACACGACCGCAACTCAGTCTCCTTGTAGTGAGGGGCCCAAAATGAACACATTTTTTGATGTGTGTTCTCACCAGGGCTGAGTACCGAGGGACAAATCACTTCACTTGCTCTGCTGACCACACTATTTCTGATGCAGGCCAGGATAATATTGGCCTTATTGGCCAGCTGATGTCTCATGTTTGTGTTTTTCTTCAGGTTGTTTTCTGTGTGCATATTTACTCCAATGAAGAAATCAGACAGCAGTCCTTAACCTGAAGGAGGAACTTCTGGTCTAGGATGGCTCTCAAGAATCAAACCACATTTTTTTTTTCCAGCAACAGAGTACTCTGTAAAGCATGGATGAAGTCCAAGGTGGCTGGTTTTCATCTCTCTCATTCTCTAGGGATGACACTGAGTTTGCAAGTTCTGATGGAAATTCATTTTGTTCATGATTTATAATTACACTTGGTTATTGTATGTAGTTTTATCAGTAATGTGTTTCTTTCTGTGTTTGAAAACTTTCTGTGCATCTCTTGCAAGCTGATACCTCAGTGTAAGCAACAGCACACCTTGAATAATATATGATTCTTTCGATATGTCTTTAATACATGTAAAACAGCCTTCAGAATAGAGAGTAGTTTAAAGTAACACTTTTGAATTCACTTTCAATCCTATTGTCATTAGAGAACCTGAAACATCTTAAATTGCAAGTCCAGGTTGAGCACAGAGGTTACAAGTTTCCCTGATGCCTTTTCATTAGTTCTGGCTGTGCCTTGTAGTTTAACAGTTGTGCCTCTGTGAAGCTTTTTCACCTGCACTACAGCTATTTCCACCTTGAAATGTATTTTGTGTTTTTAAGTACTTTGTCCATTCCGTGGTCAGAAAAGGAGGGAATAAATCTAAATAACCTTGTGACTTTCTAACCTTGAGTATGAAGTATAACTCCTGTATGTGTAAGCTGTATTTATTAGCAGCATTTTATGGCTACATTGTTACATGTTAAAATACAAAGCCCAAGGTTAGTTATTTAAGTAAAGTTGATTTTCGGAGAAAGAGGAACTATTGAGCTCAACAAGAGAAGTTGTTTAGAAAGCTGAAAAATCAAGCTGTGGTAATTTGCCTGAGAATATTTTTTTTTCCTCCTCTTCCTGAACTTTTTTTTTTTTTGTCTTAAAGCATTTTCTAGAATGAAGAACAATATTCTTTTTTTATATGTAAGAAATGAGAGCTAGAGAAGGTAAGTATTGTGGTGAGCATCAAACAACAAATCTGTCAAATTTGAAAAAGTAACAAAGGATGCCTACCTCCTTATGCCATACTTACCGGGGATGATGACATTTCCATTTTCTATAGGGAAACCCTATTCAAGTGCTGCAAATGAATTAATTTGGAAAAACAGAGGAATAACGTTCAGCCAGGAAAGTGGAAGATGTTTTGTATGGGTGCAGGAGATACGACGAGTAGGGAGAAATCTGTAACATGGTGATAAAACCTCTTTTCATTGAAAGAACTGTAAAGCTATAAATTTGACACAAGTCACTAATATAAATGCATCAGATATTGTAAATTCAAAATTATGAAATTGAGTCAGTATTTAGTATCTATTAAATATGCAGGCATATAAGATACGAGAGTGATTTTCATATGGAGGAAGTAGAAATATTTTTGGATTCTTTGATGTTGACTGGTAGAGTTTTGGTGACCAAAGAGGCCCATAATGAATTGCTGTGAAGAGAATTATTTTTGCACACTTTCTGTTTGATTGAACACACAACCCAACAGGTTTTCAAGTCCACCTTTACTTTGAGAGAGCTTGTGCAAATGCTTTGCTGATTAAAAGAGCCTTGATTTGTAAGCCTTGTAATTCATTGCTTTTGGCACTGAATTTTCTTATAACAAAGAGACTGATGAGCTTAGGTTATAAGAGTTGGGGCGCTTTATGCTGAGCAGTACAGAAGCTAATGCTATTACCTTCACAGATCTTTGGTGCTGGTGCTGTTGCAGTTGCCTGTGAAAGAATAGAACATCAGTTTTGGAGAAAAAAATTGTCCCTGGCATGGAAGAAAATAATATCTGGTTCAAATGCATTTCACAAGGACACAATGATTAAGTTACACTAGGAAACACAGGGCACAAAGTACATTTTGTTTTTAATTATACATGCACAGTCCATTGAGAACATAAAGGAAATAACAAGATACTATCTGGATTATTTTTTTTCTACAATGCTGATTTATGTGCAACAATTTACTGTAGCTTACAATCTTCAGTTTGTGTCTTAGATTTAAGGTCTAGAAAAATTGCTCGGTCAGTCCCCTCACGGTCTGTTCCCTCTGTGCTAGTATCGGGGAACCCCCTCCCTCCCACCACCTTATCTCTTGCCAGGAAGTGGGTTGCTGAGGGCAGATGAAGGACAAGCTGCACTTCTACAGCCCTGCTGGTTTATCTTGCTGTAGTCTGAGCTGGTTACCAGCTGTTATTACAGTCTGCCCAACTTCAGCCCTGTGGCTGAGGCCCGGAGACACCCTTGCTTGGGACAAAATGGCTTTATTTGCAGTCAAGTCTGCTGTAGGAGCTGTGGGAGATCCAAGCCTTCAAAGGGATTTCAGTGATTTTAAGCTAGATACCTGCAGCAAATTTTACTGAACGGCATTTTCCCATAGGTATATAGTCCAGACGAATGTAAGTGTATTTTCATAAGAATAACAAAAAGGACATTTGAAAACAGAAGTATCTGCCAAATTTCAAATTTTTGCTCTTAAGCATGGGTGCCAAATGTTTTTAATTATTGAAATACAAAATCAAGGATAAGGTATTGTATATTTTAAATACACAAAATTATTCAGCTGAAGTTTTCATCAACAAAGCAGACCAAGGAGTAGATTCAGCATGGAAACTTTCAGCTCAAACAGTTATAGTTTGACAAATTTAAAAGCAATTGAAAGCAGGCTATTATAATAGGAAGTGCTGGGCAACCTAAATTGCAGGCAGGTCCACAAGCCCAACCTATAATTTACCGCATGTGGAGAGTAACTTTTAAGGGTAAGATTATAATTTATAAAAGTAGGTAGAAAAAGAGTTTCCTGGTATGGTTTGTCAGTTAGAGTTGGTACTGATTAAAATATGTAAATATTTTTAATGTCAAAGCTCTGGATTTAAACAGCTTTTTTATTTTTTTTAATTTATTTTTTTTATTTTTTACAACATCTGTTTTGTTAGTTTTGTATCATTTAGATTTTGGTCAGCGGTAGGACCTGTTGAAAAATTCCCTCAGACATCTAACCAAAATATTAGTGGATAAAATTATTACTTTTTAAAAAAATACATGATTATTGAAATGCTTACAGAAATATCCCTTTCCATAAAAAGCAGAGGTTTAATAGAACATTCAAATTTAGAGATTAATTTTACTGTGATATGCATAAGATGTGTTTTTAGATGACAAGTGTATGGAATTAATCCTCAGCTGAGATTCACTGACATAGCTCTGCTAGAAGTCAGTGGAGCTATGTTACATGAGCTGTCTAGTCAGCTTGAGTTAGCAGGATAAATGAACTGTGAGGATCATCAAATATTTAAATGTCTTCTAAGGTAGCTCAGTGGTTTACTTGAAAAGGAGGAAATACAGTGTTTTCATATAATGGCCACATTTACTTTGTCCATCGCGTTATGTAATTGATATGTATTAGGACTACCTCTGGTTTCTCAATTACACCTGAAATCTCACATTGTGTAAAGTGCTGTAAAACATAAACATGAAAGACATACAGGTACCCTTTCTCAGTTAGGGAAGCTGCCAAGGCAATTAATTTGAACAATTGTATGCTTACAGATTGATTGGGGTAACAACTGTCTCCCAGAAGCAAACCCACAACATAACACGACAAAGGCAGAGCTGGCAACTCTTGGTGAGAACAACTATTGACAGGGCTGCTGCTGCTGCAAGAAAAAATGTGCTAGATATCCTTGTGGCTTCTCCTCTACATGTAACACTTGCAGACCTGGGTAGAAGGATGTTGGGCTGACGGATGCAGATACGGATGTCTCTGACTAAGTAAGGAGCATCGTATTTAATGCCATGGGCAGGAAAGCAGCTTACCAAATGACAACAGTGTGTACTTCATTGCAAGATGTGTGGAAACTAAAAGTAGACTGACACTTGACTGTGTAGTAATTATAGGAGTAAACAGGAAGGTGACCGTAATCTTTAACTTCAGAGTTAATCCTTCATTGATAGTAAAATCTGATACCATGATGTTTAACTTTTGCAAATGGAAACATTAAATGATATCAGCAGGACTACAAACTAGAGTAAATGAGATATTAGTGTGAAAAGTTAAGTTTGAGTGTGTTTATAAGCAAGATGTATAAGAGGATGAGGTTAAAAATGTTTATTGCTGTGGGAGGGTGGAGGTAGGGACAACTTTATTGGAAGGCTTGTTTTGTTTCCAGATATATAAGATCTTTAATTTTATTTATCCTGGTGTAATATGATATATCAGATAACCTTCTCCAGTTGTTCCAGGGACACTGAGTCATAACAGACCTGGGTTGTCCAGTGTGATTAAAGGAAGGCAAAAGTAGTTCCATTCCTGCTGCCAAAAGTCTTGCTAAGATTTTATTGGTGGAGTTCGTGGTGCTGAACAAGAATGCCAAGTGGCATGCTGCAGGGAGGCAAGTACCCTCACTGAGATACTGGATGGAATTGTTTCCCAGGCTGGTCACAGCAAGTTATAAATAAATTAATCCTGAAACCTGTGGTCTCTTCTTCTTTGGACTCCCTTAGTAAGTCTATACCACTTTTGCATACAGTGCATTTGTCTGTTAGACATGCGTATTTTGAATTTATTTTTCATTTCTTCTGATTGCAGAAGCTAAAAAGTTATACTGCTAAGTAAACCAAAACAAGGTCCTCATATGCTTCGCTCAGGTATTAAATCTTGAATTTTCAAGTACACTTACATTATAGACCAAACTTCATGATTTAGTCATCTAGTTTTACATGATAAAGAGATATATATTTTAATTGTATCTTTTTAAAAATCAGACAGGTTAGCTTGTCATTTGGGACTGCATTTTAGTACCACCAGTGTAATTATTGTATAGATTATTTACTCTCATTTCAGACAGCCTATGATTATTAATAGCTAAATTTGCTATTGCATTAGTTATTTCAGAAGTATCACTGAAACTATGATTTTACAATGCTTCAAAAGTATGGAGATGTTAATAAGCAGCAATTAGGAAGGGTTGCTATTTGCTGCTCACAATGTAAATATTTCTTCACAGTGCTGACATGTGAGTGTAAAAGATGAGTGTTCTGTTCAGCTCTTCAGTATGCAAATGAAGATTTACCAGGAAGGTCTGAAAAAACAGCTCACTTTTTTAGTGTAAGCAACAGCCTTTCATTCTGTCATGCTATGTGCATGTATTTGTGATATGAATTGAGAAACAGCCCTTGAAGAACATTTCTTGTAGGCTTGGCTGAACTGAACAATGCTTTGTTGGGACTGGGGTAGGTGGAAGGTGGAGGAGGAGGGCACAGAAAGGGGTACCAGAGGCATGATCCTGCTCCCATGTTATTCAATGAGAATTTTACCACAGAAATAGAAGCTGGGTAAGGCCTTTTGTGTGAAAAGGTTCAGTCCTGGTAAGTAGCTTCTTATTGTATAGTTAAGAAAGCAGCTCATAAAGATGCTGCATATCAGCAGAGATTTATAAATACAGGCTTTAATACACAAGCCAGACATGCAAATCTGTAATTTTTTGCAAAGCTGCATGAGGACAGTTTGAATTGGGGAACTCTGACTTCTCATGCCTCAGACACCTCTGTCTCAAGTCTAACCTTACACAGAGGCTTATTGTCCTGGACAGAGTACAATGCAAATGCTACTGCATTTTCCAGTGTCCTCAGCAGGATGTTTCATGGCCACTTGGTCAATGCTGCAGCACTGTGCCAGGGGACAGTCCTGACACAGGCAAAGATCCCATAGGGAAAAGAAGAAAGGAGGTGGTCATGTAATTGAAGACTATATCGTAAAGGACATACACCAGTGGGTGTAATTATGGTTTAACGTAATTATGCACCTCCTAACCTTATGTACCTTAATTATAGCACCTCCTAACTCTTTGAGTGCTTGCCTTGGAACTCAATCTGGTGCAGCTCTGCTGACCTACAAAACACACCACGGCTGTATCAGCTCTGACCCTCTTATGCTTAAGTCAGTTACAAGGTTAATGCAAACATTTTTTTTTTTTTTCTGTTGCTTTGTTTATTATTTTTTGTATGTGTTTAACTTTTTTAAACCAGCTAGTGAAGAGATTTGGCAGTCAGCTTAGAAGAAAGTAAATCTGTTGCTGAGAGCTTTGGCCATCGTGTTTTCCTGGGGAATGAGAGCTATTCAGGAGGGCTCAGGGTAGCAGCTACGGAGCCCAGGAATCTTGGAAGCTTCTCAGCACATTTGGAGCAGATAGCATCATTTTGGAAATTATCCAAACCAAGCGCAAGAGAAAAGCACAGTCCCCAGTTGCATTACCTACTGCTAGAGTCGGGTGGTATGACCATTCCCTTCAGCATCCTGCTTGGATGGTCTCCACCATGCTTGCCCCTACTTACCTTTGTGGGAAAAAAACCCTCATCCTTCTCTGAAATGAGCTAGGAAAAAATGTGTGTGTTTCAAGCGTGCATGTGTCTCAAGGGCTCTACTGGAATGAAGCTGCCCAGCGAGTTACGTCTATGTCATCGTTGTGAAAGCAGGGAAGTATTCCACCCACTGCAATGTTTTGATTTTAATGGGAGAACTTAGCCTAACCCTCACGTTCATTTGAAAGCACTTAAGAGCAGTAGACAGGGAGACAGACTATGACAAATGCATCTGGATGATACAATCTTCCAACAGTGTTTCTACAAAGAATAACAAAAACTATGAGTAAAATGAACCCTTTGGATTCCAGCATCTCTAAGAGAAATTTCTGCACTGAACAAGCAAGAGAAGCAACTTTCTATCTCTCCCAGAACATTGCTTGTCATCTTAAAGGGTCCTGAAAATCCAGATGTATGAGAAACAGCTGTGCAACAATGCAGCTTAAAGTGAAAAACAACATTTAGGTAACAGAGGGAAAGAGCACCTAGTGCTGTTGAATCTTGCTACATTTTGATGGGGGTGGGAGGCACAAAGGAGCCTTATTTGCTCTGCTGTGCAGTGGTCAGGCTGTGTGAGAGCAGTGAAGGAAGGAGAGGATCCAGAGGGAACAGGCAGAGGATTGATGCTCTGGTGTGTAGGACCTTTCACTTAGAGAGGATGTCCCCAAGGACACAGCATTGCTTCAGATGGGGCTAACTGGAGATCAGCTCTGTGGCCCAGCCCTGCCCGTTTGCAGCTCACAGTCTCATGAGGCCTTGAAAGAATAATAAGAGATGAACAGAAGAAATTAATATCATTTTTTAATGTTTTGATATATGTTTAGACTGTTAAAATCCACTGGTAAACGAAGAACTCTGTTACAAAATTGTGGACGCTATCTTCCCCCAGATTTCTTCAGAAAATTCATCAGTTTCTTCTTTCTGTTAACCAACCATAGCAAAAACCTGTCACGTTGTATCCGGCCAAATGTTAATTCCTGCCGTTGGAAGCAGGAATAATTATGCAACCAATCAATTCACTGGCCACCAAAGGTGAGTTTTGCATCCAACCTGAAGACACGCAGGCTATTGTGTTTCTAGCAAAGCGTGAAATTATGTATCAGAAATTAAAATTCCCGTCTAACTTCTCTGTCAGTAAAGGAGATGTTGCTGGGAAACGTGAGAGACCTTTGTTGGCTGTTGAAAAGCTGTAGAAGCTGATGCAGATCACAGCATGCGAACGGGTGCACTTCCTGCTCGGGTGAGAGGTTCCTGGTGAGCGTGATGGCCGGGCTGTGCTGCTCGGGCGAGCGTTTCATTGTCTGATGCATTTTGTTGAGACAATTGCAGCATCATAAGGAAAACGCTGGCACTTAAGATGTAAGAGCGTGGCTGTGCAGCGTGTCTTTTCAGGTTTCTTCCTCTCGAGTATCCTGAGACTTGTTGCCATAATGACTCCTCTCCCTTCCCCCTCTTCAGTTCCTTCTGCAAACTTTATTGAGCCATCACTGGGAGCTTCTCTTCACGTTAGTGCCCTTTCTTTCGACTCTGAATTAATTAAGGGTGAAACTGGAACAGTGACTCACAGCAAAAGAGAAGAGTTTCTTATTAGTAATAAGCAAAGAAGGCCACAAGAATCCGCTGTTTCACAGCTCCAACAATGCTCCCCTTTCTTGTGTCATTCCAACACTGATCATCTCCACTGACTTCTCTCCAGACAGTAATTGCTATACTGATGAGTCCGAACTGGACGGCTTCACTAGTTGGGGGGCTCTGGGGGGAGCTAATCTCCTAAGAGGTGAAAATGCTAATTATATTGGTAATTACTTTAAAGCTCTTATCCCACTTCTGCCAATGTCCATTTCCATGGTAACAGGAGCAGGTACAGCAGCATTCAGCAGCTCGGAGCTCTTGGCTACGCCAGCAGTGGCTGAGGTTGGGAAGACATTATACAAACTGCACCTACGGATTTTACAAGACTGAAGATATTTCTTAGCCACAGAAGAGATGTGGCCACTAAATTTATATATATAAAAAAAATCTGAAAAAAAAAAAAAAAAAAGATTTTCTCTTTGTGAGCTGTACAGGCTTTTCTAAAGCTTTGATTTTACCCTTAGGTGAGCTGGCAGGTCTTCTAAAGGCTGGGCTGCAGCCAGAGTCCTCAGGGGAAATTCTGTCTGACTCAGCAACTATTTTTTTTTTTCTGCAGCCTCTTGGGCTGAGAACAACAGCTCTGCCACTTCCTGACTCTTGGGCCTTGTCTGCTAGGCAAATTTCAGAAAAGAAATTCCCACTAGTGCTTCAAGCGTGTCTGAAATTGTAAACACACTGTATCTGGACTGTTCTGTCATTGACCTACTGTCAGTGTTAAACTTATTTCAGCCACCATCAGCTGCAGCAAATTCCTAGGTATTTAAGCTTTTAGTATGTAATTTAGCATTTTTTTTCTTTTTTTTTTTCTTTTTCCCCACATACTGTAAATACAAATTGTTTATGTTTTATTTGTGGAACTGACATGATTTCATATTGTGGAGACTCGTTCTTCACGTGCCAGGCAGAACCAGAGCTCTCCCTGACATTTCTGTGCACTGCAATGGAACTTCTGATCTGAGTTTAGTCGAGTCGTGAGCAAGAGAAAATCATAAGGTATTCTACTTTCTGCCTGGGTGAGCTTCAGAGCTCAAAACAAGCTCCAACAAGAGCACACCAACAATGTGAGCAAAAAGTTTTAGCTTTGCAGACACGTACCTTTATAGAGTGTGTTAAAAATATGATATCATAATGAAATAAAGATCACAAAGATTCTGTAACATTGATTCCTTTTCCATTTTTCTAGAAATATTAACATCTAGAAATATATATATATATTTTTCTGTGATTATCACTGGTACACTTTTAAAATAAAGTTATTTGGTACTTAATACATTTCTTTTTGTTTGATCTAAATTAAGCTTATTCAGTTGTGCAATTGATATTAAATTTCACTCTTAAGCAAGCCTGCTATGCACAGTAAGATTATATCTATCCTGTTTATTCAAAAGAAGCAAATAAGAACAATAGATTAATCATAGATTAAAAGAAAAAAAAAAAGAGGAACAAC
>CM021729.1:19266057-19333535 GCA_011074415.1 Stictonetta naevosa
TATCTCAAGACTGTGAGTTATGATGTCCTCTGCCCAGCAAAACCCTTAGCATACTAATAAAGCTCAAGTGGTGATGGGTCGTAAGAAAAAAAGGAGCCTTGGGCTGGCTAGAAAATGTGGGGACAGGAGAAGGAGGAAGAATTGTGGATAAAAGCCTTCATGCAGTGCTCTTCCTATTTTACTGACAAGTTACATGGTTACTAACCACAGCTAGTCCCTGTATGGGAAAGGGAAAGACACACTCTTGTTTGCAGGATGTTTATGCTATACAGCCAGCCTGCTTTCCTTGGCTCCTTCCTCTCAGTGAAACAAACCATGTTATTGAGTATCAAAGTTTGATGGCCTGTGTACATGGAGACAACAGTATTAGGCTAAGACATCTTGTGCCATCCTCTTGTCCTCGTTTGGCTTCTTATTTTGCTAATGCCCTTACACACAGAGTTAAAGGCTACTCCTGTGCTTTCTGTGTGGTTGCACATTAGCTGCAGACTGCTTAGTCAGGCAGGGCATGTCCATCTGAGAAACGCTCCAGCTCTATAGGAGTTCAGCTACAGCAGAGGAGGTTTCTCCCTTGGTTGTCTTGGTCATAATGCTTTAAAGAGTGCTTTTTTTTTTTTTTTTTTCCCGGGAAAAAAAACATGGGAAAACTGATTCTTTATAAATCTCCACAACTGCAAAGACAACAAGTCTACTCTGCATCTGAGCAGACCAGCTGCCGATCCTGATGCTCTATCTCCCAAAAACTCAGAAAGCTCTCTGCAGTTGGCAAACAAGCAGGGTAAATGAGAGCGCATGATGTTATTTTACATCCTCACAGAGAGATGGCTGTCATCCAATTTTCCCTCACAGAAAAATTTAGCAGGGCTTTCGGACCCAGTGTCTCGGGTAAACCAGGGGTAGCATACTTAAAAATATCTACATAAAGAAATAGCAGAGCTAAGGATGTTTACCTTAATTGGGTTATACAGAAAACAAAAATGATCTGAAAATGAAATCTGAAAGAAAAGCCTTTCTGACTATATAATAATATATAAATATGAGTATAATATATAAGGCTATGTAATAAATATAGATAATATATTCTGCTATTCTTCAGTTGTCTTCTATGAAGAAGGAAAAAAATTACTGTCTGGAGACACAGTGTCTAACAAAACAAGCATGCATGGGTTGGAGAAATGGATGGCTGGTCTGGTTTGACTGACACCTGAAACTTTTGTGCAGAGGATTTGATAATTTGACAGACTCGACTCCAAGTCTCTGTGTTCAAAAGCAGAACTCTTACTTAGAAGTATGGGAGGCTGATGGAAAGTTGTGGCAACACAGAACAGTGGAGAGAGAAGAGCGTGAAAAGCAAAGATGTGCTTTAGTGAGGTGGAAAAGCTTATGGGCCAGGGGGATGGGAGAAGGTAGGACCTTTTCTTAGCAGGTGACACTGAGTTCAGCATTTCAGAGAACAATTTCCTTACACTGGCACTCAGGTGTAAGTTCCCTTCACGGAAACAAACCAATAAATGCTATCTAGACCGATCGCAAATGAGTGAGATCCTGCTCTGCCCACACTGCAGCTGGTACCCCAGTGAAACGTGATTCCCCTGTTTGTATTTGCATTCATTTGTACCTCCAGTAATGAGGCCCTGGAGCTGCTGTGTGCTGTTGACAAAACCTGAGCTGTATCTGTCCTTGAGTTCATTCTCACAGAATCCTTTTTCTTCCCTTCTTGCCTCCTTGGATGCATGGCATTTTGTACCTTTTAGAGGAAGCTGTGCAACCACCTGTTCTTATTGGCAGGCTGAACTGGCAAAATATTTCTTTCTCATAGGCCTGTAGCTGCTTTACAGGGAAGAAAACAGCAAAACACAGCCGTGTTGTGCCCTTACCTACCCCTGAGCAATGAACTGCATCATTAAAGGCTTTTGGAAAGCAGGTGGCATGCCAAAGTCCATGCAAAGGCTGTGCCAGGCTGAATAGTTTTGAATGGCCAAAGAAAGAGTGTGTGATCCTATTTTTGCAGTTCTGCCAGTAAGCTATTACCATAACATTTAGATGTCACGAGCCTGCAAGTGTGGAAACATATCCGGTTTATCAAGCTGAACCGCCTTTTTGTTTGATTTATCTCTTCTCGTTTCCCTGCTAGGTGTATGCAGTTTGTGGTTTGCCCGTGGCCTTCGGAAGGGAGGAGGGGAGCAGCACAGCAACGTTGCTGTCAGCCAGCAGCTCTGGAGGACTCGTTCATCACGTTCCTCGGACCAAAGGTACTGCTATTTCTGTCCCCCGAGGCCAGCCACGCTTTGCTGGTCACACCGCAGAGGCCACCAGGCAGCACCACCGGCAGAAGCGATGCTTGGACTGGGCTTGCTGCTGCAGCCTGACGCCGCGCTGGGCAACCGAGTGGCTTCTGTCAGCCACATTTCCTGCAGGGTTTCGTCAGGTGTTGGCACAAGACCAAGAAGAGTTCAACGACTTTGACAGGTTCCTCTTACGCTACAGTATCTATTATTTGTATTACAATGGCATAGGGAGTGCTGCTGCACTACAAATACCGAGTAAGGGAGGTTCCCTGCCCCAGATTAGGTAGGACCCGAAGCTGGAGGGATTTAGTCTGTGGCAGACGGGGATGCAGAGTTCAGAGCTGCTGAACCCTAGGTCAGTCAATTAACAAGATTATCCTTTCACTCTGAGAGCAAGATTGAGAGAGATTTTGGTAACATCAGCCCCCTCCCCTCCGACTAAATTACATTGAATTGCCTGGAACTGTAAAACATTCAGATTTCACACTGCACATACATTTATTGAAAACTACAAAAACAACAAAACACCTCTGATGGCAAAATGTAAAAACACCTATGGAAATGCCACCTTGTTTGTACAGATACAGCCATGTGTCAATTGTGCGGCTGAAAGTCACACTACTGATTCGTCTTTTATTTTTAATAGCTTCCGTGACATTATGAATACTTTCATAATTAGAATAACTTGTTCCGTGAAGGAGCAGGTGTCCTGGTACTTAAACACGCACTCCTGCCCTACTGAATTCTTCTGCTTAATGGCATCAGCAACAGCAGTTTGTCCTGATCAACAGCTCTGTTGTCCTAGATGCCACTGAGAGCCAGAACAGGTGGATCTCCCGTAAGCAAGGGTTTTACCCAGATGGGTTTCTTACAAAGGGCTGGGTGCACACAGCGCTGCAGAGCAGTTGCTGGCATTGGGCACTGATGCTAGTCTCAGGATTTCTATTATAAACTTCCCTGACGTTTACGACCTGTCTGTGTGAAGGATTGCTTTACACACAAGCAGTACTTGATGAAGGCGAGCCAAAATAATGAATTGTCTTGGGGAAAGAAAAGGTCACAGACAAATGCTATGCTTAAAATATATCTTTGGCAAAGAAGTCCAGAACCCAACACAGTCTTTAGCTGATCTCACACAAAACAAAAACAAAAACAAACAAACAAAAAATCAGCCATAGGCTTTCACGAGATTCTTATAGTAGAGGTGGTCCCTCCTACTCCATCCTGTCACCACCATTCCCAAGAGACCCATTTTTTTCTTCTGTACAATATTCCCACATACACCTGCATCCTCTATATATTTTTGGGTCTGCTGAGGATAGAGCAAGAGAGTGGCCCCTCAAAGACCAGGTTCTTGCTGGTGTAATGGCCAGTCACATTGCATGTTTGTCTTTGAGTGGGTCTGGGGGTGTCTATAGGATCTGGCCTCCACCTGGCTCCTTCCTTCCCACACACTGCTCAAATCATGGTAGCACCTCAGTGCAGTGACAGAGCTGCCAGGACTAACAAATCCCCACATTGTTCTCCTTGTGACCCCTGAACATGGTGTGTGGGTACCTGTAACTCCATATGACAGCGTGCTTTTCTGGTCTCCTGGCCTGAAGGTGGGGGCACATCCTGCCATCGCTACTTTCAAACCCTTGGTGGGACCAAAAGTAATCATCCCCTATCAGTGTGTCTGGATGTATGCTCAGCATGACGTGGGGACTGTGTGAGGTTTGGTCATGTCAGATTTAAATCCAGTATGTGCCATGGCAGGAGCTTTGTCTGTGTGTCCCTCCAGTGTCTCCTTAAAAGGCCCTGTTGGCCTGACGTGGTCTCAGAGTGCCTTGTCCCAGCTCTAGACACCAATTTTTGAGTACATCAGCGGCTGTGTCCAGAAGCTGCCAGGACTGCATAGCACAGCCCTGAGGAGAGAGGGGAGAAAAAAATGACCTAATCGCAATGGGTTTGCTTGAAACTTGTATGTTAAGAATATGAGCTGTGGAAAAAATGTCTTCAACATGTTTGTCGGACTGGATCTGCACTCCCATTAGTATTTGTCACACTGAAGAAGAATATCCATGCTATCCAGTAAAGTTAAGTAGTGAGAATAATCTGTCCTACCTCGGCTCTGTAGTACTGCATTGCTGGATCATTTAGCTTATTAGCATGACTTGCATTTAAAGCAAAACTCAGGCAGACAATGAAGATGAGGGAACGCAGAGCTGTACTGGTGATTAGTGGCCGTCTCCCAGTGTTACCATATTTCCAGTGTAAAAAACTTCCACTTCCCCTTGGATTTCATAGTCCATTTTTAGTTCCTTGATCTCACACTTAAAGTGTATTATTCCATTATTTTTCCCTGATGTTTATAATTTGCCTATATGAAATTCTCTGTGGGTCAAAATCAGGAATGTACAACATCTAGACTGCCTTAGAAATGCACTTTCTCCCAGAAAAGGTTTGACAGACTTGCAGATGATCCTACATCAGCACATGGCTGCATACCTCACAGGACGGGGCTCTGGCGGAGGGGCTGTCAAGCACCAGCACTGCCCTCGGGCTGCTTCATGCCAGTCCCTGCCTGCTGGCTAAGGACCAGGGCAGGTGTCCCTGATCTGCTGTGCTGCAGCCCAGGCCTTGGTCAGGGTTGGACTGAAACCGCGCAGCCTGTGCTGGGAGCGGGCAGAAGATGGGCCTGGTGGTCCTGGCCCTGTGAGGGTGGAGGCCTTGGGTGCTGCAATGCCCTGGCAATACGGACATCTTCCCCTGGGTCCAGAGAGGCTGCCCTGGCTGTTGCAATGCCTTTTGTATAAACCCTGCCCGTGCTGGGGGTTGGAAAACTCCCCCCTCTTTTCAGAGGGAGTTTTAGTTTTGAAAAGTGTGAGTCGGCAGAGAGTAAAGTATGCAGATCCTGCTACTGTAGCCAAGATTTCTGATGCCAGCTTTTCTGATAAAGCATATATACCTTTAAAGTCTCGCCTCATTATGCTTGCTATAGAACTATTTGCATGGGGAGACTTTGATTCTGCATGACCAGATAAACTGTTGGCACAAAATTTCTTTTCTTCTTTTCCAAACCATTGTTATAAATGGAATTAGCACTGAATCTTAAATTACCCTGCATGTTTGTCTGACAATTCTGTATTGTGTTCTGGTCTAAACATGCCTTTCTGCTGGACTTTTTTGTTTGTTTGTTTTCAGCCAACTTGTTAAATTCTCTCTGCTTGGAAAATTACACATGAAAAATGGGGAGAAAAGCCTTAGTTATTTTAAATATATATGTCATTTAAAAATGGAAGATTTTCAGAACACATGTGCCAGAAACAAAGTTCAGTGGGAATGCTGTTATTTGTATCTATTGGATTAAAAGAAGTTAAAATATATTTCTAAAATTCTCTAGCACACGGATATGCAGAAAATAATTATTTCAATAAATTCCTAGAATGATTAATAACTGAAGTTAGCAAACAACAGGTAGGAGGCAGAGCACTAAAAATATGTATTTACCTGTTCAATTATGGAAAACTCGCATATTCCTGAGTATTTTAGAAAAACAAAACCTCAAAGTGCTCAGGAGTGTCATGAGGTCAAGAACAACTTTTAGCTACTTCAGTCCAGCCCATTTTACTTATATGCAGACTGTTCTGCTTACATAATTGGTTGTTTGCTTATTTATTGCTCACTTCTAGCACACGCTTCCCATAAGGTCTTTTTCTCCTCCAAACCAACAAAATATACCAGTGACATTAATGAGGTTCCAAGAATCAAAGAAGACCCAGGACTGGGATGAAGGGGAATTTTAACCATGCTAAAAATTAATCAGAGGTTTTGATTGATTTACAGCATGACTAGTTGCACAAAGCTGTATTCGTGTCTGACATGGATAGAACATGGTCAGTGATCCTGGGTGTTTATCCCTGTCTTTTGCTTAGCTTCTACGACCTTTGCAAAACTCTTCTGTTTGCTCCTGGAGGCCAAGTGTAGCATCATTGATGTAGGTAATGGTGGAAACTATACAGTAATACTCAGCAGTTAATAGAGCAGAAAAACAGATTAGGAAAAAAAATGCAAAAAAGAAGTCTCACTGCACAAAGACAAAGGAGCAATAAAAGTAATGGTGACCTATCTACCTTAGTGCTCCAATCCCTCCCAAACTGAAGTCTCAACAAACTAGTAAAGCATTAATAGGTATTTTTTTTCAAGCCAGTAAATGTTAAAATGTATTTGCAAGTGAACTTTTAGTATTTCAGTGGAGCTGAATCATTGAGAAAAATATTCTAGTGTCTCAATTAAATCTGCAGTAATGCTGCAGCATAACAATGCTATTCCTTACAACATTTGTCACAGGTGATACATGGAATGACTGCTGTATAGACTTAAAGTTTGGAAGAGGACCGTGCCTGTTTATTGTAATGTTAAACCTGCCTTCCTGTATCCTAAACAGTTCTTTAAGAATAACCTATGAAATCAGATTCCTTGCAATTACACACAAATTTAAATGTATATTCTACTTTCTTTCTTCTGGTGATCAAAAGAGGAATTCCTGTTCTTACCATGCATTAACATACATGCCACAAGCCTGTATTTCAGCCACCATGAAAGACTTATTGATGATTATTGGTGATAAAATGTTTTTCAAATGCTATATGAATCTAGAAAAAATATTTTACTGGAGAAAATAGTGCTGGGGCTTGGGTAACAAGACAAACAAATAGAATGGAATTAATGAATTGCTTCTGCCTCTTTTCAACATATTATTTAGCACCCTAACTTCTGAATGACTACCCAGCATTTTACAGTCAAAATGCACCACACAAAAGAACTCTAAGCGAATGCAATTATACTTGCACTGCATTATACTTAGCATCATTGCACTAAAAAAGCACATTCCTTCTCCATCCTAGCCTAAAGAAAATCAGCTCATTACAATCTAAATATCCATTTTCAGTAACAGACCTAAATGAGTCTACCTTTTGCCAACTAGTAATAGGGTTTAGAGATTCATATTATTTATTGCATAGATGCTTATTACTATAATATTTAAATTTAATTTGAGATCTATGTCAGCAGGAAATTCCCAGCACTAATGGGTTCTCTCAGAATCTCAGCAGCATGGCTTAAATGAGAAAATCCAGCATACCTTTTTCGAAACAAAATCTTAAATGCTGGGAAACATAAGATAAAACTTTTATAATCTCATATTTGTTATGAAAAGTTAAGCTAACAATAGTAAAGTCATAATGGTTTAGGGTTTTCTGGATGAACACTAATGTAATATGCATAATAGTGAACTTTTTCATGACTGATAACATTTTAAACTGGAATTTTGGAAATAAGAGAATCTTCTGATGATTTTACATTGTTCAGAGAGCAGGCAAGTCTATCACCTTTTCCATATGAAGTTATCCGAGTTGGAGGGATGGTTGTTTTTAATGAGATCTGGCTGCCATTTTTAGAACTTCTTTTGAGAACATTTTTTTTAGATAAAGAAATGTGGACATACAATAAAAGTTCATCTTTGACCTTTGTTCTAGTATGTTCACCAGATCTGGTAGTTTTTAAACTTCTGCATTTGCTCCCCTTTCCCTACACCATCAAGCTGCTGCAATGCGGTAACTGTTTTCTATAAGCACATGACACACGCAAAACTTTCTCTTTCTCTTTCTGTAAAATAATAATGTATGCTGGAAATAAACAGCAGATTGAATTCACATAGCCACAGAGCCTTGGAAACTCAATGTTTTTAGACAGTTTTCTGTGTTGTATAAAATACACGGATACAATGATCTTCTTGTATTTTTTTTTTAACCATGGGATGTCCCACATGAAAAATAACGGTGGTATGTTATAGGAAAATGGAAGGGGACAGACAGACTATATTTGTGTGATTAAATCAAGCTCATTTTTTCACTGCTGTGTTTACTTTGTGCTTCTGTGACTGAAATCTGACATCTATGCAAAAATGCCAGAGTGTCAGGGAGGGAAACAGGAAAGGATTTCTGTGTATTATTCCCCCCAAAGCACTAGGAATTCATTTTAATTTGTATGATGTAAACTTCTATCAATGGAAATGGAAATTTATATAAAACAAATATGGACTGTTTCAGGTTGTTTTATAACTGCATTGTGACTCGTCAACTTTTAATATTTTAATAAGCAAAGTTCAGCAAGCAGTAGTAGCATATAACAGACGGAGAATAGACGATGGATTTTACAGTGATACGTAGCATTAGTGGCCTCCTTCAAAAAGATACTTCTCTTTAAAAAAGGTTTAACACTGTCAGTTTCAATATTTATGAACATGTTCCATAAAAAAAAAAAAAAAAAAAAACTGGGTTTGCCAAAATTTCAAACAGAAAGAACAGAAAGGAATATTTCCACTCTTTTTTAGACTCCTTTAAACACAACCAATTAATTAAAAAAAAAAAAAAAAAGACAGCAAAGCTCGCATGAACTGAGTCATTTTTTATTTATTCATTAGACAAATAATGCCAAATGCAAAAAGTGTGCAAAACATAAAAAAATACATGTATCTATATATATTTACAGTTTAGTACTTTAGTCCCTTACAAGACTGCAAGTTACCTACAGAAATAAGATTATGTGCCAAATGATTCATCTGATTGTCTCAGCTTTACACTTTCAGCAAACAGAAATTATACTTAACATCTGGCTAATTAATTTTAAGCATGAGAAAACAACTGAAATGTATTCCTGTTTAATTCTTTAAACTGGGTACTTGATTATGAAAGCAATAGTATATGAGTATATATTACTTATCTTCAAGTAAAGTATCATTAACTCAGGTAGGTTGCATTTGCTGCACTATAGCACTGGACAATTGGCTCTCCCTTGCAGCTGTGATGAGAATTATTAAGTGGGATAAATTAGCAGACTTCTAGGACTTTCATTGTGACTGTCCCTTCTATGAATAAGAAATCCAGCCCACATCAGAAGAAGTATTTAGGAATTTTACTTCCCCTAGAACAAACAGAATGAAACGCCAAAATACTTTTATTGGACTTAGGTTCCAGCCTTTTATTCAGAAGTCTCTAATACGTTTTCAGCCTTTAATCCTCAAGTGGCTGTAAACATCCTCAAGGCTCTGACAGAGCAATGTCAGGCCAAAAATGGGAAAGTACTGAAATCTCATTTCAATCTTCTGCCAGTAGTCCAAAGACTTGATTTTATGTATGCATGTATTTCATTAAGTGGAGTAGGATATTTGCATAGGTCTGGGGTTTTCTTTTTTGGAGTGATGTGCTAGTTATTACCTCTCTGTCTCCCTGTTCTTACTTACTTTTCCCTTCTCTTCCCTTCTCTCCATCCCTTCATTTCGTAAACTCCCTCTCCTTTGTGGTCTTCCTCATACACAGACTTAATGACTTTTCCCTTCTCCCTCTTCTTTATTTATCTTTACCTCCTTTTCCATCAGACCAGCACTTCTGCTCCTCAGTAATGTCATAAGAGGAAAACATTTATCTACCTTGAAGAGGGAGCCAGACTAGTTGATGAAGGGGTTGCATGACCGCTGCCATTACAGCAAGAAAGTGGACATGGCAGCTTTCTGCCTAGCGTGGCGTTCACCTTAATTGCATTTCCTGGCTTGTGCTGCTGAATGATTTTGCAGAGTGTCTGTACATTCACAGTCCCTGTGCTACAATATTAGTTCACCTCCTTTCATTTCCTTTTTCAACTGCTCCTTTGTTCTCCCAAGACTTCGAGAAGACCACTGGATATCCTTTTGCTCCATTTGATATTTATTTTCACTTACCTCCTTCATCTCTTCCCAGCTGTACATCAAACATACTAACTGTTCACATCCATTTCCTCTGCAGCCACTAACAGGTTTTACTTCCTAAGCATTACTTCTCAATGTCAGCAGCTCCTCCCTACCTTGTAGCCTTCTTAACTGACTTTTTACTCACATTTCTTTCCTAAGGAATCACTCCCACCATGTTCAGAGTGCTGATCCCTCCTTTACAAGAGAACTAACATCTGCTTTTTCTTCTCTTCCAGAAGCCTTCACATACAGACAGCATGACTGGAATTTGCTAGTCCTTTTATCTACGTCATACATAAGAAAGTAAAACAACTGCTGGGGCATCTGCATGACATTTGGATGTGGTAGAACTGGCCTTTTATCCCACTCATTCCACCACAGTCTGCCTGGACTTACTTTCCTTTTCCCAAGGCAGCATCCTTCAACCGAGATTAATGCACCTCCGTTTATCACTCTACTCTTCATCTTTCAAAGGCCGGTCCTTCTCTGAAGGTCAGTAACTAAAATACTTCATTCAGCTCCAAGAGGAAAGGAAGGTCTTCTGTACTCAGTAGTGGTTAAACACTCCCCTCTTAATTGCAGTCCCATAAATAGGAGACAATGCAACACTGCACTCCAGATGATTTCCTTCTTCATGCAAACGTTATGGGACAACAGAATTCACAGGAAAATAATGTTTTGCATATTTGCTGGGGGGAGGTATTGTGACAGAAAGGGTGGTAAGAAGCCTCAGATGATTGTTTGCTTTCTGAAACTAATATATCCAACAGTCTCCCATCCTTAAAACACCCCATCTGTCCTTACTAATTTTTGTAGCATCATACTGATGATTGTAATCCATCAAAAGTAAAATGCTTTCAATATTGAATAGTGAGTGACAATGAGGATGTTTCCTGTACACGATGGAGGAGAAGCAGACTAACCTCCTCTGGAAGTGTGGTCACATACAGCTGGGAAGGCACAGATTTCCATGTTAGTATGAGGGACCAGACTGATCCAAAACAGTTTTGGCATTTTAAATTCCATTTTTATTCCCTAAAGAAATGCTTCAAGTTTCCAGCGAAGCTTGGTTATTCAAAATCTCAGTAGCTAACAGTGGCTTGTGCTTCTTATTTATGCATTACTGAATTCCCATAATTTCCCTGTGTTTCCTAAACAATTTACATGCTGCTGGGGTGCTGTTGGCTTTGCAGGAAATACTCCTAATGCCACCTCAGAAAGTTAACAGAAAAGCTGCTTTTAATTACAACTTACCTTCCTGACTCTGATGAGGTATTCACAGCTTGGGAAGGGTGGGAAGGCACCATGTGAAGGTTGGCAAAACATTACGTGTCCCATTTCATGAGCTTCAAATAAGTATACAGGCTTTATATTACTTCAACAGCTTGTGTGTGCAGGAACTGGATCACATGAAATTACGCTGTTTTAGTTTGTGTAGATTTAATGTACTTTTCTGACTCAGTGTAAACAAGCCCTTAGGTCACAAATCTAGAGTGTGGTGTACAGCTCTGTTTCAGTTAACAGTCACACTGAAGGCAACAAGCTTATTCATGCGAAAAATAATGCCCCTGTATTTGAAAAAGTAGATCCTTGTATTTTAAATCTCCCTGGAAGCATCATGCCTGTTAAATTGCCTAACTTTCTGAGATATCACTCATGTTTTGCAAAGTTATGTGTGACTGAAAGAGGGTATGTTTAGATTAGGTATTAGGAGGAAATTCTTCACTCAGAGGGCAGTGAGGCACTGGCACAGGTTGCCCAGAGAAGCTGTGGATGCCCCATCCCTGGAGGTGCTCAAGGCCAGGCTGGATGGGGCTTTGGGCAACCTGATCTGGGTGATCCTTAAGGTCCCTTCCAACCCCAAACATTCTGTGATTCTATGCTTCATATACCCTTCAAGCCCATACGTTTTTATTGACAATTATTTGCCTTGAAAATAAAGAATAATTAACCATATACTACAGGGGTTTTACACTGGATGGGCAAATGATTATCATTTAAATATTTGTGCATATATATGCCATGTTGGCATACATTATTTATATACACACATATCTCATGTAGCATTTTTTAGATTTAGGCTATAGCAGATTAATAATACATATATATATGCAGAAATCTACTTATTAATAATTGTATTGAAACATAAATACGCAGCTGCACTGCAGGCAAATTGGCTATACAGTAAATATAGATGTGTCATGGAAAAGGACACAACAATATCCTGGAAATTTCCTGTTTTTTCAGAGCTAGCAGAAGAAAATGTCTCTGCAGATCTAAAATGCTGAACAGCCTGACAAGAACACTGTAATTCAGCATGTGAGTATCTTAAAAAGTAGTTTACGAATATTCATATCAGACGAATTCTCCCCCAAAGGTCTCTTGGTTTTACAGTGGACTAATTCAAGATGGTTTCTGCTAGAGGTAAAGAAATAACTGAAAAAGCACACAATGATTTCAACAGAATAGTGATACACCTAACTCAGTGATGGATGTGGTTGCTACTCAAAAAGAATTGTGCAAATCATAAGGGTGGAGCAACCAAAGTTTGAAAATGTTTTAAAACGTCTCCCTCATACCAATATGCCAATTTGTTCATGAACTACTAATGGGAAGGTGTTTGAGACAGCTGTGCCACCAAACTTACTCGGTATCTAAAATACACACATCTTTATCACCTGAATTTCTCCACAGATTTCTGCTGCAAATTCAATATTTACTACTCTTCCTGCACTAGCATATGAACGTCATCTTTCTAGATAAGATGTCTGACAAAAAAAATGACAGTACAAATTACCCTGCATAGGAAACCACAAATCAACACACTCTTCACAAAATCAGCCACCATGCAAAACACAGTAGAAAAAAGTCTTTTAAAAATGTTCTGCGAGGCACAGGCTATGCTTTTGAGTTAGACAACAGAATACCAACTATGAACCTAACAATGCAAAAAGGAAACCCTAAATGACACCATGTTCCTGCCTATTACATATGTTTTGATGCTGGTATATGTATAGAAAATTGTTAAATAATTACAGCACCTACTAACATACGTCCTTGAAGAATTCTTCCTGGAGCCCTTTTCCACCTCCCTTTTCAAACAATGCTTCCAGTGTTAAACTCCTAATCCAAAGCAAATTTCCCCTCTACTAACAAGCACCCATCAGAAGCAAATCCTGCCAGCACAGCAAATGCAAAACTCATGAATACCAACATATTTAACATAATTGATGCCAGTACCCAAAAGAATTTCCATCAGACTTGCTTAGCCACTTTTAAAACGTGTTATATTACATCAAGCACATCAAATACCCTCATGAGAATTACGTATATGAAACTAATTGACCATTATTTGTTACAGTGAACTCACAGAGATAACTGATTACAGACAAAACATAGCAAATGATAGGAGAATATTTTTAAAATAAAAAATAAATTCAATCCCTTGCACAGTCCAGATCCTCACAGGGGACCTGCAAATCATTTCCAAAAAATGATCCTGGGAACTGAATTCTTAACAACGGATAAACAAAATGTGGACTCAGTAGTGACATTGTCTCTAAAGCTTACCATTTTCTTGCTGATTCATCCCTGTACATTCATGTTAGTAACTGTTCTCTCTCCCATGGTTTAATTGATTAAAATGTTTTATTATACTACCAACAATCACATCTAACTTGTATTTTGTTTGGATTTTGCTACTTGTCAGATCTGATTAATGGATGTCTGTCAAGTCCACAAGCTTGTTTGTTTTCTCCAGTTCAATCAGTTCTTCTTATTAAAGATTATTACCTCGTCTATGAAATTTGCCTCACTTGTACCATAGCAAAATAGCGACAGCATCACAACTGCCCTCTCAAAATGCACAAAAGTTAGATAAACTTTTAATTGAAACACTTTTTCTCTCACTTTTGCAGAACATGGAATGGGTTTGGGAGAAAGATGGAAATAAAGTTTAATTTCAGGTAAAGAAAAACAACTACAAAAAGGTTGGAAAGCAGTGCCCTAAGGGCTTTATTGCAACAGCTATAGTTTACACTGAATGTTTTACCATGAATCAAAAGGTTTCTGTGCCACCTGCATACGGACTTAAGTGGATTTGTCTCACCAATGATTACATCTAAGTCTATTTTTTTTTCCTTGATTAAATTTTTTTCTGTGCAAATTCAAGGGTGGATCTTTTCACCAAAGCTGTGTGTTTAATCTCAATGCACACATTAATCTCTAATTACAACACTATGAAAAACGTTCATGAAAATATGTTGAGTTGCTGCTGTCACGATGCTCAAATGTAATCTCTACTATTTTGCTAATAGTGTGGTTAATCAATTTATGCACTTTCTCAACCTTAGTTCAAGAAAGCACAATACTTTAAAGATATTATTTATAGAGATCATATTAAAGAGTAATTACAGCTCTAGGCTAAAGTGCACTTCTCAAAGCACTTGGTAAAGCCATGTTCTCTGTTGAGAGCTTTTGCTTGTTTGCAGGCATGGAAATGAGTTAATACACAACTTTTTCACCTTTGTGGCCTGGAAAGTCAGTATTCTTCTCAGTGATTTAGCATATTAGCCATATCTGCCAGGTATTAAAATTTCCTTTTGATGGAGGAAACTAGGAGATGAAACCTGTGAATTAAAACACTTAAAATGTTACTTTAGTTTTATTGTTTGCGAATATCATACCTTAGAACTTAGGACCGATATAAGTGAAAAAAATGTTTATTTTAGATTCAGAAAAACTGTTCTAAAACCATTCTTCCCATACGAAAATGGAAAAGCCTGTAATTGTTTTCAGTTATGCCAGTCAAACAAAGACAATGTTTTACATTTTGTTTGCTCGAAGGAATAAAATACTGAAAAGAGAACATTTCTTAGCACTTAGAACTATGCCATTTGTATTTTTCAGGTGGGGAGTAGAAAGGGAAAGAATAACTGAAGAAATTGATTTGAAGAGTTTGCAAGGCGGTGAGGTGGGGAAAACAAGCTGACTCTTGATTGCAGTTAAAAGTATCTTACATGATGAAAAAAAATCCACAACTGTTTTAACATATTCGGAAAAAAGTCATTGATTTCCCCCAAAATAAATTTTTTACTTATTGTGCACATATGCTAAAAACTAAGAGACTTGGATTGTCAATGTTAGTCCCCCATAATAACTAAAGGTCAGAATAGGGATAAGAAAGCCACAGAATGTAAAATAAATGCAATTCATCCTACGGTTACGGAAACCTGGAGTTATTAATTGGTTAGCATGATAGGTATCTTTATCATAAATGTGCCAATATAGAATAATTCTGTAGTGATATCTGTAATACATTTACAACGACTAGTTACGCATCACCTATTCATCAACTCGTTACTCTAGAATTCATTCTCATGGGTGTTCATTAGCTTAAAAATACCACATTAAATTTTAAATGAACTTGCCACAGAAATTCTTCTTTCCTACCAATGGAGAGGGAGGAGTGCTGGTTTTCCTACAGGATGCAGAGCAATATTAACTATCACAGAACTGTCATATGGAGCTACTACAGAGTTGGCATGGTTGATTTCCTATAGAAAAGCTATTTCAGGTATAATTAGAATCAGGATTTTTTCTCAGACACAAATATCCTCAGCAGCATTAATTGTTTGCCTTTTTTTTTTTTGATCCATGGCAATTTTGATCAAGTTTTTTTGATCAAGGGCAGTTGGTATGGGTGCAAAGGCAAAACACTGAGCAAATAACTCATTTCAAGCAAATTCATAAGTTGCTCTTTTTGACAACTTCACTCTTTGTCATTAGCATGTCCAGAGGCAGCTCTGCAGGAGCTTGTGAGCAAGGGATTGATGGCTACGATCCACTGAAATCCATGTCCTCACACGGCATGGCCGCAGCTTTCATTCCTTTCCATTTGTTTTGACCAGCGCAAGATTTATGTGAAGGCATCAGCTGTCAGAACAGGCTTTAGCCTAAGAGGCTGCAGCATGGCTTACAGTCACTGTTAAGGAGACTGTCCAGCAGCAAAGCAGTCCAAATCAGGGAAGAGTAAAGGTGCTTTAACATCACCTTTTTGTCTTTTCTCCTCCTCGCGAAACACAGTGCCAAGTGTTCCTAAGCCACAATTCAGGAGCTCACCCATGGTAACCAAGGAAGAGAAATACAAACAAAAAGTCACAATAAAATGTTTAAAAATAACTCTAAAACATTCCTAACCATTTCTGGAACACAGTATATACAAAATAGGTTGTGGTGTTAAAAAGGTTTTCTATTGCTACTTGCATACTACTCCAAAACTTAGTCCCACAATACACTTGATTTTACTATTTGAAAAATCTTGGAACTGAATATAGAAAAAGCCTCTTCCTATGGCGTAATGCACTGTTTAAATAATGTAAATTCTGTATTTTTTCAATGTTAAACTGAGCAGAGATCATTCACTTAGCTTCTCTTTAAATATATGAGACAGGTACTACACATTTAGGAATTTGTAACAATATACTTCTGGGCCTTAACTGCCCCTGAATTGAACCAGTTTTTTGTTGACTTCACCAGCATAAATGTGGTACAAGCCAGCTGTGAATCAGATCAATCAGAATCTCTTACATTAAGGCACTCTGAATAGATCACAGGCAAATTTAAATTATGGGGTGTCCAAAATAAATGACAAAACTTCGATACACACTTTTAATAGAAATGATTACTTAATCTCTCTTATGTCTTTCAGGCAATTATCACTTCCAGTAATTATTATTTAGTTATTTAATATTGCAATAATGTCCAGAAGCAACATCAAGCTAAAATCCACTGTTCAAATCGGCACCCAAGCATTTATTGAGAAGAAACATTTACCTTGGAGGCCTTTCAATCTAACTAAGTAAGAATAGGGAAAAACGGCAATAAAACAGTTACTCTGAACTACTACATGTGTTGTTTAGGCCATTTGAACTCTCAAAAGAGACAAATTTAGATGGGGCTGTTTCACTATTTGTTCTTTCAGTTTAGCTTTATATCTACTCATGTTGCTGTTCAAATATAAAAAGAGGAATTTGAATGAGAGAAGTTTGGGCTTGGTGTGTAATGTGAAATTGTGTGTACAGAATTTGTTTAAACTATCACTGGGATCACTTGCATAGTCTCACTTGAAAGACTCATTAAGTAACTCTGTATTTTGTACTTTGTGCACTTAATCTGTAATTATATGGTAACTGGGATAACAACTCTGGGAATTAATGTTGCCGGGGACTCTGTTGAAGCTGTAATCTAAATACTGTCTTGATATTTATAGCACTTTTAAATCCCTGGGATAACTGGTGGTATTCTCCGAATTTGCACAGATAGTTAGTTGTATCTTGTCCATGTAATATGTCTTCAGGAGCTGTGGTCTTGCTATCTATAGTTTCAGTAATCTTTGGCTAGGCTTTTATTTTTGATGGCTAAAACTGTAAGTGAAATGGCGTCTTACATTGAAACTAATGTTACGGTAGATCCATCATGGGAACAATACTTGCTATTAATTTCCCACACCCATCTGTTACCCAGCTGCATTAATAAATGCATTAGGCAATTTGAAGTAAACTTTGCCAAAGAACAATTTCGCACCAAAAACAGCTACAATAATCTCATGCGTAACACAGGTGCCTTGCAGAGTTCACAATGGAGGACATCTGTGGCAGAAAGGCACTCGTATTAATCACGATAAGGATGCATTATTGGTCTTTAGATAGGAATGATCACGAGGCAAAATATTAGCAACTTTCCTAAGAGCACCGGTGTAGCGCCTTAGAGTGAGAAGCTCTAAATTTGTTGTCGGTGCTTTGAACTTTGGGGACGGAAGCTCTCATGCTTGGCCTGTGTCCAAAGCTGAGTTATTTGAAGAACATACCTTATCTGAACAACAAAAACAAATACAAGGAAGTTTTGGAACATGTATTTATTGGAGAATATACATATACATATGTATGCATACAGATGTATGTTTACCAGCTCTGATGGCTGTATTTAATTCAGTTAAATTATTTAGACCTAGGCACAGCTGCAGCCCCCGAGGAGGGCTGTACGTAAAGATGGACGATCCACGGAACAGCAGAGGCAGCCAGTGTTGCTGCCCTCACGGGAAGGCACGCCTGTTTGCTGTATCTGGGTACAACCCAGTGACTCCAACACACGGCTCCCGCACACAGGCAGTAACTTCGAAGGAAGTAGCAGCAGTGTTAAATGCAGTGGGCGCACACAGACCTGCCCAGCCGTGTTTCGGTGCTCGGGGTTGAGGCGTTTTCGCCCCAAGCCCCGTCAGGAGCCCAGGGAAGCAGCCGCCGACCCCGAACCGCTGGAGTCGGGGGCTGGTGGGGGCTTTTCACTTCAGGATGGCACCGAGCTGACGCGCCACTCCCCACTGCTGGCCTGCGGCTCGTGTAAAATGCCACTTTTTAGCATTTTGCCCCGTTTTTCGGGAGGCAGCCAGATCCACAACGCCCCCCCCGCAGCCCAGCGAGCAGCAAGACGAACGGTCCCCGCCCCGCCCCCCCACCCCATTCCTCCACAGCGTGCTCCCGCCCTCTGCGGGGCACCATTGGCTGCGGGGCCCGTCCCTCACAACCTTTCTGGCTGGGGATTGGCCTAGCCGCCGCCTCCCGCGCTCGGCTCCGCACCGGCTAGGGCCCGGCGGCGGTGGCGGCGCTGCGCATCCCTTCCCCCCCCCCTCTCCCGCCGCCGCCAGTGGGGGCGCTCCCGCCGCTCTCGCACGGCCCCGGCCTGGGCCTGGGCGGCGGCGGCCTCCCGCACTCGTACGCCCCGCTGCCGTTGTCCGTGTGTCCCCATCCATCCATCCGTCCGTCCGTCCATCCATCCATCCCGCCCCGGGGCACCGCCGCCGCCGTCACCGGGGCGGGCGGGGGGAGGGAGGCGGAGAGCGCGGGGAGCAGGGGGAAGTGTGCGAGAGGAGGCGGGGAGAGGGCGGCGGCGGCGGGCGGGCAGGTGAGAAGGGACGGCGGCACGGAGCGAAAGGGCGTCCCGCGCCCCTCGTGCCCTTGGCGGTGGGGTGAGGGGCACCGGGGGCGGACACAGAGGGACGGGGACCGGGGGGCGCCCTCTGTGCGGGGCGGGGACCGCGGGGCACGGCCCGGAGCCGCCGCCGGGAGGAGCCCGGCTCGGCTCGGCTCGGCTCGGCTGAGATCGGGTCTCCTCGGCTCTCCTCGGCTGTCCTCGGCTCGGCCCGGCCGCCTCCCCCCGCGCTCACTCACGCACACCCCCCCCCCCCTCCCCCCAAGCCGTTGTGTCTTTTTTTTTTTTTTTTTTTTTTTTTTTCCCCTCTCTTTTTTTTTTTTTTTCTTCTCTCTCCTCCCTCCTCTCCTCCCCCTTCTCCCCCCGAAGGAGCAGGGCACTCGGTCGGATTTAAGACGTTTCCACGGGGTGTCGGGAGAAAGCGCTGCCCGCCGGACCCGGCCGAGGAGGTGAGCGGCACGGGGAGGGCCGGGGGGGCACCGATCCTTCCCCGGCTGCCGGAGGGGGTGGGGAGAAAGGAAGGACTTCACGCTTCGTTTTTATATCCTGTTGTGTTTTTTTTTTTTTTTTTGGCCTTTATTATTTTTTTAAAATTATTATTTTTTTCTGCGTTTTCCGCCTCGCGTCGCTCGGCAGCCCTTTGTGCCCCTCTCGGCGCGGGGCTGCCGGCGTGGAGGCGGCGGCCGCTTTCCGGGGGGCTCGGGGAGGGGACCTGGGGGGGCGGAAAGTTTTTCAGCTCCTCGGGCACAGAAGTTTCTTTGTTCGGCCGGAGGAAGGTATTGAACTGAAACCGCTCGGCTCCGCGGCTGCTGCTCCAAGCCCTTCCCTGCGAAACCGAGCCCCGCCAGCTAATTAAGTTCTCGGGAAATGAGAAAGTCCCGAAGGAGGTAATCTCGTCTTATTTCACCGACAGATCCCCGGGCTCGGCGCTCCCTGCGTCTGCCCTGTCGCGCCTGTCTTTCACCGTGTTTTCTGGGGGATCGGCTACCCTCCGGCCCGTCCCCCTGAAAATAAATTGCTCTTAAATTTCTTCGGAACGACGTGCCCTCGGTAAAGCCTGCCTCAGTTTTTCCCCCCGCGACGGCTGCCGCCACCTCTCTTCCTCCCCTCCGCCCCTTCTCAGTCCCCAAGATGACGGGTTTGACTGCATATTTTTCAGCTTGTAAGGGAAGGTCTGTGCTGCTGCGTTTTGATCTTGGCCCGGGTTTATCTTGAGGGACCCCCCCCCCATTTAAAAGCAGAAAAGCTTGCTAGCGATCTGACTTCTTAAAAGTACGTGCCGTTGAACTTCCAAGTTAACGTAGCCGTGTTTGTCTTCTGCTGACCGCTTTCTCCTTTATCATTTTTTGAGTAAAGTCCCATGTGAAGCTGCAGGAGAGGAAGCTGATCGCGAAGTTTTGGTGTAAGGTTTTTGTGCTGCTGGTGCTGGGTTCTGTTACACTGCCCGACTAGGTGCATTTAGCGAAAGCAGTATTGCTCACCACAAACTCATTTCACATGCCTCAAAGAGGCAATTATTGGTTAGTTCCTTCGTGATTGTGAACACTTAAAATGAGCTAGAAGCCATGGCTCTCTGCTTGCTTATTTAAATTTTTGTTCCTGTTTGACGAACTCAAAACCAGCGTATTTGTCAGATAGGATGTTCGTGGTTCAGACTCTGAAGTCTCTGAGATGTGTTGGTGTTTGTAAGAATTGGACAAAGTCAGTTCTTTCAAAAATTTTTAAAGCTGCGATGTATGTAGTTATTTAACAGCACCAAGTGTGTGAGAAAAAAAAGTTATCAATCCAACTCTGCTTGATACAGTGTGAGGAAAAATCTTAACGTTTAGCTGACCTAAAGTGGCTTCTGTGGCTGATAGCAAGTAAATGATTTGGCTTGCAATTTACGGACTTACCTTTCTAGGCAGTAGAAAGGTTATTCTTAGGCATCTGAAAGGCCCGAACAAAATAGATGGCAGTGAACTTCAGCTTCCTTATATGGCTGATGCTTGGCAGAAAAGCAATGAAGCCTAAATAGAGTAATCCTTTTACAAAGAACGGTCACTTTCCAAAGCAGTGTTTCAGTCCCAATAATGACTTGAGATTCCATGGGGGGGAGGGAGAAATTGTAGCAATGCATGACAAATTTAGTTGTAAACCACTATGTTCTAATGGATGCAATTTTGTTTCTTTTCAGACCTTTTGTGTTTCTCATGATGCACTTGATATTTTTCAATGCCATGTGGAAGAATAGATCCTTGTAGTGGAGCCACAACTTTTTACACTAGTGTTTTGTCACCATGGTAGCTATGGATAAGGCCCTTTTTAATGATGAAAGTGTAATTCAGTGCTGCTTACAGCTAATGGTTATATCATAGAATGCCATTCATGTCATTAACATAGTTTAGAAGTTATGAAGGAGTGTATTCTTTCTTGAGATCAACCATCTCAACTAAATCAGGCTTACATTGGTATTTGTATTGTGAATAAAATGATGCAAGTACACACGTGGTAGCCGATGTTGTTTGGAACAAAGCTTTCCTAGGTACGTGATGATGGCTTGGGGAAATGTTCTTTTTACTTGTCTGTTCTGTGCTTGTGAGTTACATTAAGCTCATGTAAACATTGATAATTTCAAGTAGGTATGCTTGCAATGACAGAGGTAGAAGTTACAGCAAAAGGCATGCTCTGGAATGTGACTGTCGTGAGGACCACTTGTATCTTGTTTCAACAGTCTTGTCAATAGATTAGTTGCTAACAAGCTGCCTGGTATATGATGTGTGATATAAACGTGGTGTTCCGTAGGATATCCATTTTCACATCACACTGATGTGAATTGATGAGGGAGCTGCACAGAGAAAGTATTATTGAACGAAAGTTGCTTAGGGTATTAAGCTGGTGGTGTTACGGTTTGTCCTCAGTGAAGTTTCTCAGAGTCCGCGGCCCTACGTGTGGAGGGCCATGCTTGCAGGATCCAAACGAAGGGAAGGAGTGCACGTACGTAACACGCATCAAACTTCCCATGTTAGCAGCATGTTCTAGAAATAGAAGGGGATGGGAGCAGGATTCTTCAACTCAACTTTCCTGTAGGGGTGTAATGAATCATTGCCTGTCTGCTTTTTTTTTTTTTCAGTTGTTGTTCTGTTTTTGTTCTTCCTGCTTCCAAACAAAAAGGAAAATCTTCTAGGGAAAATGTTACGTAAAGATCAAATGTTTGATACGTTGTCTTTTCAGTAGGTTCTCCCTGTGGGATAACCTGGTCTGCTAAAGGAGGGTCTGACGTTACTCCACATAGAGGAATTACAGATCTTACCTCTTCCGAATGAGTAACCAGTTGACAGGAAAGTTACTCTTAACAGATAGGAAAATTGCATCCTTTTTGTGATCACACAAGTGATGATGATGGCAGTCAATATAGGTAGTTAAATGTGAATTACTTGGAAAGTGAAGATTTAGAGACATCATTATTTTACCTTTGTCAGCTTCTGAGTAACTGAAAGTATGTCAGGCAACACTTTTCACATCAGAGTGAAAACACCGAACTAACGTTTTTATCACATTTAGTAAATAGTTCATAAATAACTTAATTATTTATTTTTAAGTTTACAAAGTGCAATATCAGCAAATTGCTATACTATTAAATTGCTAGTGTCTCTAGAACATTTGTGAAATCCATGCACACTTTTGAGGTAAAGGCTGCCTTTCTACAACTTTTACAAGTTTAACTGATTTTGGGACTCTTGCCTCATGTTTTGATCGCACAGGGAATGTCTTTTTGCTGATTTTGTGGGTAACTTGTGAAGGGTTCGGTGGATACTCGTGTGGCAGTCTCTGGTCCAATTTTGGACACACGGTGTTTTTTTGGTGGGGTAGAAGCTGGGGCTTGTCCAGGCTTCAGACATGGGTTTCCCCCAGTCTTTATTGTTTCTCTTGGGGAGCAGCTGCAGTGTGCCACTGTAGTGTCCAGCTGTGGAGGCGGCATGCGGAGCTTGCTGTACCAGCACAGCTGGCTCACTGTCTTCTTCTGGGTAAATATCACTAAAAAATTAATACCTGATTTTATGGATATTTACTAGTATATTAGTAAGTATCAGTAAAAAATAGTGCCTAGTGGACTTCAGTAACAGTTAATTGTTGAGCAGCTCTATTGAGTTTAAGGGGACAGTGATGCAGAAAGTACCTTGACTGTGTTTTTTTTTTTCTGAGAAAATTTTTGTTGTGAAAAGAAGACTTTATTGAAATACAACCTCTAATCATTTATGATTAAAAATTCACTGTTCACATGTAGTGAGTAAAACCTTGTAAATACTGAATTTTGAGAGTGAGAATGCTGAGCTGAGGAGACAGACTTGGTTGTGTTGGTTGATGAAAAACTCAGCGTGAGCTGGCCTTGTGCACTTACACCCCAGAAAGCCAGCTGTACCCTGGGCTACATCAAAAGAAGTGTGGCCAGCAAATCGAGGGAGGTGATTCTGCCGCTCTGCTCTGCTCTTGTGAGACACTACTTGCACTACTTGCTGGGGGTCCCCAGCACAAGAAGGACACAGACCTATTAGAAAAGTCCAGAGGAGGGCCACAAGGATGATCAGAGTGCTGGAACAGCTCTCCTATGAAGACAGTCTGAAAGAGCTGGAGCTGTTCAGCCTGGAGAAGAGAAGGCTCTGGGGAGACCTTACAGGGGCATTCCTGTACCTAAAGGGGGGCTGCAGGAAAGCTGGGGAGGGGCTCTTGGTCAGGGAGCGCAGTGATAGGACAAGGGGAAATGGGCTCAAACTAAAAGAGGAGAGATGTAGATTAGACATAAGGAAGAAATTCTGCACTCAGAAGGAGCTGAGGCCCTGGCACAGGCTGCCCAGAGGAGCTGTGGATGCCCCATCCCTGGAGGTGCTCAAGGCCAGGCTGGATGGGGCTTTGGGCAACCTGGTCTGGTGGGAGGTGTCCCTGCCCATGGCAGGGGTTGGAACTGGCTGATCTTTAAGGTGCCTTCCAAACCAAACCATTCTGTGATCTTCTGCCTGTATAAGAAAAATGGGAGCAGTGAATATTGCTATGATTGTTAGTATTTTTTATTATATAGTGATCATGGTATAATTCTGCTTTTTCTGCCATTCTTCCTCATCAGCTACCTGCTCTTTTTAAGATTTTTTTTTTCCTATTACTTAAATTTCAGTACAGATACTTGGTTTATTGCTCTTTTAGTTTCATCTGTACTTCCCTTAAAGATGATACTGAAGCATGGTGTTTCAACACTAAATCACACCTTCTACCTTTAATAATACATCATGATTTGCATAATTGAGAAATAAAGCTAAACAAACCTCTTTGTTTGGTTTCATTCAGGCTGAAATGGAGGCGTGTTTATGTTGGAAAACATCACCACTGTGACTAGTTTCCCTACGGTAGTTAAAGTTGAAAAGTAGTTTTTTCTGTATCTGGAACTAATTTGTAGATACCTGATACTAAGCAATCATTATACATAGGAACAACAAGTGATGATTAAGCAGTCTGAGGTCAATATGAACCATCTCTGCTGCTGGCTGTCCTGGAAGTTGTTACACTGTCAGAAGGTACCGATGCCTCTAGATCAGCTTGAATTTGAAAGCTGTTAGATTAGGATAGTACACTGTCTCCTCCCCTGTTTATCCACTTCTTCAGGTAATTAATCGGATGATCTTACTCTTCTATCCTATTAGACACTATTAGGTCACCATTCCTGTACATTAGGGCCAAGAAAATGTTAGGTATCAATTTCTGTACAAACTGTTGATGAATGAAGGAGGAAGAACACTATTTCTTCCCCAGTTCTTTATCGATCCAATGATTAGGCCCAGTCTAGACCTTAAGGATTGCTGAAGATAGTAAATACAACTTCTGTTCTTGTAAGAGCAAAGCTAGTGGAAAGTGAAAAATGGTAAATGATTCTAAAAGTACAACTTTTGCATAGTTTCTCAATTTTTAAATATCTGATATTATGAAACCTTGCTTCTTTTGTAAATAAAACTTTTCTCAAACTTTTGTTCCAGGCTTTTGTGTAAGTGAATTGTGCAAGCATAAAGCTTTATTATGTATTAAGGGAAACGGCTATTATAGGCATGCTTACTCTTTCTGATTCTCTTACTTAAATCTTGAGAATAGTAACTGGAAGAAATTGTAGATCACTGTCCTCAGAGTGATCCATCCAGTATTCACTAGATGCATGGACTCCCCTTTCAAACAAATAAAAAGCCTTCCAAGCATGCTGAATTCTCCAGGTTTGTGTAGCTCGGTATGTGTGGTGCTGCACTTCTTGTCTTGTAGCCCTGTCACGAAGCTTGCTGGGATGGAATAGACAGAGGTTCATGACTTGGGCCATGCCTGTTTGACTGTTTTGGATTAGAATGTTAGAGATTATCACACGCTTCCGGCGGGGAGATTGCAGCTGCCTGAGTAGAATTTTGTTTCTGGGAACAGGTAGGAGGGAATACAAGTTTCAAGTGTTGAGTATTATGTTCTCTTGAAGTTAAAATTCTACCTCTGAAGCGTAAGGTAGGGGTGTAGTTGGCTTCCTGTGAGCTGGTAGCGCTCAGAGACTATGTCCTGTGCCAGCTTCTGGGGCTAGCTTTAGGACTAGAAGAAGCTCTGAAGGGGTTTGTAGTCTTTTAGTCTAGAAGTTACAAGTACTTGAATGAAAAATTTCTAGTACAATTCTAATTTGGAATCTCCCTTGGAAATGGCTGGGGACTTGTTCTCCTTGGTAGGATAGGTTCACTTATTAACACCGAGTTCAAAATATCTGAATTTCTGTTAGTTTGTTAAAGGTGTGTTTAGAAGGCTGGTTGAAAAAGTGGTGTCTCTCTTGACATCCGAGGTACTGTGCTGTGAGTAGCAGCCTTTGGAGCATTCTCGTCAATTTTTTTATTCTAGTTGGCATGGGAAGTTTCTGTAGCAGCTATAGCGGGGCACTTGCTCTTCCCAGACACTTCTGGGAGAAAAGTTTCATGTTTTTCTGTAGTCCTCTGTCCTGTAAATGTGGGATCTGAGTTTACTGAAGTTACGGAACAGATTTCATCAGCCTTCCTTGCTCTCCTTGTCCTTGGAGCTTTTCAGTACTTATCTTTCAAAACTTAAAAGGCTGCCTAAGAAGGAAGGGAGAGAGCATAGGTGCATCAGTACCTCTGAGCAATGTCTGAAATACAGTGCCAGAAGCCTGTGAACGTCAGTTGCAGGTTTAGCAAAACTTTTAAGTTTTTTGGATGGTGGAAAGTGTTCCCAGGTTCATCAGCAAGGATTCTGGTAGGCTGCTAGGAAACCTTATGAGAGCTACTGCTTTTTCCATGCATCTGCAGTGATCTTGGAATTAATCTTGTTGAGAGAAGAGGTGATAGTTTAGAAGATGAAGCCAATTGTCAGTAATTTGTTCAAATTACTGCAGGTCTTCTGTCTTCACTTACAGATAGCCCTGAAGATATGATGGAGGCTGATATTTAACATGGAGTATCAGAGAACTCTTAAATAACAATATTAATGTAAATCATACTTTCTGTCCTCTGTGGAAATGTTATGCTTAATAATCTGTGTGCTTGTGGATAAAGCAAACAAAAAGCTTGGCTACATAAGTATTTACAAGATTGAGGCCTGTATTTTCAGTAAAAGTAAACTGAAAGCATGGCAGCAGAGAAATCTGAAGTCCTTCCTGACTTAAATGCTGTAAAACTGCTGGTTTTCCTTGCACATATAGTGTGTAGCATGCAGGAATTGAATTGACTTAGATTCCACTCGGCCTAATGCGTGGTGCACCTGAGGGAGGCAGTGGATGTGCAGACAGCTGTTAATATGTGCCCACAGCCTGCTGCTGGTACATTTGCTTGTAGAGGCAAATTATTCTGTGGTGATCTGAATGTCAGCTTGGTAGTGAGTTCTTTTTAGGAGAACATACTCATTTTGGGCTTCTTCTGGTCACATAATCATATGTGATGTTAACCCTGGATCTGCAGGTCATTTAAATTCTGAGGTAATTTTTTTTTTTTCTGACTTGGCAATACATTTCATCAGTGAGGGAGAAAATTCAAAAGTTCATATCTCTGATTCATATCCAGACTTTATACCATTTATTTCAGTAGTGCTTTACTGAACTCACACAGGATGATTTATCCTAAGTAATGGAGAATATTCACGAATTTGTTAATAGATCTTCTGGGGAAGAACTGCAAGCAAAGGGAATTGAATGAGGAACACTAGTTGATGTTTGGAACAAACACAAAGTCGCTTTTGTTGGTTCACATGTAGATATTAGAAAGCTATGAAAAACTAAGTTAAAAATAGGGCTCAGTTGTAAGTCAGAAGAAGAGGAAAAGATGGTTAAACCTGTGGGTTCCCGTCCTGTCTGGGAATGCGGCAGGCAGGGGGAATCAATCAAACCTCTGAATCTGGCAAGCTATCTGGCTCTAAATCTGGTAGATAAGATCAGAAATACTGGTATGGGACAGAAATTATTGGAGCTTTGCAGTTCTACTATACTACTGTTTAACTATAGTGTGTCTTGTTTTCATCTTTTTTTTAGGACTCTTTTTTTTCCTGAACAATGTTTTGTGTGGGAGGGACTTTTCTGTGCCTATTAGAAAATCCTGTTTTTCCAGTGTGTTAATCTTACTGCCGTGCTTCAGATCTCTTACCAGAAGTTTTATTAAAAAAAAAAAAAAGGTAAACAATACAAGTAACAGAAAAGTAAGATGGACATAAAACAGCCTTTAACAGACTTAAAAGAGAGAAAAAAAATACTTTTCCATTTGTATTTATCTTGGTGATGTCCTTGTCTTTCAAGGAGCACTTATTTTGTCTTGTTTTACTGAAGCAAAGCAGAGGTGCCAAGGATCATGACATTGTTGCGTTTTTTTTTTGCAGTTTTGCTGTTACTAGAGAAAGGCGGTAGAGCAGGCAAACGTTTTCATGGGGTTTTCCTGTTCAGTGCTGGTAAAAAGGAAGGAGAGGTATTGTCAGGATTTCCAATGTCCTGTAGCCTTTCATGACATTAATGTTACTGAATTGGTTTTGCAGTAGCAGGCTGTGACCCCCCAAGGGAAAGACCATGGCCCTGTCAATGGAACAAATTAAAGGAAAGTGTTATGGGATGGAAGAGAAATACAGCTTTAATCACTACTTTCTTCCAGCTATCATTCTTATTTCTCTCTTACCTCTGCACTTAAAAGAAAAAACAAAAACAAAAAACTGGTCAAGAGCCAATAGATTGTTACATAGACTTATGAAAACAGTGTGTACTCTCTTCCGTCTCACCAGATGGAGAGAGTCCCTGCCTATTTCTGTTGAATTCTGTTATATACTTGCTCATTTTAGGTTCATAGATCACCAAGTTATTCCTTTTGTGTTAAACATTGATAAGTGTTAAAAATTTCAGCTGTAAATTTCAATTTCAGTTGTAAATTTCAGCTTGTGAATATGAAATCTCTACTGAGGAATAACGTTAAAATCAGAATGCTGTTAATTTTCCAAAACTTGCATTAACTTGTTTTTAATCTTTCAAAGGTCTGATGGGGAAGTACCTGTTGGACAGTTCAAACTATTTGAAATCACAGTTAGGAAATTTCTTGAAATACCTGCATTGTGCTATTCAGTTTTCCTGGTCTGAGGAAAAGTAGTTGACATGTTAATAGCAAATCAGCACCACTTCAGTAGTGTCATAATAGTGCTGCAACTTTTTTTTTTTTCCTCCTGCTAAAAAGCACAGGATTTCAGGAGGTTAAGTAACGCTTTAAGCTGAGTTATTATTAAACCCATTCTGAATTCAGTTTTTAAGCTATAATTTGCACTGTGATGGGAAGGAAGAATCTTAATTCTACTTAAACCTCCTGTCAGGTGAGAAACTTTCTTGACTTTAGCAAATTATTATCTATGTTGATAATAGAGCTTTTAGAGAACTTGTCCTTCAAAATAATTGTCTAAATTCCCAGTAATTATTTTATTTTTTTTGGTTATAATCTTTAAGCTATCATTTTTTCTCTATCTAAAGAGGCAAAAATACTTTTAAGTATTAAGAAGAAAGCATTTAAGAATATTCTTCCATTAATTTTGTTGTAACACTTGCTTATCTGATCTCCAGAATGCCTGATGCATTAAAATAAAACTAACATAAGTTGTGTGGTTTTTTTTTTGTTTTTTTTTTTTCCCTTTAATCATAGTCTTTTGACATAGAGGAACACAATACTACGTGAAAAGAAAAATAAGTTAATGCCTTTGGCACTATTACTGTGTTAGGAGTGGAAGAAAGCTATAAACTGGCAAAAATCAAATACATATTGTGAGATTAAAGCTGAATAAATATGGAACAAAATATTGCTGCTTAGCTGCATGGGAGATGTGCAGTCTTGTAGTTAGAAAACCAAGGTTCAGGCAAAGAGGAGCATTGTATATCACAATTATGAACAACTAATTGGGATGGATGAAGATTTACATATGTATCAATGTAAAAGAAAAACATAGAATCATAGAATGTCTTGGGTTGGAAGAGACCTTAAAGATCATCTAACTCCAACCCCGCTGCCATAGGCAGGGATGCCACCCACTAGACCAGATTTCCCAAAGTCCCATCTGACCTGGCCTTGAGCACCTCCAGGGATGGGGCATCCACAGCTTCTCTGGGCATCCTATGCCACTGCCTCACCACCCTCTGAGTGATGAATTTCCTCCTGACCTCCAATCTAAATCTCCCCTCTTTTAGTTTACAGAATCACAGGTAGGTTGAGGTTGGAAGGGACCTCTGAAGATCATCTGGTCCAGCCCCCCTGCCAAGCAGGATCACCCAAAGCAAATCGAGCAGGATGACATCCAAGTGGGTTTTGAGTATCTCTGGAGAAGGAGACTCCACAACATTTCTGGGCAACCTGTGCCAGTGCGTCATTCCCCCTTGTCCTGTCATTATCTGACTGAGCAAAAAGTTGCTCTCTATCTTTTACATAAGACCCCCATAAGACATTCCTTTATTTGTTTAAGACAATGACTTCTAAAACTGCTGAGAGTGATGTTGACCTCCTATATGTAATAATCGTTGTGTAAATCAGAGGGAAAAGGTGCTGGGAATCTGGAACATACTTTTTTTTTTTTTTGAGACTTTTACTCATTATAGAAATAGTGGCTGCTTCTTACTGTAGCAGTGAAAAAGATGCATTTAAGGAAAGTTATTTTTAAAAAGCTTCATTGTAAACGGAAGCTTCTTGCTGTTACTACTGCATTTCATACTAAGCAGATGCAAAACAAAACAAAACAAAACAAAAAAAAAAACCAACAGACTAACTGGTCAAGGTGGGTAGCAAAACAAAGACAAATATTCTTTAAGGGAGAAGAATTCTGAAGCAAAATGGAAGCCCAGTTGCATATTCTGTTTCTTTAAGCAGTAACTTTCATTAGGGTACTACATAGTGTTCTGTGTGTCAGGATGTACCCGTACCTGTATTTTTGGTAGGATTTATTTTTTTGAAATAGAGCAGTCCACAATGGGTGTTGAGTACACACATCCATATGCACTCCTGCTTTTCAGCTCTGTTCTGTGAGTGTGATTCCACTTGTGTTTCTCTCACCACAGACTGAGTTGTGTGACCTGTCTAGATTTGGTGCAGCAGTTTTTCTGGTCAACTTATCGATTTTGTTGCTAGCTCCAAGGTATGGTGCGTGGTTCCTCCTACCATGTTCCCAACCTTTGATTTCTCAGTTTTTCAAAGTCTCCTGTTTTTTTGGGCTCACTCCATTATTCTGACCTTTGTTGTTTGATCATCCTAATTTTAGCTAGGAATTCTGGCAGTTACATTGTTGAGGGGGATAGCGCGTGTAAAGCAGGACATGAGTTTTTGGTTTGTTTTAGTATATAGACAACACAGTGTAGGAAAGGAATTCTCACTAGGAATCTTCTGATAAGAGTTTCTCTGTCTGTCTCGCTCTCTCCCTCTGTCCTCTAGTTTGTGCTGAACCATTACGCGTTGCCTGAATTTATCTGCAGGCAATTAGATGGAAAGTCTAGGTCACAGATGAGAACTTTTCTTGTGTATTGAAGTGCTGCATATTTACAGCAGTGCAGCTTGCTTGTTTAAATACCGTTGCTATCTGCTGCAGATGGCTGCATAGTCTAAGGAGTGGTTTCCTGGTTACATTGTACATGAAGTGCCAAACACCATGAGAGCAGTTTTGTTCTGGAATGCCAAAATATATTAAATCCATTCAGGAAGCAACATATGTCAAATGAATAAAAATACCACGCTCGTGTGAAACAGAATGTGGCAGCTATGTTTTTCAAATCTGTTCCCCTAGCCCCTCAAATTAAGGGGTTAAAGGGACTTTGTGTTTAAAGTATTGAAGATAGTATCCATTATTAATTTTTTTCATAGGGTTTTGGCATTTTCACTACTGTTTGTTTACCTATAGCTTGTTTTTTATTTTGATTAGCATATGTCATATACTGAAATTGAAACAGTGAGGCTATCAATAGGGGTGCTGTATATGGAAAAAAGTACTGTATTTCCCTCCTTGGATATCTAGGTGTGTGCAAGCATGCAGGACTCTTTTTTTTAAAAAAATTATATTTATTTATTTAGGCTGGTAACTTATGTTTTTCTTTACTTACATCCCTAAGAGAGCTTTATGTATTTGCTTGATATTGCAGGTAGAAAGACAGGGTCGTTAACATCCTTCACGGTTCATTTTTATTTTTGTTTCTGCCCCGACTGCAATTCGGCAAGTTCTCAGGGCAGAATTGGAAATATTTTCTACGAATATCTCCAAATATTGGAAGATTTTATTGTGATAGAGAAACAACTGTGGGGTGTAGAGTGTTTTGTTGCACATTACTTCCTTGTTTGCAAAGAAGGTGGTAGTCACTCTGATTCAGTTTCTAATTGTGATTTTATGCATAGATTTTTCTTCTAATCTAAAGTAATTTGAAAACCTTCATTTTATAGCTCTCTTAAACCAACTTGGAGGAACGAAATTAGTATCTTTAAAGCAAATTTGTTTGTCCTTTCTGAATGTCTTTTTTTTTTTCTCTTCTACCATTATGATTAGACATATAGTTAAAAATTAACCTCAGTGAATTATCTTGCAAAATATTCTCAGTGTTTTTCTGTCTTGTGGAAGAAGTGGTAACACCCTGAAAGAAGAGAGAATGAGGGCAGGTATTTTCTTTTCCCAGCGGTGGAAGGCATGAATTTTTTAAAAAATCAAACGTTTAATAATGAGGTAGCTTCATCTGAACCCTGGCTGTAGCAGAGGCCATAATTACAAACATTTCTGTGTTCTTTTTTGTTTGTGTGGGGGATTAATAGCTCAGACATGAGGTAGAGTGCAAGGCTGACAGTCCTGTTTTCTGGGTTGAAAGAAGAAATGCTGGTGGTTCTTTATATGGTTTAAATTCTTCTTTCCTGCTGCCTGAAGTCTTTAGCTGTTCTATGATAATGATGTCACCAATGAAGTGTGCATGTGTTGAGATGAGGTATACAGTCCAAAAGAACTTCTTCAGTTGTGTGTTTGTGTCTTGATCCACCTCACCTGAGCCAAAGGAAGGCCCGAGCTGCTCAAGCATGATGAATTCCAATGTCTACTCTTCTCCCACTTAACAGTGGCAACAGCTCTGTCCTGTAGCTACTGAATCATAGAAAGTACCAGAAAAAGTGGCACGGAGAAGTGTCCCATGAGGTATATGTTTTACTTCTGTCCTTTTGTATTTTAAAAACTTGAATTCTCATCAAAGCCCTTACCATTTTTGGTTTTAATAGGTAAATAAGGCTATGAAACCCACTGACTTTTTTTTCCCTTTGGAGTTCATTCCAGATTTTCTACTAGGATTTTTGTGCTATTAATAGCATGGTAGAAACAACTTTTTAAAATATACCCAGTCTCTCTTTCTTTGTCCATTGAACAGTTGTCTTAATACATATTTTATTCTTTGAAAGGCACTTTGCAAATTAAATCTACTCTATGTGATTTAATTAACCATGACATATTGATGTGACTTATAAAAGCATCTTGGTTGTTACACTTTGTTTCATCCTTTCTTGTGGTTTGTTTCAGAAAGTGTCCCTTCTGCTTAGGCTCTCCAATACACCGGTAAGGTTGACTTATGAGCAGGCCAGAAGACAACGCTGTTTTTCTTTTTCCTATTTTAAGGGAAAAAAAAAAAGAACACTTTTTCCATTTTTTACTATCAGTATTTCCTGTCAGGTATGCTTTCTTTCTAATGCAGAATAGAAGCTTGCGTGCTCTGCAGAGATACTGGTTTCATCCGTACAAACTATTAGACTTGCTTTACATCCAAATAAGTAAAGACTCACAGTAGTTGAAGGACTTCATATGAGATAAGTATTTTTTTCTTTTAAACATGAGAAATAGTGTGCATTCTGCTCTAAGTAAGGGGCATTATCTGCTATAGAGTGGCAGTTTCTGGTGCTATAGGGTGTTTGAGGTGGATCATGTGAGTCTACAGCTAATCTTTAAGAGTAGTAGGGCAGATGAGAGATGCATCTAGGTCTGTGTCATGTCTCAGCAGTGGCCCCACTGTATATTTCATGTCTCTTATTTTCTGTTTACAGACTTGTTTAATAATAAAAAAAGTTTTGAATTACAAGTTGATATTCATTAAAGAACTTTCTACAACATTGTTTTAACCTTAGTATTATAATTAGCCCACCCCAACTGACAAGCTGCAGCTCTTAACCACGAACATTTCTTGATGAGACACCTTGCATTCGTTACTTTTGGATTTAAGATTTGAGGGTTTTTTTGCTTGGTTTGGTTTTTTTTAGTTTAATGAACCTAAATGTGAAAACAATCTGAAAAACAACTTACTGTGGTGGGGATGATGGTCTGTTCTGTGTGGTGTAGTTCCATTCACTCAAGCCTCTAATAAATGTATTGTTTTGTAGGTTAAAAAATTGACTTTTTGTTGCAAAAGTATGTGCAGCACTTGCAAGGTTGTCTTTCAGTTAAGACCACATCCTGTAGACACTTCTTTCGGTTCTGAACTTCAAATGCAGAGCACTAACTGCTGACATATCGTTATCTAGACCATAACTGTTTGCTGACCTTACTGAATGTCTTCACTTCTTCTGGTTGCTTGGAGTATCTGCAGGACTGAGATATGGCACGGTTAACTCTTCCCCTTTTCTACAGAGCTCCTCAAATAGACTTTGCACCACTATCCACTACCCTCTGTATCTGGCCATTGAGCCAGTTTTTGATCCACCTCACAGTCTGCTCACCCAGTCCATAATTCAGCATCTTCTCTGTGAGGATCTTATGGGGAACAGCGTCAAAGGCCTTACTGAAGTTCAGGAAGACAATATCCAGTGTTCCCTCTTCATCCATCAGGCTGGTGATTTCATTATAGAAGCTTATCAGGTTGGTCAGGCATGACTTCCCCTTGGTGAATCCATGCTGACTACTCCTGATGATTTTCTTCTTCATGTGACTAGAAACAGTTTCCAAGATTAGCTGCTCCATCACCTTCCCAGGGATCAAGGTAAGGCTGACTGGCCTGTAGTTGCCTGAGTCCTCCTTCTTGTGCTGGTTGTGTAAACCCTAGATTTAACAGAAGGCAGATGTGAGTAGGAAAAGTAAGGCTTGGTCTTCCTTTATCAGTCTGTAGTTTGGATTAAGCTCAGTGTGACTTGACTTGCTTTTTGAGTTGTAGTTGCTGGTTTAGAATATTCTTTTACTCAGTCACAGAAAAGTATATTTTTTTATCTGACTTTGTCTGTCTGATTTGTTCCTCAGTAATCCTCCCGTGTAAGTCTGAATCCTGTTAAAAATTGCAATACTTAACATTTATGCTTTTTTTTTTGAGTAGATTTCAAATGTACCCTCTCCTATCTTTCATGCTTTTTTTGGCACATGAAGATTGACTTTTTAGACTTTGGTAGTAGGCTTGGAATTTGATGTTTATCTTTCACAGAGCTGAAGATACTTCGACTTCTAAGAATAGGCCTGAAAATACATAGCTTTTAGTTAATTTCCAGAATTATTATCCAGAAAGTAATGGGACAGATGATCTCTGTGAAGTAGGTTGTAATTGCTGCAGTGTTAGGGAAATCATTAACTATGGTAAGAAGTGGAATTTGAAAAACACAGAGGAAGACTGGAGACCTGTTCAGTTCCTCATTGCTGAGGTCATCAAGTCCTTTTTTTTTTTCCCTCAAAGCTACCTTCCCGACTACTTGTTCTCAAGACTTATTTAAGCTAGTTTCTTTACTTTCTAGGGATTTCTGGTGGCTTGATTTTTTTTATTATTATTATTTCAATCAGCTGGAAGAACCTCTTGATTGAAATCCATAGCTGAACAGTGTTTGAACATGGCATGCTCTGCTTTCAAGTTAGACCCAAATGTCAGTGTGAATGGAGAACTGACAGGTATGTCAGTATGATCATTAAACAAGTTGAAACATTAGGTATTATGACTGGTGGAATTATTCTATTAGAAGTATTTGTCAATGATAACTATTTTATTTTACTTTTTCATCTCAGATTACTATAGTATATCCATTGTCATTCATGGAGGGATTAAAGGTGCAATATAATTAAAGCTTCTTCATTCTAAAATCTTTGGGGAAATTTGCTGTCCTGGTGTGAAGGTGCTTTGTGACTGTGGCATGGAGCATGTATGCTATGGTAGTATCGCTCGGCTGTCCTGCAGTCATAAAGTGTAGGTAACAAAACTTCTGATCTTTCATCTCTCTGCAAAGGGCCAAGCACATACAGTTGAGAGGAGGTAGCATTGATACATGCAAGGTAGACAAAAAGATTTTTCTTGCTTTGATAACAGCTTATTAAGACTCTAATACTGTGCTTCTCTCTGTTTCTATAGGGAGATTAGAGTGGGAGTAATGTGGAAAAACACTCATGAGTTTTTGTTATTTTCTAGTGCAAGGGGGAAAAGTATCCCTTTTCACATAGTCTGAACTAAAATTCTTTGAGATCTGAGTTTAAACCTCTCTTCCTTAAAATGCATTTTTTTAGATGAATGGGAAGCATTTCAGTTGAGTTTTGTGTAGTTTTCCATTTTCATCTGTACTAGTATTAGCAACAATTACTTTTGAAGGAGAGGCTTTGTTGTATGGTGCTTACTTGAATAGTAATGGGTCAAATGGATAGTTCTGAAAACATCCTTAAGCAGCTAAGAAGCTGTTTCTCATGCTGGTAGTTATCTGTACATCCTGATCTTTAATCTGCAAAATAGCCCAACCAGAGAAGATGTGCTGCTGGACCTGTTGCTCACCAGTGCTGAAGAACTTACTGGAGAGGTCAGGACTCGAAGTAGCCTGGAATGCAGTCAGTGATCATGCCCTGGTAGAATTCCCAATTTTGGGGGATGCAGGACAGGCTAAGAGTAGAATCAAGACCCTAAACCTCAGAAAGGCAAACTTTCACTTGTTTAGGGCAATGGTGCATAGGATGCCTTGGGAAACTTCACTCAGAGATAAGGAATGAATGAGAGGTGGGAGAAATTTAGACATTTATCTTAGGGCCCAAGAGCTCTGAATCATGACACTTAAGAAGCTGGGCAGGGAACACAGGAGTCAAGTTTGGCTAAGTCAAGACCTCTTTGCCAAACTAAAGCACAAAACCAAAATGTGTAGGCAGTGGAGGCAAGCATATACGTCCTGGGAAGATTATGGGGATGTAGGAGAGCAGGTACAGAACTAGGAAAGCCAAGGCACAGCTGGAGCTGAACTTGGCTAGAGATGTAAAAAATAAGAGTTTCTTCAAGTACACAGGACAATGAAAGAAGAAGTAAGAACCTGTATACATGCCCACATCCCTCAGTGAGTGAAACAGGAGACCTAGTTACCTGGAACTTGATGAAGACTGAGGTACCCAGTGATTCTTGCTTCTGTCTTCACTGGGAAATGTTCTAGCCATACTGCCCAAGTCACAGAATCCAAAGGCAGGGACCAGGAGAATGAAGAACTGACAACTGTAGGAGAAGATGAGCTTTGAGACCATCTAAGGAACCTGAAGGTGCACAAGTCCATGAACCTAATAAGGTGCATCCGAGGGAACTGGCAGATTACTGGCCAAGCTACTGTCTGTCATTTGAGAAGTCATGGTAGTCTAGTGAAGTTACAGTGATTAGAAAGGGGACATACAACTCCAGTTTTTAAGAAGGGGAAAAAAGGAAGACTTGGGGAGCTGCAGGCCAGTCAGTCTTACCTCCGTGCTCCTCAGAATAGGAGCTTGAAATGAAGCTCCTCAGAACGTATGAAGTCCCAAGCTGTTGGGAATGTTATATTTGAGAAGATTTTTTTTCCTTTCAAATTGTGCAGTGCAAGAATTAACCGAAGTATAATCTGGAGTCAGTAAATTCTCCCCTTATGGTAGTTTCCTAATGGTGATATTTTGCGTACTTGAGAGGAACTTGTGATGATACTAAGTTCTCTGGGACTGAAACTTCATCTTGTGAAATAAAGATCAATAAAGGTGTGGTCTTCTCTCCACACACATTCTCTGAGTGAATATTTGGTGCAAATGTTATGAAGTGTGTTCACTTTTTCTGTTTTTAAAGTTATGTCTTTGCTTTTTTTTCCACTTTAAAACATGAAGTAGTAATTCTCTCTGTCACTCTCACTCCCTAGAGATAGTTGTGTGTCTTTTGGGGAAGATTTAGAATAGCATGACTCCATTTTTGAAAGACTAGACTCTAGTTTCAGTGTATCATTCTTGTCCTAATGCTGGGCAGAAAAGGTTCCTAAAGGACAATTACGTATGTATTTTTACATCTGTTCTGCCTTATGACTAGAGTACAAGTTTTTGTTATATATATGTATAATATAGGTATATATATAACAAAAAGCAATGTATAATATAGGCATATATGTATATAATTATCTATCTAAAAATAAGGGAAAAAGGGGATACTTTAAGATCCCTTACTTTAATATCCAAAATGGAAATGAGTCTGTCTCTGCTAAGATCATTAATTTTCTGGTATCAGTCTTGATACACGGATGGGAGTTGTTGTGTGCTGGAATTATTGCTGGTGGTGAAGCTGAGCTGAGTGAGATAATGTGCGCTGTTGAGCAGGGTTTCCTTCCTCTCCTGCCATCTTCATCTACAGAAGAAACTAGGATCCACTGTCAAATTTCTCTTGTTCAGGCTGTGTGAAAAACAGCTCGTTCAGCTATTCAATAGCAAGTACCTATGCTCACGTAGAACCTTTGATGTCTTTTCCTGTCAATTGCTTACCTTCCAGCAAAGTGGATTTCTATATAACTAAGTTATCTATTAACATTTTGAAGGATAGTAGTCAAAGATGTTTTAACTCTTCGTACTGATTTTTTGATTGAACGTAGAATGAATATGTCAAAACAAATTCTTGTGATACAGAATAACTAATTTGGATGTTGTATGTTGTCTGTAATTATATGCATCCTCCATTATCCCCATTTGACAAAAAGAATCTGATACAGAAAATATTTAGTCGCTTTCAGAAAGTACTTGTAGAGAAGATTTATTTTGTTTATTCTGTTCATATCCAACTGCATTAATGTAGCTGCTAAATTATTGATTTTGTATGTGCACTTCTAGTAATTATGTTAATGAATTAATTCATAAATTCAAATTTTTCTTTTTTTCCCCTTATTTTGAACTATGGGTTCAACTGAAGTATGCTTAAAGAAATCTACGTATGTTTATTGCTTTGCTATGGTAGATGAAGGAAATAGAAAGGGGAAAATCATGTAATAGAATTCGATTTTATTTTTTTCTGTTCCTGGTGAAAGCAAAATGCTGCTTTTTATACATAGATCTCCTGATGCAGTAGAACTGACTATCAAATATCTTTGAGTCTTTCTGAGCCTATTAAAACTTGATTGATGGAGTATTTCTAAGGAATTTTGCTACTTTAAGTTATTATTCTGATTACTTCCTGCTCTCAGTAATTGTGTCTGTATTGCTTTGAGTGGTGTGCTGATGCTTCTTGGCTTTGTGTAAAGAAAAAAAGTAGTGTCTACTGTGATGTTGGATCTGTTGTTTTTCTCCAGTAAGTTCATTCAAAGCGGTAGACGGACTTGGTTTATGAACTTCCATTACTACTGATTTAAGCCTGGGCTCCAGGGTATGTTCTTCCAAAGTCTTACGTGCCTGATAACAGTACTGACCCCAACTTCTTTTTGAAAATACCTGTACGAAACTTCATATAGCTAGTCAGACCCTCCCTCATCTTTCATGGCATAGAGCTGTTGAAAAAAGGAACAATAGCAGAGGACCAGAAGTGAAGTATAACAAAAACTTTTGGTTTTTAATTCACAACTTTTTTTTTTTTTTAAATGCAGCATAATTTTCACATGTAGTAGAGGAAAATCCAAGTCAACTGTTCTCATACTTGGCTTTGCACCTACAAAAATACTCATTCTCTCTCAGATGTTGTCTGCAAGGGATGGTTTTGTGCACTCAACAGCACAAATTTGTCTAGTTTTGAAGAGCTCTGGTTGCTCATAACTGTTCTGAAATGGGTTTAGCTCAAATGTAAAATGGGTACTTTCTCATAAAGTGACCTGCCCATCAGGGCTTTGAGTTGGAATCAGTTCTTGGTGTTAATTGGGCAGCATGTGCTTTAATTAAAGGTGGAAGTATGTGATAATGAAAAAGCTAGGATTAGCTGTAGATATTTAATTTCTAAGTTACATTGGGGGAAAAAACTTAAATTAGGGGTAGTGCCTGAGCAAGATACTGGTTGTAAAGATTGGCTTATTTTCCCTTAACTTCTGGGGACTTGCTCAGCACTAAGCATTTGCAGCATGTGTGCTAGACTACTCAATTTTTTAGTAAGGAAAAAGAAAGAAATACTGAGTCCTAATCTTAGCAGCAAGAAGGTGGTTAAAGGTCACAGGGAATACATTGTTATTGACAGTGGGGTTAAACTGATGTCTTTCTTCTGGACTTGTGTTACAGTGTCTTATTTGTCCGAGGGGGAGGGAGGGGGATGGAAGAGTGTTCCAGTTCTTTTATTCAGACCTTAGACAATGCTTAGATATTTCATGTATTGATCTGTGCATTTGGTCATAGTTTATGTGGCCCTACAGAAACTGTGTGCTTGCTACTTGGGATATGGTGAAAGAGCTGGCGACTGAGGCACTGATGGGGGTACCACAGAATTCAAGACTTGACAGAGCAGTCACAAACTTGGGCATGTAGTGGAGTCTGCATGTTCACTATAGTCCACTGTCCTATCTTGAAGGATGCTACTTAAATCTCCAGTTGAACTGAAATTTTAACCTTCTGTGGAAGACAGCAAGACAAGGGAGAGGACGTTACTCTGACCTTTTTCAGTTAAGAGCCAAGAAAGCTGTTTCCATCTTTATAGATCCAGATATTGTTCAGATACAATACTCATGTTAGTGTTTTTAGTCATACAAAAATCCTGGCTGTAGGTAGAAAGGCAGTAGGAAAAAATAAGAAGTTCCAGAGCCACCATAATACACACACACACACGTATATATTTTTTTCAGCCAAGCCAGCGAATTAACAATATGGTTATGGAACTGGAACCCCTGGATCTTTCAGGGTTTCTAGCTGTGTTGGCTGTAAGATCACGGACAGCTGCTAACATCAGTGTCTTGGAGAAGGTGGCTGAAACACCAATTATCTGTTCAATAGTTACATCAGTACAGAGGTTTTAGAGTTTGCTAAATCACAGTAAGTGTTCTGAAAGTGGCAGAAGCAGTTATTTTAATAATGGCTTGTCTTAGAGATTTTAGGAATCATGACATTCAGTTTTGTGTCTGTATATTGAACACTTTAAGAAAATAATAAATCTTTTTCTTTTGAGAAAGACTCCATCAACCTACCTAAATGTGTTAGATGTTTTTTTGGTGTGGGATGTGTTTGCAGTTTTGAAAGCAGATGACAAAACCATCCTTCTGTACCGTGTCGTCCTTCTGTGTTTTGTCACCTTATTTGAACTGGCCCCAACAAATGTCATCAAGATGAGGCAATGGGTGTGTTCCATATACATCTTGGACTCAGTACATTATTCCGTGTTACAGGCCAGGACCACATAATAAAACTTTGTGTCCTCAACGTATAGTGTATATGGCAATACGCCACAAAAGCTCTCCAGGCAGGATAAGCTTTTCAGAAATAGGTCCAACTACTTGTAAGCAACTACCTTGCCAATGGCTGTGGCTGCAGACTTTGAATAAAATCTCATGTTAAGCTAAATGAAAGGCAGCTGGCAGGTCCAATTAAAATAATTGCAGCTTTTTTAAAGCCTCATCTGTTGCTAGGAGTTGTATTTCCCCATGAGGGCTGTGGGAGTATTTGTGACAGTGTGGGTGGTATAGATTCTCTCTGAGTGTGCTTCAGCTTTGCCAGACTACTAGCATTTTAAGAGGAAGTTGTCTAGTTTAGGTTCTGCACATAACTTACTGGTTTTGGTTGCATTTTGTTAACCTGATAATTACATTAAAAATCTATCCATACAAATAACAAACGAAGTTGTTTTGAACTTAAGCTTGCTACCGGTGCATATGTTTTGGTTTTGGCCGGTATGAAAGGAGGAAATGATAATCAGTTCTACCTTTTTTGTGTTTTGGCACACTGCTTTATCTGTTTGTATTACTTTGAGATTTGGCAGAGGACAAAAATAAGTAATTGTAGAATGGTTCTTGTGGTAGATTACATATTAGCGCTTTGGTGTCTTTGTGTTTAATTCTGATGTGAAAGCAAAGTTAATGTGTGGATTTAAAGCTGCTTTATATTTTGTATCAGATCATTTATACCTGTCATCTTGAAAATGTTTCTTAATTGTTTTTCACAGATTTATGAGCTGGATGGTGTAGAAAACTCTGTGCTGCATCCTGGTGATTCTGTGATCCAAGTTCAGAAACCGATTCAGACTCCTATGGTGTGAATTGGCAGTGGTGGACTGATTCGGGTAGGTGACTGTCCAGATATGCTGAAGGAGGTAAAGGGAAGAAAAAGTTTTGACTGCACTTACTATTCTAGCTACTCTATGATGTACTTTAATTCCTGAATTTGTGCAGTAGCTTGTAGGTGTGATGCGTGAGAGCTGATGACTGTGGTTGCTTTCTGGCAAGAAGCACAAGGGATACTCTGCAGTGTGATGGTTCTGTTGAATCACAGAACGTGTTTTATGTATCTGAGTGTAACATGTTCCTATTGGCTCTGTGTGAGCACTTGTGTGTAGGCAATCTGGCTTCCATTGCTTCTGCTTTAATTTTCTGCATTACTTGTTTATTTAAAATGTTGTCTAAACTACAAAGTAGTTACACATTTTATGACAGTGTATTCAGATGGCTCAGGAAAACAAACAAACAAATACCACCACCGCAAAACACTTCTGCCCTGTTGTGGCATTCTAGCCATAGAAAGATTAATTTTTTTTTTTTCCTTTGCAGTTACAGGCATGTACATTTTCAGTTTTGTAGGCTTGTTTACATGAAGTTGTTAGCAATATGTATTTTGGGGGCTGAAACTGAAGGGTTTTTTTTTGTATGTTTAGAATTCTTACTAATCACATAATTCAACAACAGATGTAATTAGGTACTCATAAAGAATTGAAGAGACAACATAAATAAAATGATGAGGAGGTTTTTTCGTAAATGTATGCCTGGCTGAAGTGTTGCAGAAATATTTAATAGATCACAGTATATTTTGATCTTAGTATATTGCAGTAGGAATCATTGTCTTAGTCCTAATCAAGGCCATTGAGCAAAACACACTTTTCACCCTGTTCTCTCAGTCTTTTGCTCTGACTCAAGTATGTAGGTAGAATACACTCAAATATTTGCAACTCTCCACAGAAAATGCTTGACTTACTGGAGAGGAAATATTTTTATAGCAAAAATACTGTTTTAAGTACTGGTAGTATTGTAAAAATGATGTGCTTGGATGTTTAGGTCTCATGTGAGATTTAAATTAGGAACCATCATGGGAAAAAAAAGTACGGTTGTTGGAACTTCATTTTGAAAAATCGTTTGTGGGGAAAGAGTGCTTTTTTAATAATGGTTAGAAAAAGGAAAGAATTTTTATTTTGAGCAGATGTTATCCTTTGGGAAGCAAAAGCTTAAATACCTGAAATACCTGATATTCTATGTGAGCACTTCAGAATTACTGTTTCTATACATCTTTGGTTTTAAGTGCCGTATTTCAAGTGCCATATTTCTCAATTATACTTCTGAGATTTCTTTTGCAGCTCTCTGGCTAGTGAGACTTCAATAAGCTATTATTACTCTCCTGTTTGCTACCAAGCTAACGTTAACAGAGTGGAAAGTTCAGGCAGTATTTCACAGCTTTGATTTAAAGATGGTCCTTTCCTTTGTTATGCTATTCATTTTGTTCAATTACTTGTCCTAATATGCATAAAAGAACAGACTGATACAGATGTTTTAGTGTTAAGAATATTTTTATGTTGAATTAGATTCTTGTTTTATAATTGTAGTTTCAATGCAGATCTGCTTGTTCTGGCATTGGAATGCTTAAATTTTAAGTAATTCAAATGGGATGGTTAATCTGTATTTTTTTGTTGTTGCTTTACTTTTGCTTGCTCTTATGTATTGCCCTCTGTTTACTCTTAATAGTTGGTTCACTGGCACACTTGACTAATGAGCCTTCATTGGGCGTAGGAAATCTGGGCTAGCTAAAAAGAGCAGGACTGGGAGGCAAATGCTGGCTTTGCAATAGACTTGTGTCTGCAAGCAGATTTTAAATAGTTGATTTCTAATACATATCATGATGAAGCATTTACTGTAGGTATCATAAGAAACCTAGTAAGCCTCTTTGTTTCAGACAGAGGCTTCAAGCTTCCAATTGAGTATGTGTTCTTCAGCTTCTTCTCAAAGTTTTGTAATGTTTCTGGAAAAGATGCCATAATTTGCCATGCTGATAAATTCACAATTAGTACACTGTGAAATGCTTAGGTCTATCATAAAGCTACCTTATTAATATGTATTTACAGGTACTGAAGTACATGGTGAGCATAAATAAGGTCTTACTTGTATATAGCTGAGACAGATGAAACAAAATTTAGGAACACATATTAAATGCTAAAATTTGTCAGCTCTTTTTTTTTCCCCCTTTTGCAATTCTACTCTACCTAGTGGGTAAATTTGACAAGTCACTGAAATCTTTTCTTGTATAGAGTACTTCAACTTCATTTGCAGGGGAGTAATATTTTGTATTTGGTCCTTTGACTATAGTTAAGTATGTAGTTTCTGAAGCTGTGTGTAATTAGTCACCTAAGGAAAATTGCATTTCATTGTCTTGACATCATGACTTCCATCTGAATAAAGCAAACAGCACTGGCTGAAATGGAGCCACTGTACCCTATCCCTTCAGTATTCCCGTGGTTCCTGTATTTCAATCATTTTTGGACATGTTCCAGACTTCTTATATAAGATCTGGTTTGCATACATACTGTGAGCCCTCTTGACTTGCTGATTCACTTCTGCTTGTAGCAATAAGCACGGGCAAAAATCTCCCCCTTCTTGGTTCTACGGACAGGTTTTGTCTTGAAGTACCTCTTCAAACATATCTCAGATGGTTCAGCTACGAAGGTTAATCCAGTCAGCCCAAGGCATGTTTTGTCTTGGCGAAGCCTGTTGGGAGCCCATCATTCTTTCAGCCTGCTGTTCCCTGTAAAGTAGAAGAGGTACGGACGAACTGTCCTGATAGGTGACACGACTCTGGCTCGTGAGTGATCAGTACTGAAATATTTTAGGCTGTCTTGCCAAATATTGAGGATTTATGGCAGTTAGTTTGTCTCCTAAAATGTGTGCACTGCTAGAAGAGTCTGCCTAAAACAAGATTAGGTTATCAGAGGGTTGGCTTGTATGATAAGCTTTCTGATGGCCATGTTGCCAGAAAAGGATATTCTAAGGGAACCGCATTCATCCTGATTGTAGACAAATACGTTTGATTCTATGCAAATGCTAGGTATTAGGAAACACCCCCCTTGGATTACGTAAACAGTTCTTGGATCTATTTGTCAGTTTAGCAACTAGCAAATTAAAAAAAGCTTATTATATAGTTCCTTAACTACGTGTGGAGGTTTCAGAGGAAAACTATACAGAGAACACTTCTAATTTATTTGAATAACATCGCACATTCTAGCTTCCTCTTCCTCTTTCCTCTCCTTTTCCAGCTTGTTTGGTGAAGATAGAATTAAAGTTCTAACTAATTTATGCAAGCAAACTTCATTTTGACAATTGTCCTTGAAGTTCTTGGACTACACAGCTTGCTGGTTGAGGAATGTCTCAACGTGCATTTCTTCAGTTAAGATGCAGCTTCATTGTCACTCACAGGCTGTTTACTCTTTTTTTTTTTCCCCGTGGATTTTTTTTCTTAATGATGTAATTGTATCAGTCAGGAAATGAAAGTATATTTTCCTGCTAATGGGAAGAGATGATGGTGAAACAGAAAAGTCTAATAAAATGCTTTACTTCCATAAACAACCATGGGGGGTTGTAATGGATGTGCTGTAGTTTTTCTGCCAAAATACTCTTTTATGTGAAGTATAAATGGTAAAATTTCACAAATATATTCACAAATTTATATGGAGTACGGATTTCTTCCAGTACCCTGATGTCTACAGGGTCATACAGCTGTGGTGCGCAGACAGATGTGTTATAGAAGTCTACGTCAATATGAGAAATACTGGCTATCACTGAAGAGGAGTGGAAAATGAAGTAGACTGGTTTGCTAGCTAGCCTGTAACTAGTTCAGGTGAAAGAAGGTTTGTAGACAGCAAGCAGGAAGAAGGAATTGCCTTTGATTTCTAGAGGACTAGTAGTATATGAAGAGTGCTGTGTATTTAGGAATATCCAGTCACCACCAAGTTGTCAGCCTGCATATTTCAGTATCATTAAATGGACAATGTCTTGAAGTCCAAACTGTCAGGCCAGTCCTGACTGACTGCCTGCTTGTTGAATGTGTTCATAGACTTTTAGCTGTCCCAAGACAGGCTGACTGTCCTCTGGAGGATTTTACACCAGGACGATTGGAAGGCTGTGATGTATAAATGGACAAAAAGGAGGTGTCCCATGTTTCTGGAGGTGCAGGTGATCTTCATATATTTCTTCTAGTAGTGAGGCAATGAGGACAAAGATGATAGAAGCGTGCTAGATGTCTTAGCTAAAATTGATGGGTTTTCTTATTATGAAATATTAGCTTGGTTTTAGGCCAAAAAGAGATGATGGATTTTTCTCAGAAGAGAGTAAATTTGAAATGAACATTCATTACAGAGAAAAGGCAAATAAAATAGTTAGTAAAATGCATACAAAAAAAGCTTTAATACAAAAAAAAAAGATACTGAAAATACAGGTCATCAAGGACTGATGAGTCCTATTCTAAGGATCTTTATAGAAAAAAGGACTAGGCACTCAGTTCAAAAAAAAAAAAAAGTGTGTGGGGGGAGGAGGCTTATGCTTGTTCTTTTTAATATCACTGGCCCCTGGTTTGGACAGTGATGTGTTAGATTGTGCTTATTAAATTATTGGCAGCTATTTGAATGAAGTGAGGGGAAAGGACAGACAGTGCTACTTTGATTAAAATAACTCTGTTTTGTACTTTCGAGAGGTGGAAAAAAGTCATGCTTGTTAATCAGTATTCTCTTTGGTAAGCCAGGGGATAACTAGCTAGCTGCTGCTTGCTACAGGTCACCAAATTGCAGCCCTGTACAGGATGAGGAACTCCTTAAGTACAGGAAACTTGATTTTTATGTGCAGGTGGTCGCTAATAGTAAAATGTACATTTTAAAAGATGGTGGATGGAATATTCTTAGAAGTCAGCGTAGAGAGATTCAGAGGAGCACCTGAAACTGAAAGGAGCCAAGTAACCAGTTGTGTAATTTAAAACCTTTTTGTGTTTGATGAAGTATAAATGACTATGAATTGATTTTGATTGTATGTAGTAAATGCAAAGTTTAATCAGCAGCATTTATTTGTTCCTTTTCAAAGAGACCACTTGAAAGCCATTCAGCCAAATCATCTGTATAGAAATTCCTTTTCTACTGCAGTTTTAAAGGGAAATCAGTTACGGATGTTTTAAATTTGTTGTTTTCTGAGTATGTAGTTAAACAGAGTAATGTAGTAGTGTAAAGTGTCCATCTGTTAATTAAATGAAGAAAAAAATACAGCAATGAGTTACGGGTTAAAAGCTGCAGAAAGTGAAGGATGCAGGAAGTCTTGGATGCTTGTGTTAGGGCCACCAAGGTTCTTGAGAATGAGATAAGATACCAACCCTTTGTTGCTAATATCCTTAACAGATATGTTTGTTACTTGGCAAAACAGGAAACAGTTTCATAACTGAGAAAATCCAAAACGTGATGATCAAACTTAAATCTGACTACTTTGTAAGTTTGTTCAACAGACAGGTGGCTTACTTTTTAAATTTCTTAATCACTCATTACAGTCCTATAATTAATTGTTTCAACCTATTTTTAGGCTGGAAGATTCATAATTTCCCTAGTGTATCATGTAAAATAATACTTTCTTCTAGTGCTCCTTCCTCTCTCCCTTTGAACTATTTGCATAGGTGAGAATGAGGCACTGTTCATCTTTTGTGTGTCGCTGTTGCCATTTGAGGACATGAAACTTCTTCATTTGACTCTCATCCATGGCTAGATGAAGAAGCCTCTGGCGGCTTTTTGCTATGGTCAGGCTATTTAGAACTCAGATTATTATTTCAAGTTGGATGCTTCTATGGCTGCTGGTTATCCTTCATTCATTCCCTACCTTTTGGGCTGAAATACAAGTTTCAAGTAAGAATTATTTCATTATATTATTTCATTATATATCTCTGTTCCCAGTTATATGTTCACATTTATTCAAGAGATGAAATCCTCCTCTCTAATCCAGAGACAAAACTCTATCAAAGTGTGGAGGTAACTTCTACAGCTGTAATTTAGATAACCAGAGCATGAAGAAAAAAACTTTCTTTCAGATGTCAAATTGCTTAACTACTGTTTTCCATCATTGTTCTCAACACATACCAAGGTAGAATTGTGGGGTGATTCCCATAGTTTGTTCACTTCCATATTGCATAGGACAGCAGTCAGGACATGGTGTATTTATTCTCTTGGATTTTGTTCTTACCAAACTTTATTTCACTTGCTACTTCTTGAGAGTGTAGAGAAACAGACCAGGTAAAAATCTCCATTTTATATTTTCTAGCTAGAAAGCTTAAAAGATTGTACCAGTCTAATTCTGTTGGTTTTATTATGCATATGTTTTCACAAATGTAATGCATGTAATGCATTTTAATATGTTTCAGAGGGCTAAAATATTTTTTTCCAAACAGTGAGATTGCCCTTTGTGATGATGTAACCCAAAGGAGTTTCAGTCAACAAACTGGAATCATCTATCATGATTCAACATGAGTGTTGGGTGGAAAACAGGTTGTATGTCTTCCAGGACAAGTTAAGGTGACCTAGATGGTTAGAGGAGCACATGATGGGGTGGAAGGGAAGTATTAGTTAGCTTGATGAGCAATGATATTTGCACATCAGTAGCCCGGTGATTGTCAGAACTTCATTTTTAAGTGTTTTTGTGGTGGTGAGAAATAAGGAAGAAGAAGAAATTCACTGTATTGTAATTCATGTGAATGAATTGTATGGATGTTGTTTTGAAAAACTGATGGTGAGGGAAGCTAACTTTATTGACTGATTAGAAGTTTTTCTCCTGACTGTAAATGAGGTGATAGTTTAGAGGGGAAAAAAGTGAAAGCAAGCTGCTCATCTCTCTAAAAGAGATGAGGAAAATGAGTAGAGGGATACTTAGAACAGCAACACAGTCAAGGAGCGTCCTAGAAGTGATTTTTGTAGTAAGTGGTACAAGTTCATGGATAAAAGGTTCTGTTTTACCTGTGTGGGGTAGGGGAGAGACACAGAGTCATAGAGTGACTTGGGTTGGAAGGGACCTTTAAGCCCACACAGTTCCAACCCCCTGCCATGGGCAGGGACACCTCCCACCAGACCAGGTTGCCCAAGGCCCCATCTAGCCTGGCCTTGAGCACCTCCAGGGATGGGGCATCCACAGCTTCTCTGGGCAGCCTGTGCCAGTGCCTCACTGCCCTCTGAGTGAAGAATTTCCTCCTTGCCTCTCATTCAAATCTTCCTTCTTTTAGTTTACATGTGACTTAAAGAGAAATGTGACCATAGGAACTCGAGGAGTTGTAGGTCAGAGTAGTGGGCTGAATAGTGCTTATTTCCACAGAAGTAATTGAAGGTTGTGGTAAGAACAGTTGTTGCTGATGGTGGTTGAGATCAAGCCTTGGTTTTTTCACGCTGAATTTAAGTAAGCAATCCCCAGAGGTGCTCATCATCTGGAGCTTTCCTGTGAAATGGAAGAGCATCAGGGATACTGTCATGTTAGACATGGGATAGCAACTCAGAGTTGGAAAGAATGTACTGAAAAAGAGGAACAAGCAGAAGAGTGGAGGGAAATGGGTAAACCAACAGTACATGAAATCACAGTGGGTTGGATGAGGAAGTGGGATGGATGGAAGAGATTATGCTTTTGGGGCTCTCACTTTTTTTTAGAACTTTTTCATTGATTGGAACGATCATCTGCAGAGTACTACAAGGTTTCTGAGAAACCTTGGACTGATGGGAGACATATTAGAAACAAACCATCTTTTTGTTTTCCCATTTTTATATGTCTTTTCCTATTTTCATTTTTATTCCAATATGTCTGAGCGTGAAGGTTCCTCTTAAATTATACTCTGTTTGAAGCATCTTAGCTGTAGCTTTCCTTAAATATATATATAAAACAGTAACTGACTGAGTGGAGATAGAGATGTGGCTTATGTGGGGAGTGAGTACCCAGGCATTTTTACATCTAGGAAAATTAAGATTCATTAGTCTTAAGTAGTGTTAGATAAATTAGTTAAGATTTGTCTTTGTGTTTGATATTTTTGGTTTAGACACTGGCCTGCCAGGTCTCATTGAAGCTGTTCAGATGTTTTCTTTATAACTGGAGTGATAATAGCACCACAGCTATCTAACTGCTAGTGCTTTTTCTGGTCCCTGTTTTTATAGATCACGCTGTTAGCATTTATTCTGGGCTCAATCTCTCATTGGTGTAAGCACCAAACTATTTCTAACTTCAAATGCATTGTTTTCCATATCTGTATAGTTTTATGGGAAAACTGGACTATGCGTTTGGTCTTAGAGCATGTGCATTATAAATGCATTGATTTTTTTCCATGACATTATCAGTCTGTCTCAGTTCTGATCCCTTAATGGCATTAAAATGAAAGCTGGTATCTAGAATGGAATTAGTCCATTAATCTCACTACTGAGCTTTAATACTGAGATTTTTCCCTGCTAGAAAGAAATGTAGTGCTTTTTCAGCTGCTAACTGATGACTGATATGTTAAAAATGAACCTGTTGAAACAGTTGAAGTTTAGATGCAGTGTCTTATTGCTAGATAGAATATTTCATAGGAATGCCATTTAATGCAGTTTGTGAATGTCTGTTTTTCTCTTTAAAAAGTTAGAGTGCAGTAATCTGCAGTTAAACAAGTGATTTGTTTTATCGCCATGCAGACTTAAATATTTTTGGCCAAAACTTATACCGTCTTGTTGGAGAAGATTCAAGAGAATTGCTATGAGATTAGGTTAAACAAGTGTCAGGTTGTTTTTAGAACTCACATCCTGTTTCCTTCTTCACTTAGAAGTGAGAATTGAGCTGTGGGTATTTAAAATAATAATAATTAAAAAAAATGTTTGGCTATCAGATCTAATAACTCATTTTGTATATTACTGGGAGTCACTGTGAACTGAAATAGGCAACAGCAATAAAAAATGTTTGGGAAGATGCATAAATACAATCTCCAAAGCACACTTCAGGGCTTGCTGGCTGGTACCACGTCTATCAACATGTGAAGGTCACATTCCTCCAGACAGTATATTTCTCCAAGAAGACACTCCAGACAATGAGAAAGATTAAGACGGAGGTGAAACCTACTGGTGATTTTCAGCCTGTGTACAAGCAGCAGTTTCTGCATGTTACACTTGCGCTGTGTTGGTTTAGATCAAGTTTAATAAAAAGCCATTAGGAACTGAGGCAAAACAACCCTCACTGTAACCTCATTATTAGAGGGAACACAGCAAACTCATATCCTGTTCTTTTCCAGACACTGTCATCTCCTACCTGGATTTTAAATAACAATTGTTCTTGCTTTTTCAGAATCAAAAGCTCTCTCTCTATTGGCTGCTTCAATTTCAGTCTGGACAGTATTTTTTCTAATACAGGAAAAAAAAACTAGGAGGATTTTGCAGTCACTTGAATTCAGCATATTCATTTCCTTAAACTTTCTTGAGAGCTGGGGATTAATTATAGTAGCCACGTCATTTCAAATGAGACACTTTTATTACCTTAATTAACTGTTTGTCTTCTAGTTCAGGTGTCTTGTGGTCCTGGTTTGTTTCTGTGTGTTAGGAGAGGATTGTATGGTTCCATTCCATGCATAAAACCAATCTCTTCTAGAATAAATTTTTACCTGACTGTGATTTCTCTTTATAATGAGGGTGCCTTTACATTATATGGTAAAAAGTGACGATCTGCGCTCTTCCTCATTTATTCTCAGGCAGGTATTGAGGAGATTGGACAACAAGCCAAAGTTTGGTGTGTATAAATTGGCTCAAACCATGAGATTAAGCAGCAGCATTAGTCTTTTCAAGGGTAATGTGATAATGTCACAGAAAAACAGATCATACCTCAGTGGCAGATGGCACATGCCTGTGTGAAGTGTAAGAGAGTAAAAATACATTTTGGTATGATGCTGTGTATGGTTATTCATGATCAGTAGCTGTTGTGGTTAGTTATGAATTTAATACCAGTTCAAACAGGAAACTTCAGCTTCCAGGAAGACACCTGTTCAATTGTTCACAACTTAAGAAAAAGTTTTAATTCGCCACATCAGTGCATTAAAAAAAAAAAATCATCTTTCTGTGATTCTGCTTTGTTCCTGCTCTACTATCGAATTTCTGTTTTGAATATAGAAGTGTATTTCCCTCTTAGCATGTTAAGCAATTTTAACATTTTTAATTTTGCAATTTTACAATATTTTAGCTTGCTATTTGTATCTATAATCAAACCAGTCAATGTCTCCTAAATGAACTTTTGTAAAATAGTGAGGAACAAAATAAATGCAGAAGGAAGTAAAAGGTTCATAATAGCAATTGTTAATTGGAAAGTTATGCCTGTGTTTGTGTGTGTGTGTATGTGTGGTGGGGGGAAATGACATCTAAAAATAGATTTCAGTGTTACTCAACTAGCACCACTCACCTCTGCCCTGGAAGGAAAGGGAACTCAGGAATTTACATACCCTAACAATGGCTTGGCTGGTAGAGTGAGAGCTATTAAGGATACAATTATAGCAACTGCTTGCTGATACTTTCTATTATTTAAAGAATTTTAATTTGAAATCTCTATTACGCTATAAAATTGTGTTTCTGAAATATGGGAAATGCTACATATAGGGGAGTAAATGATTCAAGTTCCTAATACCTATTTTCAGGCAACTCAGATAACCTCATTTCAGACAACTATTAGGTGACTTTTGGTTCTAACAATTTAGTCCAGTGTATTTTATGCACAATTTGATAAGTTTAAAAAGCCTTGGAGTGTTCAGGTAATAGTACCTCAAACTATTTCAAATATAAAGCCCCAGAATATTCGGTTAACAGCAGCTCAAACTGTTGCACCATCTCCTGGCTGGCAGTAGCAATAAAAGGCCACAGGCATAAGACAAATTCGTGTGTTTAATGTGTCACTATCATTCACAGTCTGTAAAATTTGCAGTCTGAGTTCTGTGTCTGTTTCTGCTGCTGCACCTGTCCACAGTCTTCTGTATTTTAATAAGCTGCAAGAGCTCTTGGATCCAATCTTCTGTATAAGCTGTGGCGTAATTGGCAAGGTATCCGCCAGATGCAGGCAGTACTCAGATGCACTCTGGTTATAGTGCCTCGGACAGCACAGATCCCCCTAAAACGGAGGGATCCGTACCACCTTTGTAGTTCTAATTAATGGGAATAGAGCAATATGTTATTCATCTGGGGTGTTGGAAATTTAAGAGCATTTAAGAGTACTTCAGTCTAGGTGATCCAACTTTTATGGCAGTAGTGCTCACTCTGTGATAGTCTTTTGGTCATTCAGATGGATGACTTGTCCTAGGGCTTGTTGGATTGCTTCACTAGTTGCTGTTGGAAAACTCAGTATACAGTTAAATGAAGAGCACAAAGTCTTCTCTGAAGGTTCTTACTCCCTGATACCTCTTTCTTTCATGCTTGGTATTCATATTCACTTCAGTATCTAGATCACTTCCATCTTACTCATACAAAGCAGCCAGCAGGTTATTGATATCAGTGAGTCAGCATCTGCTTGATGCAATATCCAGACGATTACTCCTTGCTCACAGAGGTGTGGGTGTTGGGTGCCACCACCACTTTACGGACGCCCATGCTCCCTATAAAACACGGCACCCTGTTTCTTAAGGCCTATGCAAATAAACTTCGATATGTCCCTCCCCAAAGTACTTCAGTATTTAATAATACTGAATGTAATAAATGTAAACAGTATGTGGGCGGTATGAAGTACAGGAGGGAAGAGGGGTTGTGTGATAAAGGGCAGTGGGTGAAAAAGAGCCAAGGGTCACGGTAATAACACCATACAAATTGCCAAATAAATGTAGATGAAATGGTTTAGAGAGTGCTACGTGTTGTCATGGAGTTTAGTGTGGCTTGGTGACTGCTTCACATTTTTAATAACAAATCTTACTACCGATCAAATAAGTATATTCAGTCTCTTAAGTATTGCTATTCTTTTAGACATTTGTTTCCTAAATTTTTTGCTTTCTTTTTCTTTCCCATCATCAGTTTGACCATCTGAATCTGTCACTGTCTAGGTTGCATGTGCTGATGGGAAACTTCATGAGAGGGGGAGAAAGGCGAAAAGGATGGGGGTGACGTAGGTGTGAAGGGTGAGGGCACCAGATCTAAATAGTTTTCTCATGGATTTGTAACCCCTTTTGTTATTCTGAGTGCTCTTGCCAAATTTTGTGCTGCTAATTGGCCTCCTGATGTGAAGTAGGTACATCCAGTCCTCTGAAGTTGTTGGCATTTCTGTAGCTGCAGTGGAAATATTTGAAATGGTTGAAGCTTGGGTAGGAGTAATCATAACTTACAGGGAATGTGTTTCTTTGTTGTTTTTTGGTTCTTTCTTTTTAGTTACTGGACTGAGCTGAGTTGAATTCTTTGTGTTACCACTAGCAGTGTAAGTTCCCAAGGTTTAACTACGCTAGCTGGTGTAGCATGCAGTTACTCATGTCCAGCCAGGGAGCTAGTTCAAAAGTCCCTTATGAAAGTGACTTGGTAAAGAATTTTTATGGTGCATGGGATGCAACTGTAGCTATTTGGAGACCTGCTGGTTTGGTGGTCACTAGGCAGGGCCTGTGAGAACAAGGTCCCAAAAGCTTTGTCATCTTGATTGATGGCCTCACATGGTTTTCTGTTGTGCTTGATTTGTTTCTCAGTTTTCTTTTTCTTTCTTTCTTTCCTTTTTTATCTTTTTTAAGTTCAAATACTACTGTATTGTGTACTACAAAGACAAGTAATAAGTTGATGTGAAAATAGATTGTTTATTTTGTATAAAAAGGCCTCTATTTAATGAAAACAGTGTGTAAGGATGTCAGGCATATTAATATTCTGGATACTTTGTTTTAAAACCTTGCTAAAAATCATTACTACTAAGTTTTGAATGTAAAATCACAGCATCATGTCTTTGTTTTCTAATTCTTAATTCCTGGCCTTGTCTCTGGTTATTTGAGCTAATGCAATAGCATAACAGTAACCAAATGAGTAAACATCAGTAAAGCCTAAGCAGAATTGCTGACAGTGTATCGGAGTAATTTAATCCTCCTCAGATCTAGTGAAGAGCAACCTTGGTTTACAGAAAGTAATAAATCACAAGTCTGTGAATACTGTCTCTTTTTTGGTGAATGTATTTGTGTGCTCCAGTAAAGTAGTAATAATTTCCAATTAAATAGTGATTTCTCTAATTTATTTTCTGTCCAGTGATATAAAAAATCTTGGTTCTGTGAAGGGTTGTTCCTGGTATTTTCCTTTTCATTGAGCGAAAGAATACTGGAATTGCAGAGAGATGAAGCATTGTATATCATTAATTCATAAATGATTGAATCAATCCATGATAATTCAGCTGCTTTAGTAAGACTTGAAAAATGGTATTTTGGATAGCAATAACATCAACTAGATAATTTTGCTACAATGGAGGCAAGGCTGTTTACAAAAGGTACTACTATATTATAACTTTCTCCACTGGAAATGATTCCAAATAAGCCAGCTGACCTTACTATTTACATATTGACGTGGACCTTAACTCAAAGTAACTTTTGACTTTGTTGGCTCTAATGTTGAAATTAGCCCTGTTGTGATAGTGTTAGTGGGTTGGACTGCATGACCTGGAAGGGGCCTGTCCAGCTTCCATTATTCTGTAATTCTAACTACTCAGGGCAGTGAAAAATTGTGCTGTATCTTGCTTCTATTAGAGGGAATATTGGGTTTAGATGTAATTAAGTCACAATATGGCTACCTATCTGTAACAGCTAAGTCTTTTGTTGGTGTCGTAGTTGTTTATACCAAATAGCAATGTTGTATGTAGTCCTTATTATAGAGGAATTTTTCAGAGCATACCTGTGAGACTTATGCTTTGAGAATCAGGCATCTTTGATGTAAGAAAGGTTCCTTGCAGTTATAAGAACTGAAAAATTCTTCCAGTCTTGTGCATGTGCATTATAGCAGTTTTTCACTGCTGAGGATAAACTCAGCAATACTTGTTATTTCATCACTAATTGCACTACTGTAAAGGGGGACTTTGAACTCGTGGCAATTTTTATAAATCTAGGCATAGGTATATTTTGTTGCAGAACCACACTGTGCACTTAAAATTTAGGAGGGGTTTTGCATCTACATCCACAACGGTATGAGAAATAACTTGAAAATAGTGGGGTTGCTTGTTTGTTTCTTTAAGTTGAGGTCAAATTTTACTTTTTTGCTTTGGAAATAAGTTTGGAGACCCTTTGACTAGCTTCTGTAAGAGAAAGCAATCAACAACAAAATTTAGCAGATCTCATTTGTCTGCATACTTGCAGGTATGAGTGTGTTTCCTTAACCATCTTTTCCAGAAGTGCTGTTATGGTACTGTAAGTAATGAACGCATTTTCATTATGCTAGGTGCTAGGCATTTAATTCAGTTTTAAGATAATTAAAAATATCTCTTACAGAACTGTAGTTGCCCCGGCAGAACCAACTCTAATATTAACATGTAAATCATAGCAATTCAGCCAGTCATGGACCTATAACAGTTCCTCTTCTATTCCATTGCTGTCGATGGGCATACCCCACATCCCTTGGCAGAACGCTTCTCAAATGTACGTCCTCTGCAGAACGCCAGCAGTGCTGCCAAATACAGGTTATTCTGGGGCACGCTGGAAGCAAATGCGAATCTTAGTGTACCCACTGAGAACGTGCCATCAGCTGTCCTCTTCCTGTGTTGAAGGATTCTGGCTGTCAACAGCAGTGACACCATTGGTACAAGGAGGTTACAATTCCTAAGCAGGTCAGTCTCTTGCCGCTTAAGGCAGCGTATCATAATTAACATCATAGACTCCTCCACCCAAGCCAGATAGCACAGCTCCTGCAGCTTTTTAGGTTTTTGTCAGAGACAATCTGCTCAGCAAGGTTGCTTCTTTACTTTGCTCTGAATGTCTGGCTCCGGTTCAAATGCCCAAGAAATGATAAACAGTGAGACAGAGTGACAACGTCTGCTTCCAGGAAAAACAAGATAGACTTTTCTTGAGAACTGTCTCTGAGACCTTTGTGTCTCCCTTGTCCTCCCTTCCTCTCGCCCCTCCCTCTTCTCTAGTACAGCAGTCTGAGATCAACTAAAAAAATGGTCTTCAGACTTTCCTGCCACAAGTGTGAAATGTCTGTCTACTTGAAGTCAAAAGGTATGCTGTGTAGAGATAAGTATTTTGCCAGATGTGTTTATCTTATATTTTCTCAATCAAAGCATATGTTACTCTTTCTTGAAATCTAACTCACTATAAGGCACAGATTTCACACCAATCTAGCACGTTGTGACTGAGTAAGAATCTTGCCAGTAACCACTGGCAATAAAAACTTCTTTATTATTGGTGTATGTGAAATAGTTGTCTGTATTGCTACATACTCTCCTGATGTTTACTAAAAATATTCTGCTGGTTTTAATCTGACACAATGTAGTCCGTAGTCATCAAAGTTTACCCTTCTCTGGCATGATTTGCATCATAATATGGTCAAGTTCTAGAAATGATCTCGATTTTTTTTTTCTTTCTTTCTGAGGTTATTGTTATTTGTATAGGGAAATTTAGTGTGGTAGAGTATGGAAGTTAAGAGGCTTTTTTTTTCTTTTATTATTTTGTTATCGTTTTCTATATTTGGGCAAAACCTGCTTCACTGAGGACAGTGATACTAATTGTGCACAGAGTTGCACTTCCATGGTCTCCTTTGGAACCCCTAATCTTCTTGGTTCCTGTTCAAAGGAAAACAGTATAACTACTATCATTGCCCTAAAAGTGTTCCTATTTTTACAAGGTGGATTTTAGTGTTAGAGTGTGGTATTTACCTGCTCAATTTATGTCTGTGCTATGGATAATCTTGATAAATCTGAATTCTTTTTAGCTAAACATACTGTCTTTGTCATTAAACTAGAATGGATGTTTCAGGACAGTATAGATAATCCTGCTTCTGTGATGCTCTTCTGGAATTATTTAAAGAAATAATTCACATTTTTTACTGTTTTGACTATTTTAAATGGAGGATGATTGCCATGGGCTGAAAGGTTGCCTGAAATGTCTGAAGCAAGCAATTAAGCTATTTCTTTTCAACCCTGCCTTAGATGAAAAGTGTAACATTGTGATTACCTCCCTCCTCCCCCTCTCTTCTTTCCTTCCAGCAAGCGTGAGAAAGTAAAAACTGCTTATGAGTTATTCATTGCCATTCATCTGACTCTGAAGTGTTAACCTATGTCCTGATCTGTTGTGTGTAAGTTTGCCCATGGTGTTCTGGGTACATCAATATCCATTCAAAGTCTTCCAATAAGCAATTGAAGCAATTCAAAGAATACGGAGGATTTAAGGTGAAATGTGTTTATGTGAAAGTTGTAGTAAGAAGGAAACAAACATAACTGCTGGACTCACTTTACTAAAACCAGTGATGTGAGCAGCATGCAGGACACAATGTGGTGGCAACAAGAGCTTCACTGAAGCAGAACAGCAGTCCCATCTGGCAAGCATTTTCTAGTACTGGTTGAATTATTACAAACAAGGAAAGGTAGGAAGAGGAAGAACATATGATAGTTCTTTCTGCCAGTACATTAAGCATAGTGCTGCTACTCTTATGCAGTGACTTGGTTAGAGGAACCTGACAGATCAATCTGCTGTGGTTGATACAACATGCCAGAGGAGGGTTAAATATAACTTCACAAGGTGTTTTTACCATAAGGTAATTTATCACTAGTCATCTAAAGCCACAGTTACTATTATCTGCAAAATAAGTAGCAAAGTGACTAAGAAAGAGCTGGTTGAGATCCTGCTGTGTGGTTACCCTGGGCTCCTCAGAATATCTATGTCTGTTTTCATTGGGAATTTATTGCTCTTTTCTGTAAAATGGACCTGGACTGTGAAAGCCTAGAGTTCCTGCTTTTCAAGACTCGACAGCACTTGCCGTTGTAGTTACAGCACTCTCTTAGCCATTCCCTTCTGATTCAGGCACAAGTTTATCTGATTTAGTTTGATTCAAGTGACGTTAGGATAACATTGTTTGCAGTGAGTTCATTGTTCTCATCTGCTTCTGTAACTGCTGTGTTTTGCTCACTATGTAGTTTCTTCATCTTTAAAGCAAAACGACTTGGTGTGTATTCCTCCTACCATGTGCGCACATCCCAGTTTCTGTATTATCTTCTTGGGACAGTTGGAATTGGATGAGTTCCTTGTGCTTGGTTTTGAAGTCCACAAACACTTCATGATTTGGTAATGGCTCCCTACCACTGGAATTTATTCTCTTGGGCATTTCAAGACAGCCTAACAGGTGTCAGGAAATGATGCAAGAGTAATCTCTCTTTTGTTTGTTGTTTTTGTGATAATTATGGAGCAAGTTATTTCTTTGATTATTTTTCTAGTCTGAATGCTCTGCCAGTGAAGTCTGGACATTTTGCCTTTTTCTTTACAGAGGCACAATCACCTGATGGTCTTACTGTCAGATCCAGGCCTGTACTGCAGTTTTCTCAGGATTAATTCTGTTTATTTTAGTAGAGATACTGCAAACCTGCATTTCTTCCATTTGAGAGCTTTGTGTACAGTGCCCCTAAATAGATTTTGCAAAGATTAGTTTTTCAGTAGGAACGAAGCATTATGAAAAAAGAAGAGAAGCATGCAGTTGTGACCGTTTGACATAGGCTCTCTTCTAGGATCCCAGGTTTCACAGTCTGTTTTGGTCCTTGCTGTCTTTCTTGAGTGCAGCTGTTACATATTTCTGATGCTGGCTAAACTGATAGACATTTTTTGATCAGGAAACTCAGTAGATTTGAGGCTTTAGTATTAATTTCACCTATATTGTTTTTTTTCCCTTTGCTATTTGCATAACCTGGTAATCCTTCTATTGAGAATAAATGAATATATTTATCCAGTATAGTGCATTGGAATCCACATGGCACAAATGCACTAAATGGCACCAGTGACTGTTGAATGAGGAGCAGGGCGAGTAACGTGTGAAAGCTGGTTACAGCAAAATCTTGTTGTGTTGATCCTATTTCCTACGGGTTTATCATTCTGTGATTGTGCTGCTGCTTGCTTCTTACTCTAGACAAAGTAACTTTCATTTCTCCTGGAACAATTTTGATTTTAAACCTGTTTTAGGATTATTTTTTTTTTAGGACACATTTGTGAAGCTTTTTATAATGGGCTGATTCAGCTTTTTATTGGAAATAAGTAAGTTGTAGATCTGTTTATGGGTGAATCCCTTAAATGAGGCTACTACCTGTGCTCCCTGCAATTTTTTTTTTCTAGGTACTACAGATTTGACAGATTAAACTTTACCAGACTCAGCTCCTTAGCTGTGCATGACTTCATGTTCAGTGAGATGATCTGTTTTTCTATGCTGATATTTAATCCTTCTAAGAGATGTTCTACTTCCATCTGTATTTTTAGGCCAAATTTATTCTGTGCATAGGTCTAGCCGATAATTTTGAATATGTTCAGTTGAATGTGCTGAATGTGTTTTTGTTTGTTTATAATTGTTATAATTCAATGAAGTCAGCATTAGTTATCTGCTGTGCCTTACTCAATGTGTTGCAACTTTCCGAAGAAATAATCTAAAATTAATGGTGCAGCAGAAGTGTGGATTTCTCATGTTCCATTAATTTCTCATGTATTTTGTTAACTTCAGAATTGTGTCTAAGAGGTATCTGATGTAAGCAATTTAATAAATACAGCAATTAAATGTAGAGACGAAATGAAACAACTTTGTAGGTAAAATACTACAAAGGCAAAATTAAAATAGAAAAACCAAAGATATTCTCTACTATATATTGCACGAAATAGTTTTCCCCCCAAAAAGTTTGTATTTTTACTGTTTTGAGATAGTATTTCAAGTTCTCTGAACTATTAGTAGCACTATAGTAGATTTTGAACTGTTGTAGTAGTGCTATAGTAGTCTCTGAACTACAATTCACAAACATTCAACTTTTTTTTTAAACAAATCTGAAAGCAAAATAAATATACAATACAACGAGATTTCAGTTTTTGCTTATCTGGTATGGATAGGTGTGACTAAAATTTTTGTCCCTTTGTTTTAAACAGAATGTTGGCTTTGAAAGCTCAGGGAAGAAGCAGCAGGGAGAAGAAAGTAACACAGTGGTAAGTACCATATTTTTCTTTCTTTCACACTACACAAAACATTAAAACATAGATCCTGTTCTTTTTTCATATGCCATAATAATCACCTCCTAAGCACTTGTATTTTACTCTGCATGAGCTCTTGTTCTGAATGAAATTTTTTGTTTGTTACAAGTATCGGTTTAAGAGCCAAGTGAAATATTCTTATTTACATGGTATTGTGTGCTTATGCGTATGTATGTGTGTGTGAGTGTATATATAGAAAAGAGAATATAAGGGAAGCTAAGCTGCAGGAGAGTAATTCTGTTTTGAAGGTTAAAGTCCATTATTAAATGTTTTGGTTTGTGAAGCGTTAGCATTTTATACTACTTTTCTAAGAGCTAAATAAATTTATTTTTAAAAGATGAGCACAATTTCAAAAAAAAAATATGGATAAACAATGCTTGAAAAAAATGCTTTGTTTACTTGTTGGGCCTCTTACCATCCATTTTTCTGGTTTGCATGAGATATTGCATCACATAATTTCTCTCTTCTTGGTATATTAACATTCTTTACATAGATATTATACTTGAGAGTATTAAAATTAAGTCAAATACAGTTCATTTTTTTCTGTTCAAAGCTCTGGAAAGGAAACGTGTTCAGAATCAGTTTCTTCTTTAAATGATGCCAGTGTGGATGGCACTAAGTTGATTTTTGCCTAATGTTTTAAGGGTGGCTAGGTGCAAGTACTTCTCATGAATAAAAAGAACACCCAACAGAATATTTTGTCTTCAGAACTTCTGTATGAATGTCTGCAAAGTGCTGCCCTTCCCCTCCCCCAAACCAACCAAACAAAAAACAACCTTCCTCCTTCCCCCGCCCCCTCCCTCCACCAAAAAATGAAATCAGATGGAAGCTGCTTTGATTTTATTAATAGTGCTGCTCGGATCGTGGAAATGTGGGAATAAATATTGACACTCTAGTGCCTGTAATTATGGAACTTACTATGAAATACTAATTTTAAACATACAAAATCTGAATTTTATCTGGCATTGCTACAGACAATGAATAACTTACGGAGACTGTGCACATGCTTCTATCTCATTTTTTCCTGCTTTTTGTGTAGTCTACAGTGCTGTATGCTTCCTGTGCTTTGGCATTCTCTGCTGAGCTAAGAAATTGCTGTTGCTGCGCTGCCTCAGCTGTGCTTACCACTCCGTAAGGATTGCTGCTTCCCATGGGCAAGTGACTTGCAGTGCCTTTTCCCTTTTCCTTCCCATATGCTGTTTCATCTCTTTCAACTGTTGTTATAAATGGAGGAATTAAGACAGCATCTCTTCCTCTTTGCTTGAATAGATGCTGACAGTATGTGATACACAGCATTTACTCGTACAGTAGATCCAGACATAATCTCTCAGAGGACTAAACCAGAAACATAAGCAGTTTAATATGGTTTTATACCTCTTCCAGCAGGCTTACAATCTCTTAGTCTGTTTGTTCTGTGCATTTAATTTTCATTGTTTTCTTTGCATAGAAAGTCAGGAATTTGTTCTATTAGTTTCTGTGGATCTTTTCCACATCAACAATGAAGGAAAATTGAGTTATTTAATGTAGTAATTAGTTAATTTTGAAACCAAAGTGGTTCTGAGATATCTTGGTACAGCTAGCTGTACCAAGTGTCTGTGATTACTAACTGTATAGCACTGCAATAGCTGTACAGCAGCTGCATTTATTTGCATTGTGTGTTTAAACAAAATGGGAGAAAGTGGCAAATGGAGGATGGAGTTGTCTTTAATATGCTAGTGGGATAAATGAGTCTATTTCCTATTTCTACATATATACATTATAAATTCAAGAATATGCATTCAAAAACAAGAACGTACATTCAAGAACCAAACATGTATGTTCCATGTTGTGAAGGAATTTGTTAGCCATTTGCAAACCTCAGTATTGAAACATTAATATCACGGCTTTAAAAAATCTTGGGTTTTTGAATGTTTCACAAGGCTGTGAGGGGCTAGACTGTTCTTCATCCTTCAGGTTATGATAGTAGATATCCTTGAATTTGTATAGCTTTTTTGATTTGAGGAGAAACGGATGAAACTCAAAGTGGTTTTTAAAATCAATTTATTCCTCTTAATGTTCTTAGTAACAATACAAATACCAAAGAATATGCAATCAAGTCAAACATCAGAAATGTAGCTTGGATCTATTGCTAATTTCAGCAACATTGTTAGTGGTATACAATTAGAGACCATTCTTCAGATGAACGACTCACTTGGATAGTTTGACTGTTCAGATGGAAGTTAGTTTCTAGGGTTGGCATGGGAAAACAAAACAAAACAAAACCAAAAAAAAAAAAAAAAAAAAAAAAACACAAAATGAAATATGTGAGAACTTGAAACTACCTGGGGTGTAGGATATAATACCTTTTCAGGTGACAGCAATTCGATGCCACAAGTGCAATAAACATTCTATGTACTTGTCTGCTTAATGAGTTAGTGTTTATACAAAAAGATAAAATTACAATTGTTTGGGTATCTGAATATATTCTGATTTATTTTTTTTACTCTAAGCTTAACCTATAATTTTCCTTGTTCTATTTTTTAAGGTTGTTTCTGTAATGCATCTTGCCTTAAATTGTAGGTCTGTACTCTTTTATACCTGTGCCTTACTGATGCATTGGTCTAGGAATATAGCAGAGTACTGACTCAGTTAAAGGCTGTGCTCAAAGCAGAATATATTCTTATTATGCAAGTATTTGTTGAGTTTTTTTGCTTTTGAGTTTTTTTTTGAGTTTTTTTGCTTCTTTTCTCAGTTTGAAAATATAGTTAAGTTGTTTTATTTTTACGAAGTTGGATCTGTTCTTGTCATTCTTGTGCTTTTGACATAAAAAGGTCAAGTGCTGACTGATTCATTATATTAATACATTTTTTTTTACATTTACATAATCCAGCAGAAATGAATGTTCCAAACAAATAAAAACAGTAAATTGAAGTCTAGTTAAAATTTACTCCATAAAATAAAAGAAACAGAAGATTTCAGCAAATGTCTGCGGAATTCATGCTTGACATTGATCTTCTGAGAGTTTCCTGAGAGTTGTTCTGCCCTTTGGAGTTGGGTGTACATTTTGTGTTGTGCTGTGTGGGTTTTATTTTTTATGTTGTTGGTTTGGTTTTAAAACACAATCATTGAGAACTTGGAAAGTATTTAACTCCAAGAGAAGCTTTGAGTTTTGTTACTAGCTTTTGTGTTTCAGCAAATTAGCCAGAGCATCACTGATTTTGTTTGTATCCTTGTAGTTGTTGAATCACTAATCACAGAACTGATTTGTGCCCTCTGTTCCTTTATTTTCTTTAATAACAACAAAAAAGAAGTGATAAGCATCCCTCGTTTTTACATATAACAAGTGGTTGTTGTTATACTGTATGTACTGTCATGTTCCTCCTCCTGTTGTTACCATTCACCATTGTTGTTCCATGAGTAATGCCTTTTATTTCATTTGCTCTGAATGCTGTATGCAAGCAAGTACAATGTGTTTTTTGGTGTTCCCTGCCTTTGTGAGGACATGCAACCGTGAATGCAATTGAACATTGTTTTCATATCAGGAGCAGGGAGACTCAGACTACAGCTTCACATTAAAATGGTGAAATGGTTCCAAAAACCCTTTTCATAAGTCTGTTTGCTATTGCTTGTTCTCTCCCCCTGCTGCAGCACTTTGTTTCATTGGTTTGTCATTTGTCTGAGTGCCGGTTTCGTTCAATGAAGCAAATGGCAAAAACAGCCTGATTTTGAAAAAAATCTCTATACTTTTTTTGTTTTGTTTTTCTAGAAGAGACAGAAAGAAATAGCACGGATGGGAGGCAAGAGGAAGTGAAAATACCTTAACTTGGTGTTGTCACCAAATGAGGTTTTGAAACCACAACCAGAGAGAGCATGCCAGTGGCATTTAGCAAGAGGCAGTCTCCTCACAGTACACCCTTTCTTTTGATGTTTCAGTTTCTTGTCAGAGTCCATCAGGCTCAAGATCCATGCTTTCCTCACGAAGAGAACAAGAAGGGTTGCTGTGGAGCAGACGTGCGGGTCAGGGTTTGCGGGTTGCACTGGAATCTCGCTGTCCCCTCCCCACTGTGAGAGGAGGGGGTGCTTTTGGGGGGTGCCCAAGCCAAACTGTCCCCTCCCCAGACCTTGGCTCTTTACTTTCCTGTAAGCGCTGTGGATGTTCCCAGTTCCTTGCAGTATGAACATGTTTACAGTTTACCCGAATTCTTGAGGGCTAGAGCTCTTGTTGGCTGGAAGAGAGTTGTTTAAGTTGTGCTGGGAGTTGACACAATAGAGCCTCTTTTAACATCAAGCAAACGGCCTATATCTGGGCATGTGTTGTGGTGCGTGTTGCTGCCTTAGGATGAGAAAAGCCTGTAACATTTCTATAGACAAACCAATTCATGTTTTCGTTGCCAGTACCAGAAGCTTCATTTTGTACTAATTTGCTAATGTAGAAGTGATGATTTTTTTGTTGTTTGTTTAGCAGAGTAAACAGGGTTCATAAAAAAAATATACCAACAACAAGATTATTTTACTCCATAACTCTGTTTCAGTAATAATTTGTTGGGTCTTCTGTCAGTTGGCCAGATCCTGAGTCTATCAGGCTGCTGTGCGTGCTGCCACTGCCTGCCCCCCCCCCCCCCCACACACAGTTTTTTCCTTTCCTGTGTTTACACATCCTCCGCTCCGTAGTTCTGTGCTCATTTGTAGATAATGGAGTGGGCTAGAAGGAACCTGACCAGATATTTTTGTGCCGAGTTGTTCTTGCCTTTCCCTATAAACATCTGATGGCTGGTTTCATTTTCAGCTCTGCTGCTGATGTAACTGGTAAACACCCTTCAGAGAGGCTGGGGGGGAGGCTCCTTTCACCAGCTTGCAGCATGAGCGGTCACATCCTGTTAGCATCAGACAGGAAATTTCAGCAACTAATGGCACAATAATACTATTGCTTTTAATGCCAATTAACAGGGATTAGGAACAAAATTACTGTGAATTTAGATTCTGCTTGTAAAAAGCACAAATTCAGAATTCTCAAAGCAACATGCTAACTCTGTGTGCATGTGTGTGTTTTAAAATGTTTATCAAAACACAGCAGGACGTGTTTAAACAAACATGTCCTGTGGTGTGCTGGTGCTGTTGGGCTGCCGGGCACTCGGAAGACGGGAGTGTGCGGGGAATTGCTGAGGAGCTCCAGGAAAGCATGATGTTCCACTGGCTGACACACTCCCTGAGTGTCTGAGTTATTAGTTTGTAGTGTGTATCCAAGCCTGCTGTTGGTCTTGTTTTCTTTCATTGATCATGGTCTTTCAAACCAATGTGTTGCTTTTCTGCTTCCAGTGATTTTATTCTGTTCAATGAAGATGTCTCACCATTTATGCATTCAGCCCACTGCTGTTACAGTGTAGATTTGCCAGAATTACACTGTTTGCTTTGCCCTAGATTCTTCAGTAATCTTGTCTGGATATTGCATTAATTACATAGTATTCTCCAGTTGTTCCTTCACTGTTTATTAGCAAGTGTCACTGCTGAAATTCAGTCTCTAGTTAACAAGGTTGATAAGACTTAAAGACTAATTCAAGCAGTCTTCAGAGTCTTAGGTGGTACTGAAAGTGCATAGAAGATTTTAAGTGATGGATGCTATTAAGATGTGATTTGACTTTATAATTTATTTTGGTTGCTCTTATTTTTGCATCACAAAATTAAATGATGTTTTGATACCACCTTTTATAATTTTATTGATTCAAATACAATGCAAAGGCAAAATAAAGTAAACGATCTTTTCTGAAAACGGCAAACCAGCTGAAACTATTGCTGTCTTTATTAGACTTTGCTGCTTTGGTTCTATTTTTGTGATGGTATGCTTCAAGGGTAACAAGGTGAGCTAATTTGTAGAAAAACATTACTATGGGGGAGTCAAAACTGAAAAGTTGCAATTTTTTTTTTTTTTGCATTTTCAGGCAAAACTTATTCAGATGTATATATAAAATACTGTCGTTTGGGTTTTGATTATTTTAGCAGCCTCCTAAAAAGAACTATAGTGCAAACTTTATTACACTTTTGGAGAAAAAGAATGCAGAATTGAGCAAGAGTTGGTTGTTCTATGCCTTTGTGGCTACCATGCCGTTCCATTTCATTTTTTTAAACTGAATTATAATATATGATACGTAGTTTCTTCTTACTATTTGCTTGAAGCAGAGGTTTTTTCTAAAGAAATCCTGCACGTTTTTTAAATTGCTATTATCAGTAACCTATCCTCCTTTTTTTTTCCAAATGTCATTGAACAATTTACAGCAATTTTTTTACCAATTTTTTCCTTCCTACATCTTTTCCTTCCTAAGTACTGACTATCTTGCAAGTTTACTTACATAGCTAGAGTTTTTGTGAAGATGCTGTAAGAATAAATACAGCATGTATTGTTATTTTGAAAATGCATCTCTTTGAAAGGCACATCTCCAAGAATATAGCTGTGGGAAATAAGAAAAATCCCCCCCCCC
>CM021729.1:19333935-19347432 GCA_011074415.1 Stictonetta naevosa
ACTGTCTTTATATGCCTGCACAGACAGTATAGTTTCATGTGTTGTTTCTGTGCTATGTTTCATTTACATCCATACAATATTAACTTTGTCTGTTAGTAGATTTTTTTGTTTGTTGCAGTGGAGGGTTGATAGATACGACTAAATCAGAGGCCAGTAATGGATGCTGCTTGTGTTGTTTGAACATTTTGGGGAGGGAGAACATGTTTTTGAATGCAGAGAACCCTCAATTTTGAAGTTAGAGAGTTGATTATTTTTTTAAAAAAAGATGTATTTTAAAGTGTTGAATTTAAATGTTGAATGAGAAGGGGACACCCTTTGATCTAACTGTTTGGCCTTGCTTCTTTCTCCTGCACCTTTAAAGTGGCCACGGTCTCAAACTGGATAGAGTATATGAACTGATATCTATCTAGATAAACAGATATAAAGTAGAAAAAATAAGATGAAGTTTTGGTATGGGTTATGGTAAATAAGTTGTGTACAGTTTCACAGCAAGGCATCTTTATGTTCTCTTACTCCCTCTGGTTCTGACCATAATGGTTACACATTCCCATTTATTTTTCTCATATATCATAAAATGCTTGATTTATCTCACAAATTTGAGACTTGATGGAATAATTAGCCTTTGCCACTGCTGAAACCCTAGAGGAAAACCTGTCTGCACAGTCATCATTACCATCAGGATATAGGCGGGTAAATAGATAACGTTTTTCTTTGTCCCAGTTTGTGTAGTTATTGTGGAACTTGTTTCCTATCTATTCTGATTATAGTGGTATCTTTTTCCTCCCTTTCCCTCATAAAGCAAAATAACTGTACCAAGACCCTAATTTTTCCCTCTGTTGGCTGCTAACTTTGAAGCTTATGTTAACTGGAAAAAAAAAAAAAGTTATCTTATTTCTATATTTGTATGAACCATGTAGTAAAATCTTGTTCTGTAAACCAAATTTTCAGCAGTTGAAGTGACTGTATGAAGTAAAGTTACTGATGGCTGTAGCTGGTTTGTTGTGGGCGTGCATTTCCTTGCCAGACCTCTGGTGACCAGCTCACTGGTACCATCTCCGCTCCGAGTTCTTGCTGTTTGCAAGGCACGTTCTCTTCTGTTGGTACTGCTGTTTGACGAGGCTTCTTCTTTCGGAAGTTTTCCACAGTTCAGTGTACCTGTGAAATAATACAGAACAAAGTGAGATCGTATTTCTTTTCAGTTAAAGGCTTTCTTGTTTGTAAGTGTTGGCAGTGGATTTCCTCTAGTGTCCACATTTGCAGCCTCAGAGCCCTGGGGAAGGAAGGCGCAGGGGTAGGTAGCTCTGGCCCACTGAGCACATCTGCCCTGGTAGCGCCTTTGGCGTTGGGCTGTGCCGTGCTGGAGCCCGTTCCTCTGGGAGAAGCAGGAGGAGGTTACGCTGTTCCTCTTGCTGGCTTTCCTTCTGTGGGAATCCCCAGCCATGAATTCGCAGCCTCTGAGCTATCTGCATTGGAATGCAGCTACATATTTTTATTTTTAAATCTTTTTCTTTAAACAGCAGGGATGGGGTTTTATGGAGTGTCAAGTCTTTCCCTGCATGATCAACAGTGTAACACAATCCTAGCAACCTTGAAGTATTGTTAAAAAGGGGAAGTCTTGACATCCCGCCATCTGATCAAGAGTTTTCTTCTATCCTTTTAATGGGTGGTACTATCGTCTGACTGTATCCAGCCTGAGTGGTGAGCTGCGCTTATGTTTAGTGAAAATACCAAAATGCAGCAGCCCCTCCCCACTCTGTTGTCATATAAGTTATGCTGAAGTATTTGGCAAGCTGGCTGCTCATAGGAAAATCTAAATGCATTACCTTTTTCTTGTTTTAGCAAGAACAGGGGTTCTGCAGTCTCTGACTTCATCCTGCATAGTGGCCAGGATATTTTACTGCATTCCTGTATTACTGTTGGCTAACCAAACTGTCTGTACGTTAAAGTGCAGTCTGCTAGATGTGTCTGAAAGACTTTTTTTGCACTTGGATAAGAAAGCTTTCTGTCACTAACTTAGAAGTTGAAATGTAATTTCTGCAAAAAATGAAGTTTAAAGAAAAAAAAAGGCATATTTTAATTTGGGGTGTTGGCAGTTTGAGAAAACAAGTTTTCATCTCTGTTTTGGAAAATTACATATTTTTAGACCAATTTCCTGAGGAAATGAAGCTTACACCACCATGTCTATCTGTCTGTACATGTTGGTCCTTCCCGAAAAATCGAGTCTGTCATCTGATTTCAGCCAAACCCGATAGCAAGGTGACATTTTGAAGATTTCTTCTGAATTTTGTGAAAATTGTTTGCTAATTAGAAGAAAGAAACCTAAACTTACGCTCCTGCTGAGGAGAAAAGAGGCAGAACTTGGCGAGTGTACACAGTCACTAATCAGCTAGCCAGTTTGTACAATTTAGATTTGCCATCTCCTGCTGAGTAGGAATATGTAGAAGCCTTGGATAATAGAGACTGTTACAACAGTGAGGTAAGTTAGAGGGAAAAAGATAGGTTTCCATAGCAAAATGAGTTTCGTTAGATCCAGCATGCACAGCAAGATGAGTTGAAGTTTTCCATACTGACTGAAATTGCAAAAAAATTGAAGGAAATGCTGGGTACTTAGAAACCTTTTCTTTTACATAAATAGGCAGAACATTTGGTGGAAACCATGCTGGCTACTTGTGTAAAATTCTGCCTTTAAATGAGGGATTTGAAATTAAGGTACACAAAGAAAAGGTGTAGCTTTTCTCTAGCTAAATTTTAATTCTCTGTAAAGGGTTGATTTAATTATATTAAGCAAGTTTGTAAAAACCTGATTGACACTTAAGAAGTGCTGCTTCAAAATTCTCTGCTTCTGTGTGATGTTGGGCTATGTTGGCAGTTGACAAGTTCCAGGCTAAATTTTGGCTTCATCCATTGGTGTCTGTAGGCGTTTCAACCATATTTAATGCCATTGCGTTCTGTTTAGAAGAAAGTAAAGACATTCTCCCTACCCTCCCATACCAACACACACCTACGCATGCACTTTGTTCCTTAACTATTTAGCAGCCAGGAGAAGTTTGAAAAGCTGTCCATTTAAGTTTCTGCAGTTGTCTGGTTGTTTTTCTCTAAGTGTACCGATTTCTGTCTTGCAGTGCCTGAAAATGACAACGAAGCGGAATTTGTTTGTGCGGCTGGTGCCATGCCGCTGCCTGCGTGGAGAGGAGGAAACAGTTACCACACTTGATTATTCTCACTGCAGCCTGGAACAGGTGCCTAAGGAGATTTTTACTTTTGAAAAGACCTTGGAAGAACTCTATTTAGATGCTAATCAGATTGAAGAGCTTCCAAAGGTATGTTGCATGATTTTCCTTTTTGTTACGTTTATTAATTATGTTACTTCATCAGCAATGGTAGACGCTGATCGTGTCTAGCTTCCCACTTCAGCTTTTAGGCTGCAGTTTGCCAAATACTTATAAATAAAGTTTGGTCCTGGAACAGACAGTCTTGGTAGAAAGAATATTTATGTATTTCAGCTGGACCAGTTCCCTGTGCTGCCTTGGGGTGAAACTGCTTAAACAACTGATCCAGCCCAAGAGGAGAAGCTAGCTGGTGCAAAGCAGAAGAGGCAGGCTAATTCATTTCTGTGGCAGTGTCTCTTTAAACTGACTAACACTATTCAACAAATTGCTGCATTATTTTGGATCTCTGATAATACATGAAGATTAGAAGAAGGAAGAGTAATGTTTTATTCAGATCTCTGTGCCCACAAAAGACAGCTACAGTCCAAAGTATTCACTTGGAGTCCTTGCTTTTTTCTTTGACTGGAGAGACTTTGTGAAGTGTCTCAGATTACTTAAGCTCAAACACTAGAGAGCTGGAATGCCACTTTGATTACATCTTTTTTATAGAAATTAATATTCATTGCTAGTTCTGAAATCTGAAGACAAAATGTGTGCTGAATGAACAGAATACTAGAGGAAAGAGTGAGATTTAGTTCCAGTGAGACTTTCGAGAAGTACAAAGTCACAACAGATTTATTTCCATTACTAGATCCTATCTTGGTGACGTCAGATTAAGTACTAAATATTTAAAATTGTTTTGTCCTAATTGGGTGCAAATCTTCACTGTCACACAGGATGATTGTGGAATGCTCTGTTCAAGTTCTTGAATGTTTGTCAAAACCACATGAGGCTTTGCCGATTTGGATTTTGTGGAAGATAGATGAAAATAATAAAGAAAGAAAGCAGTTTCAGGATAGTAAGTTTGCTGTTCATCAAAAGCCCTGGATTCCAGTGAAGCTAATTTGGTTTAGAGCTTCTACTGTTTTGTTCTAATAAAAGTATTCCTTTATTCTAGACTTAGGCACGGTAGATTTTTAAATTTGCTTTTAATGGCCTTTTATTAGCCTTTAGACTTTTTCAATTGATTTTAGAACTTCAATCTTGTCTTTCAGTTTTCTTTATTAAAAGAGTAAAATTGAATGATTAAAAAACCAGAATAAAATACCACCCTTAATGCAAAAAAAAAAAAAAAAAAAGTCTTCTGAGATCCTCCTGCATGAAATCTCTGATTTATTTTTGAAATCTTAAGATTAAGGAATTAAGGAAAGATCTTCCCAAACTGATAGTTCTCTATAATAAATAAATATTCTTTTTGTAGTCTTAAAAGAAGAAGAGAGACTGTACTGTAGTGATAAGAGGAATTTATGTTGGAGTTTTAGACCAGAAGAGTCATAATTTTGGCTATTTTTGTAGTCTTAATTTTGATAAATTAAGCATTAATTAAAGCATTAAGCATTAAATTAAGCTGAAAAGCTTTTATGTCATTTTGGTTGCCTTTTTTTTTTGCTACCTTTCCAATTTTCAAAAGAGAATGTAAATTCAAATACTGTAAAATAAACAAGTCAAGAGATTAGGGAGTAGTAAAGACACATTAGAATTTCATTTAATTATTTTATAGAAATAGTAATCTTAAAACTATCCGTAGAAGATTGGTAAGGGAAGGCCTGTAAAGTTTGAAACAATCCTAGCAGATTTCGAACCAGAGTTTCCAGCTTTGTATACCTTTTCCCTAGCCTAAGTTTATTTAGTGTTTCAATTCTGAAACAGGCTTATAATTTACCCATCCTCTCAGAAAAAGGGTGCAGTACATGTATGTGTTAGGCTGTCTCTAGCTTTCTGAAGCCTGGTTAAGAAATTCCCACTCTTCCCTTTCCGTTTGTCCCTGGTGCTGCATTCTTATTCCAGTTTTGCAGTTTGCTGTCCTTTGTATATTATGGCAGAACTGTTTTTGGTCTCTGTCAACCTGATACCCAAAATGATCTGTCAGTCATTTCTGTTTCATTGATTATTTTTTTTAAATCATCCTCAATCCAGTAGTATACTTTCCAGTGTACTTCCAAAATTGGTTCTTGCAGCGGGGCTTCTTAGTTAAGTTGCCCTATTTAAGCTGAGGGTACAGTAAGAGCAAAGTACACTGAAAAGGGAGGAGAATTGTGGTAGAGAATGATTTGGCTTTACCTGAAATACTGGTATTTATTATCAGTTTCAAAAGTAACTGGGTGCTTGAAATGCGTTCGTCGTGTGTGGCCAAGTCATGTCTGAAAAGGTGCACTGTCTATTCCAAGTAACACAGTGTGCATTTGAGCTGAAAAGCTCAAACTGTAGCAGTTTTGGTTTTCCGACTCACTTTACTGGAAGAAGCTGGAGTTCTGTAGTAAAACAGACTCTAATAATGTGATTTCTGGTGCTTACTACCAGTAATGGTGATCTACTTAATTACTGAATCTGCAAACATTAAAATACAAAACCAGAAGGAACAGCTATGAAGTTATCCTGCAGAACTCTCCCACTATTTTTATTTTCTTCCCGTAGGGATCTTGCAGTTCGTTTTCACCTGACTAATAAAGAAAAAATATGATTCCAGGAGTCCAGATTACTGTTTTAAGTTTTAAGTTTTTCTCTTCTATGCCACTACTGCTGTCATATTTTGTCAAATTGTAAAGCTTCTGGTTAAGAATGTGAAGGTACCTTTAATATAGGTAGGGCTCTGACTCTGAGATAATATTTGATGCTAATTACCGTAACTAGATACAGAAGTTATTATACAGATTTTCCCTATATCAAACTTTCAGGAGTTCTCATTATTTTGTTGGCTTTTGGAGTACTTGATCTAGGAAGTATGGAAGGGAAATAAAACTTATTGTAAGGTAAAATGGATTAAAATGTAAAGTCATTTTAGAGAAGATCAATGCGTACACAAATGCTGTGTTCCAGAACTATTTGACTTACAGAAACTGATTTGTTCATTTTTTGTTTGTTTTGAAGAAACTCTGAGGTACAACATGGCATGCTTATTATGGAAAATGATTTTGTGAAATTATCAGGACTGTGTGTAAGGTCACAATTTGAGACACAGGAAGGAATTTGTAGGAAGTATTAAGCACAGCTATCAGCTTGCTGTGGCTGTTTGTACTTTTTCTGCTTTCCTAAGCATCCTAAACTTGGTAAAGTTTAGGGAAAAAATAGTTAAAGTGCCTGTAGTCAAAGACTCTAAATTGTCTGGCCTTCAAGCTGTGAGGTCAGAAGTTTAAAGGGATTAAAAACAAAAGCTATATAGACGAAACTAAGAGAAAGTTGCTCTTCACTTTTTTCTTTGTTTCAATAGCAACTTTTTAACTGTCAGTCGCTGCACAAGTTGAGTTTGCCAGACAATGATCTAACCGCATTGCCAGCATCCATTGCAAATCTCATTAATCTCAGGGAACTGGATGTCAGCAAGAATGGTAAGTTACTTCACTTATTATATTGGGGTAGCTAAAAGGCAAATCACCGTTGACTGTACAAAGATACCAATAAAGTATAATTTTCAGAAGCTGTAAATCTAATAAATCTTAAATTATGACCTTAAATCACTGCTTAACATAAAAGATACTCTTTAACAGTCTGTGTTGTTTGTTTTCAATTACATCTGTTGAATGGTTTGGTTTATAATTTTAAGATTCATTACTGAAAATTGATAGTGTAAAATGTTTCTGTATTATCTCAAAAATGCTATTCTTCAAAGTTATTACTTTTGGTGGCTTTTCTTATTCTTCACTATACTGAAGAGAGGTCACAACTTTTAAACTTTTGCTGGATTCTTTTTTTTTTTTTGTAATTGCTTGTAGTTTACTTTAATGATCTGTCTGAAAAATGTGATAGGACTCAGCTGCTTTGCTATCCTGATCTGGGGATTGTAACCACAGTTGCTTGGGGATAAAAAGTGAATATGGACAATGTCTAGCTTATGTGACTGACTTTCATTCTGTGTGAGTTAGAGCCTTTTGTAAATTATGAAATGTCGGCCACGTATCGTATATATGGTTGGTTTTTTTGATCGTACTGTTTCGGCAAGCTGGCTTATCTGTTCAAGTGTGAGGAAGTTGAAATAATTTATATTGTGTTATCAGGATTGTGTGGTGTATTTAAAAGAAAAAAAGTTCAATCTTGCTAATTGGTGAGAATGCGATAATCTTGCCTTGGTAATTCAAATTGAAATTACAAGACCTTTCCTTGAAATCATATTTGAAAATAAGAATGACATAAATTTTATATGAATTACATAAGATTTTATCATATCAAATTCATTGTTTTATTTGGACAGCTAGCTAATTACAACTACAAAATTAAGTTTCTCTTTATTGTGAAAGTATTCCCATTGTTGAGGTGTTGGCATTCTCCTTTATTATCCGTTATAGCCCAGTCTCTACTTAAACTGTTACTTCATTATTTCTGCATAATTATCGCAGCATTTAGTGTAATAAATTGACCTGATTGTTACTGCTCTGTTCCTGGTACAAGTGGATTAATAGCCTTTTTTAAAGAACACTGTCCTTAAACTTTCACAATGACAAACAACTAAGAAAGAGTCATCCTTTTGTCCTTTTCTGGGTGTAAAAAGGATTAACTGTTTCCAATACAAGTTCTTGATGAATAAGATTTGAAAGCAGTAAAAGGGTTTTTGAGCTCTATGGTTGGCAAATTCATTAGCTTATGTACATAAATAGGCAGCTGGTCACTTACCAGTCTAGAGAGTTAGCTGTCCATCCAAAATGGTGTAACCTTTAGCTAAGCATTCATAGAGCTGCTGAAAGGACACTAGTTACTCTGAGGCATATAAAGAGTTTAAAGAGGCAATGGCTGAAAGGTATGCCATCCCTATAAATTGTGAAGCTCTTTGTTTTAGGTGTGTGTATTTTTTTTCTGTTTTGTTTTTAACACCTTTTATAGAAACAATAGCACCCTAATTTAACAATTATCATCAGCCTGTCCTCAATCTTATCAGTTCAGATAGCTTCTCTGCTTAGTGTTGCACATCAGAAATAGTCCTCAGGTCACATGCTTCTTCACTTGGGATGTGTCGTCTAACACCATTCCTGAAAGCTCTTTAAAACTCCCAAGAAAACAAATCAGGGTCCCTGCTGGTTGAAGTAGTAACAGGTTGTTTATTATTGTTTCTAATAAATGCAATATTATTTGATGTTTCAGTTTGTTGACTTAAGTGCCTTTTCTTTCTCTTTTCTGGTCCACTGTTGCAAGCATGTAACACGTTTCTCTCAACAGCTGCAAACCTATTTTCTTTTATTTCATTTGGTAAGAGTTTACAGCTCAATTTCACCATAGTCCATGATGGCTCTGATGTTCATCCATAGTAGAAAAAAATATATAATTTTTTGCTAGATTACAAAATCCCAGAATGGTTGTAAGGGCCCTCTGGAGGCCCTCTGGTCCAACCCCTGCTCAGCAGGGACACCCAGAGCAGCGTGGCCCAAGACCATGTCCAGGTGGCTCTTGAAGATCTCCAAAGCTGGAGGTTGCACAGCCTCTCTGGGCAACCAGTGCCAGTGCTCTGTCACCTGCACAGCAAAAAAGTGCAGCCGGATGTTTGGTTGGAACCTTCTGTGTTCTGTTTTGTGCCCATTGCCGTCTGTCCTGGCACTGGGCACCACTGGAAAGAGCCCAGCTCAGTCCTCTCTGCACCCTCCCTTCTGGTATTTATACACATTGACAAGATCCCCCTGAGCCTTCCCTGCTCCAGGTTGAACAGCCACAGCTCTCAGCCTCTCCCCATAGGAGGGATGTTCCAGTCCCTTGGACAATTTTGTAGCCCTCTGCTGGACTGTTTCCAGTATGTCCTTTCTGTCTTGTCCTGGGAGCCCAGAACTGGACGCAGCCCTCCAGGTGCTGCGGTGTCACCAGTGCTGAGCAGCAGGGCAGGATCACCTCTCCTGACCTGCTGGTGACACTTTGCCTCATGCAGCCAAGAATGCCATCAGCCTTCTTAGCAGCAAGGGCACCTTGCTGGCTCATGTTCAGCTTGGTGCCCACCAGGACCCCCAGGTCCCTTCTGGCAGAGCTGCTTCCCAGCTGGGTGGCCCCCAGCCTGTCCTGGTGCCTGGGGTTGTTCTTTCCTAGGTGCAGGACTCTGCACTCCTCCTTGTTGATTTTTATGAGATTCTTGTTAGCCCATCTCTTCAGTCTGTCAGAGTCCTCCTGGATGGTGGCATGGCCCTTTGCTGGATCAGTTAGGACTTTTCCAGGACTTATCTTTGTGAGATACTGAAAGAATACAGTGTGGAAATGATGGGTTTTCTGGGAAGTGCAGGAGATGCTTTTTTTCGATTTACTGAAAAAATTACTGGAAATGAATCACCGGTTCTTGTGCAGGATGGTGAGAGGCACCAAACTCTAGAACAATCTTTTCTTTTTTTTTTTTTTTTTTGTGAGATTGCTGTGGTTGTGACAAATAAAGGTGTTTTAAAAAGCACCAATTTTGAAATGCAGTCAGGCTACTTCTTAAATTGCAGTGTCTGGCTCTTCAGCCAGCTTATTTAGGGCGGAGGGAGGGCTGTAGCACAGGAGACTTATCATCCAGGTTTATAAGCAGAACAACATACATACGTGTGTGTGTGTGTGCATATTTGTTTTGACATATAGATGAAAATCAAAATAGCAGAAATTTTTCAAGATAAATGCTATACAAAGTAGTCTAAGAATGCAGTGTCGATGTTTCAGGAGCTCAAAAAATGTCTTGCCTTGCTTTCATATTTAAATGTCTAATTTCTTATATTCACTATATAAAACTACAAGACAGAAGCATGGCAGATGTGTAGATGAGGGTATTTAAAAGTGGCTATATTTAATCAGAACAAAGATTGATTTCATTTAGTGACCTGCCTACAACAGTGGCCAAACACAGAAGCCTAGAGAAGCTTTAGTGAAGTGTCAAAAGCCAGGAGACATGCACATTTCCCCTGTGTGTTCCCAGCATCCAGCACCTTTTGTTACTGAGCCAGACAGCGTGCAATTTTTATCCAGTAGTCTTCATCTGACTACTTCTCTGTCAATTTATCTAGTCCTTGATGTGCATTTTGAGGTGCGTGCTCAGTTACAGAGAACAAGCTGGTAGCAGCTGTGTGTCCTTGAGCACACAGAAGTCTTTGTACAACCGTTTGGTTTGCAATATATTCATGGCTGCTGAAGAGTCCATGGTATAGATGTAATCTAAAATATCAGTCTGCTGCTACGAGTGCAGTAAGAGTTAATTTTTAACTCTGCCTTTAGTCTTGGAAAGAGGCAATACATTCATTTTTAAAATTATTTTTTTAAGTAGTGAGGACTTCCGTTGTCTTTTTATGGCAATTTAATCTGATTCCCAAGGCTATTGTAAGCCCTCAAAATCAAAGAACCCATTACTTCTTTCCAGGTATACTTCAACTTTCGAGCTTTTACATGGAGGCTTGATGGCCTCCTATTCATGAAGATAAAATGATACTTGAATAAATGGTATTTAAATAAACAGTGTTCCCATACCAGAAGAATTGCATCCTGGGTTGGATAAAGCATGAAGAGATGTCTTTCACCCAATCCTAGCAGGTTATAATTGTAAAAAGAAATTGCAACATACAGAGTTTGAGGCAAAAAAGTAGAAAAGAGTGTTTTCTTTATAAAACTAAGGAAAAAAAAATCAAATTTTTACATCATCTGTGGCTGTTGTTCATGTATCAGCAGTTGTACAGAAGAAAAAAAAAACAGTAAAAATCAAACTCTAAATCTGTCCCTTTCAGGGCTTCTTAACCTCTTGAATCTTTTTTTTTTTTTTTTTTTAAGAGGGCAGTCATTTTCTTGTGGCCCTGGAATGCAAACAAGTTCTCTTGGACAATATGAATTCTCATGAAAATAATTTCTCTTCTTTAAAGACAGGGAATGCATTCATGTACAATGTATGACGATGTTACATATAAATGGACGTAAGAATTAACTTTACAGGTTACTGGAAGCAAGTGATATGAAAGACTGAGGCACACGATGAGATGACTGCCAGGGAAATTAGTCTTCCCTGGAAACCTGAAAATGTGCTTTGAAACCCTTTGTGCCTGTGGAGCTAGTTGAGTGGGAAGTCATGAGGCAGTCTGTTTTTTTCCTACACACAGGTGGTGAGAGGAAAACATTGAATTTTTAGTTTGTATATTATTAGGCCCTTTAGAGGATTAAATAACAAGATCAAAAAATACCTAATAAGGCCAAAAGTAACATGGTCGTTTGGAAATTCAGATCTCTCCAGTAGTCTCTTGTATATTATGGAGTGGTTCATTTTCACTGCAATGTTAAGGCAAATTTAAACATGTTACCATGTCAGTCTGTGTTGCAGGGGATTTTCATGGAAAAATACACAAACTGGAAAAAAACACAACACAAACCTAACTGCCAATAGTACTATTTTAAGTCATTTTAAAGGTTTTTGTTAACAGATGCAAATCTAGATCAAATATGTTTTCTTCAGTGTTTCAAAAAACATCTGCTGATTTGGCAAACTAGCTTTAGTATACTGTGTGCCAGAAGTCAGGGAGTTGGAAAATGAGAATTTAGGAGAATGTCTAGTTCTTATGTTGCCCATCTGTGGTGGATTTAGGGGTATGGTTTATCAATGAATTGAGAATTATTCATAGTTAATAGGGAGACTGATCCAAGTTTTATTTTCCACAGGGAGAAATAAGAGGGAAGATCCCGAGTATAAAAATAATTTGCTATAAATTTGCTATTTTTCTCCATATACGAAGGAGGGGGATAAAGGGAAGACTTAGTTTTGTATCATCCATGGTAGTGAAATAGAAATATAATTGATCTGCTTCTGATTACTGAGTCTGTAGCTTTGTTATAATACATCATTGTATGTATTAAATTTATCCTAAATGTAGCTATTCTGTCTAAATATCTTTAGACAAGTGTTTAGTGTTTTTTCTCAAATATATTGTCTATCATATGAAAGATATTAAATAGGATCCATCTTTGCAGAACAAAATTATTTCCGTTTATAGGAGAGGATGTGAACAAAATGGAATTTCAATGCAGTTAAAGCATAAATAAGGTCTTCAATGTGGAACTTAAGAATATGTAGTTGAAATTCTGAAATAACTTTTATACAAATTTCTTCCTGGTTCAAAGACATTTTCATAACACAGAAAAAACAATGTATAATTAATTCCCCCCCACACACATGCCCCTCCCAATATGTATGGCATGTAAAGGCTTATTTTTGTGAAGTGATGCACTTTGATAGTCATAGTGTATCAACCAAAAGTGACTGGACAGACAGCATTGAGTTTGCAGCCCTGGGTGGTAAGGGAAAAAGGGAAAAAGCAAAGCATCTTTGTGTGCTACCTTTTAGTTTCAGGTTACTCTGGGGACTCCTGCTATGGAGATAGTTCAGAACCACGTGAGTTTTGGTAACCTTCCAAGACAGCAGTATGAACAAACCTGCTGTTTACAGCCTTCTTAGTATTCCACATCTGGCAGTTTTACCCTGCCTTGGCACATGTAGGTTTATGGAAATTAGTGTGGCAGTCCTGTCTTCAGGAAGCAGCACTCCTGCTTTTCGAGACATCTTTCACTTAAAAGTATCAAGAGGCATAAAATAGGATTCATTCTTATCTGAACTTTTAAGAATTTGATTTTCAGCTTTCAGATAAAAAAATAAAGTTTTCAATTTTGAAAGTGCTTTCAAAAAGTAAATTTTAGAAATGCTAAACCTGCCTTAACCTTCTAATTGGATCAAAGCAGCATGCAGATGAAGAGGAAACAGAGACAACTTTTAAGTATGGTGTGCACGTGAGCATAGGATGTTAGTTTCTTTATAGTATTTACCATCTTTTTTTAAAAAAAGTTTACATTTCAATGCTGCTGGTTTTTCCACATGTGTAAAAGAACCATTTTACATGTCTGTAAAAGAACCATTTATCTTAATTGTGAGTAAACATATTTTATTGCTACGTAAATGTATGTAGTTAAGTACCCACTTCATTAAAAAAGAAGCACTGAATATAATGCTGATACTGTATTTTATTCTGAACCTAATTATGTTGTAAGAGTTATCACAACTAATGAGTACATTTTTCTTTAAAAATCATTAGAAAAGCTTAATCTCCCTATGGAAGTATTTCCTTTTTTTTTTTTTCCAAGTGAAAGCACTGTTTAACTTGGTCCTGTC
>CM021729.1:19347532-19378345 GCA_011074415.1 Stictonetta naevosa
TATATGAACTGTACAAATATTTTGTTTCCCTTCCAAAAATCCTCCAAACAGCCTTCCAACTGAAGATTCAGCTTCCGTTTTCCATTGTATAAATTTAAGAAAGCAGCCCAGCATAGTTAGAGCTTACAAACCTGCAAATGACCGTAATTAAAGGAAATGTCAAAAATTTGAGTGTGTAGAATTGTAGGAAAGCTCTTTGTAAAGTGAAGATGGTGAACCTGCTTGCTAAGTTGCAAGTAGATACTTGTCTAGCAAGTTGCTTCAACCAAAAATAAGGAAATCCAGTGGAGAATGTTTTCAGAATTTTGTAAAAAAAAAAAAAAAAAAAAAAAAGTAAGATTTTTAGACAAGAGATTTCCTTGATAAGAACAAATGTTTTTCTAGTAAGGGAGCTTTTCTATTTAAACAAAATGAAGAGAGTAAAGAAAGTCTATGCAATAAAATCTGGGTTTTATTATATCTACAAAAACTCCAGTAATGATGTTACATTTTTGACAGTTTACATTTTTTGACCGATTACATATTTTTGCCTTTAGCAAGAGATGGGCAGAAAGCCATGAATTCTGTACTGCCTATGTACGCGGAGAACCACCTTGCAAGGAATATTAGGAGGTTTAGTGCTACAGCAATTGTCAAAGTCCCTTGCCCTTACAAGAGGGCACGGAAAGGAATTGAAAATCAACATGTAGCAGGTTTCAAAAGCTTTGAGATGAAACATAGTTGAAAATATATTTGCAATAGTTGCTCCTAATTCTCAAAATGATTGATTTAGGATAGGCTTTCACTAAATAAGCTGGAGGTTCCTAAGCTGCTTGGAGAATACTGGTGTACTGAGTACCACCTTGTGCACAGAGGCCAACACTGTGCAGAGTTGCGACTCCAGCTCTGAGCAGGGAGGTGATACAGATGCTCTCTTTCCTGATCAGGCATCTCTTGGAAACTCAAGCTTCTGGGTGATCTGAAACCCACTGGGTCAGGGGATTCTGTAAGAGTTTTGGAAAGATGAAAGCAACAATGGCTGAGTCAGCACCGTGCAGCAAATTGATTCGTCTTAAAGACTGCTTACATTGTGAATAATGAAAAATCGGTTTTCAATATCAAAGGTATGAAGAAATCCTGATTTTAGGCATATTTTATAAATATATGAATACAGCCTGTGACTGAAACTATTTCAAGTTTTCCATTTAAACTCAGCATTTACAAACGTTTTTCTGTACTCTTTGGGGCAGTTGTGGCATGTATTCCTGAGCTCTGAAAATATTTTCATTTCCATGTTTATTTCCATATTCAGCTGGTAGGACAGCTGAAGCAGAGGACTGAGTGGAAGAGCAAACAAAAATTGTTCTTTTTATAGTGGAGCTGCTTTCAGGCAGGTCCTAATTGCTGCTTGTACAAAACTTGAGACCAGAATGAATAGATTTTCTTGGGGAGCCATGTACGTAGTTGAAATTGCTTTTGTATTCATGCAGACTGAGCCTGTATGTTTGCCTCTGTGCCCTCTACACGTGTAAGGATGCAGAATGGGAAGGCTGCACAGAGGGCTGTAGCTCCACTTGTGCAACAAAATGGGTCCTTTTGGTGTGGTACTCTCTGGAGAGGAAAAAAAAAATATTTTCTCATAGTTCACACAAGCTGAGATATTCAGCTGTAAACTCTTTCCTTTGGGGGCATCATCTATATGGCTTGTATAGGTCTTAGGTTTGTTAGTGATTTTCTTTCTCTGTGTTTTTAAGGAATTGAAACGATATATTTTTTTGGCAAGTCTATGCTTAAAATCCTCCTACATGTGAAGAGGCAGAACTTGATTTAGAGGCAGTGCCACTGCTGTCTCTAGCAGTAATAGTTTGAGTAGATGAAGTTGGGAATAGTGGTTTCAGTACTTGTGAAGAAAAACATGACCACGTGTCTAGAGTATGAAAAGCAGAGCAAACCCCCATCTGCAGCAGGGCTGAAACAGCAGCATGCTAGGATGTCAGCTGGACCCCATTGCAGTGAAGGCTTCTGCGAGTAGTGGATGTGACTTGCACAATTTTCTGTAAAACTAGAAATGCCAATATTTCTGAGTAAAAAAATCTTTTCCCGTGGAGACAAAGGATGGTTCCAGTTTTCTCTCCTGCTCTGTAAGTGATGCTGGCCCTGGTGATAAGAAAGGATTGTGCTATGTTGGGGAGGAGATCAGTATAACTCCAGGTGGTGAGTGAGACCCCAATTATACTTACAATTGCCTTAATCCAGCCTAAACAAAGAGAGGGAGATTTGTGCACATTTGCTCTATTGAGCTGTGCCAAAATAATCATTGCTCTCTGGGGAGGTACAGATCAGGCAAAATTCCTTATTTCAGCCGTGCTATGTGATCCAGAACTGAGGTTGATTACCTACATACTTTTGCCTGTTGATCTGCAATCCCTGTGTGACCTTTCTGGTATCCCATTTGGGCATGTGCTGCAGCTGTTTTGGTGATTGTGATTAACCACCACCACATACGTTGTGCTGGCTAGCTGGTGAATTTTTGCCACATAGAGTTCTGAATGATGAATACTTTCTGCTTTTGGCTCAGTCCAGACAACAATTTTAGATTCTCTTCCTTACTCAACTGCCAAATTTTCCTTGTCAATCTCCCAGCACTCCTGCCCCCCCCCCCCCCCCTTTAAAAAAAATGTCATGTTTGTGGTAGAAATTGGCCAGTGACTTTAAAAATGTCTGAAATTTAGGAAAACGGGGTAGAAGAAAGGGGCAAGTAAATACTAACTTTTATTGCATAAATATTACTTCTGTGAGAAACTGAATTGCAAAAAGAACTTTGCTCTTAATTCAGTTTGTGGATCTAGTGGTTAGAATTAAAGATTACCAGCTAATTGTCTTTTCTCTTGCTGTGCTCTGCAAATGGTCAAAAGTCCACAAGTGTGATAGTTTGTGGGTTTTTTTTTTTTTTGTAAAACAGTAAGCATGATCTGTAAATCAACTACAGCACAAAACTGGGATGGGGGTGATGGTTGTTATCACGTTAAATAGGAAATAGCAGGATAAAGAACCTAGAAACATGATGCTTCTGAAGGAAAGTGGGATAAGGCTGAAAGAGGATAAATAACTAACTCCCAAGTAATCTGCTTTATCTTCCTCTTCTGTAACCTTCAGAATCAGTATATAGAGGAAGCCATAAAAAACCCTAAAGGAAAGTGACATTTAGAACGGAATGTGGATCTTAATTTGCCGTACTCATTGATCAGATCCTCACGGAGGGTGGGAGTAGCTATCCAATTGTTTATTATTAATCCAACAGTAACTCTGCATATTTGAAGTGTGCAGGAGGGATGTAGCTGAGGAAAAATGAGTGTCTGAAGCTTGTTGTATAGGCAGTTAATAATTGCTACTTTCTGTCACTTGATAGAGAGGAGTAGTCTCTGAGTTTTTTTCCTATCTTCTGTATCTGTACTGAAAACTTTATATATATTTTCATATTTTATATATATTTCATACTGTGAATAACGGCTGCTGCCATTTATCCGTACTGAAATGCTGAGTGAGTTTGGCAAAGACCATACCAATCCTGGCTCTAAAAATAAACAAAATTAAATTGATAGGCTGCCTCATTGTTAGGTTTCTCATATCAATTTAGTTTTTGTTGTTAATTTGTTGTTAAAACTGTTGTTGCCTCTTGCCTAAGGCATAGTCAATCGAGACTACCGTGGAGTCTTCTCATGTACTAAAGCATACTTTTTGACATGTCTGTATTTGGATAGCTAATATTTTATTTGGTCGTTCTTTTGACAATAAGTTTACAATGACTTTCTCCTCTCTAGAAGATGTGCTGTGTTTTGTTTTCTAGGCAGTTATCAGAGATCTGAGACTTCTGTGCTTCAGTAAGTTCTTGACACAGGCAGTGGAAACATTAATATTAAAAACATGAATTTTAACATGTTGGGTGAGAGCGATCTTTTATCTAAGGACCAAGCCAAAGCCAGTAGTGTGCCCAACTTTCAGAATAATTGAGCTTAGAGCTCTGATTCAAACAACAAAACTAATGGTATAGAGTAGTCGGAAACGCAGTGTTGATAACTGTTGATTATTGTAGACATGATTGATTTTGAAAAGACAATGTTGTATCATCAGCAAACAAATGGTTTTGATGTTCCTTTTGGATGATAGAAGACCTCTTTATATAAATCGTCCTTAACTTTATCTAGACAGGCCTAGTGCTAGATTTTAGTGCATCTGCGAGGTTCAGGATTGTGTGTCAGGTTAGATGCTTTACATCTGTATGTTTGGATGTACTTGTTTGGTCAAAAAGGCTTCTTGATACAACAAGAATTAAGATCATAAGTAATTAAATTCCTTGGGAAAGTGTTTCTTAAAATACCAAGATTATATGACACCTATAGGTAAAATACATCTCTGGTCATTCCATGGGTCTTTTCTAATCTTTCTTTAAAACTACCTTTGGTCCTGAAAACATCACTGTGTTCCAGAAATTGAGCCTCATTACATTACAAGTATTTAGTTTTGGTTGTGAAAAGTGATAAGTGAATTTAGTCAGTAGCCACTGTTTTCTCCTGTGTTGGCCCCACTCTCAGCCCTTTCAAAATTCACGTAGCAAAAGCTATGTATTTGTTTTCAAGTGTACATGTATACACGTGTGCACACAGAGTAGTAAACCAGAAGTGTCAGAAATCTTGCTATATATTTCAGTTCATGGTTCAATTCCTCCTGGCCACTTCCACTTCTGTTTTTTAACATTGAGCTAAATAACTTATTTCTCAGAAGGGTCTGTGATACTGAAAGAAGTTTTTAGACACCTGGATTGAATGTGTGGTTTGGTGTGCCTTTTCTTGCCTTCCCCACTCAATATCAGAGTACAACACCTGGTATAAGTCAAAAGTAAATTTAAGCCACTGGAATGACAAACAGGTTCCTGTCAAGAAAGACCTAAAAATCTGCTTTGGCAGCACTAGACTTTCTGCTTAAATTGAATTTATGGAAAAGGAGGAGTAGTGGCATAGAGAGCAACCACAGAGTACAGTTCCCTTTTATTGGTCTTGTTCTTTAGATTCACTGCCCTCCCCAAGCTCATGATGAAGCATTCTAGAAGCACACACAATTACATTTAAAGGACAAATAGCTGATATGTGTTATATGAATAACAGGTGATCGATGCTAATTTTATTCTAGTTGCATATGGATTTTTCTTGAAAAAATAGTGTCTTCTTAATCCAAGTTGGAAAATTGCAGTATGAATGTTTATTTTGCATACGAGTTTATTTAAAAGTTTAATGTTTAGTTAAAATTATTTAAATTATTTTTTTTCAGTGAAACTTAAAATAGTGAAGCTTCTTTAAAATAAAAAGGCCTGTACTTTTACAACTCTTTTGTGAGGGATACAGTGTGAAAGTAAATGCAGTTGTGATACTCTAGTAGATTTTGTTTGTTTTTTATGGTATAGTGATGACTGAGGTGAAAGGCTTAGGTAGCAGAATCATTCAGTATTGATTTCTTACTGACATGGTGCATGCATATTTTCTGTTTTCAAGACCCATCTATGTCAGCTTCTGACAAATACAAATTTTGGCAGATATATTGGTTGCAGTTTCATTCACTGGCATTTCTGGAGGTAATCTTGGAAAAAAGAAGATTCCTTATTATCTTAGTTTTCATATAAATATGTCTGCAGCATTTTTTTCCTTCTGTACAAATATTTTGAAGCTATCCTGGGAGATCTGTTTTGAACCATGAATACTATACTTTAACGTTTTCAGCCTTGCCACTTAAGCTGTATGTACAAGCCATGCATTTAACCAGCAAATTCTGTTGGAAACTTTGTTCTACCGTGTTTATGAATGCCTCAGTAAATAAAGAAATAAATTTGTGACTGGGGGCCTGATCTCAGGTACATTACAAAGTACAATTTCTCTAATATTTGGTAATGATCAGTGAGAATTGTTAGTGGACTTTCATGTTGTTTCATGAAGTGGCTGCTAAGTTGCTGTATTAAATGCTCCAGGAACAGAATAGTAATGGAACTGATATTGCAGAAGAGTATTTCTTTTGTAAAAACCTCGTCTAAAACGAAGCACTAGAGAATCAGTCCACTGGTTTCTAAATGGATTAAGGTTTTTACATGTAGCAGTTTTATGTTCATCGTTTTTATGCCTGTATTGGAGTCTAATAATTTAACATTTCCCCTCCCTCTCACTGTATTTTGCAGGCATACAGGAGTTTCCAGAAAATATAAAAAACTGCAAAGTCTTGACTGTTGTTGAAGCAAGTGTAAATCCAATTTCAAAGTAAGTTTGCAACTTCTATGATATTTATGATTTTATGCAAACAATGCTGACTCTCAAACATGCTCCATTCAAATTTTGTGAACCAACCCTTGTAACTGGAGGCAAGGAACAGAAGGTACCTGAGGTATTTTCATTAGCCTCGTTGTGTTGAGATAGAGTATTGCTGTGTCACGTGTTTAATAGGCTATGTGAGGTATCCTGCATTATTTCACATGGCTTTGTTAGCTTTTTTTCGGTCCATTACTTCTCTTTGAAGGTAGAAAAATGTGTTAAGAGTTTTGTTTCTTAATAACTAATTAATTTTACTCTAAATCTGCGACAATGGTTTTTCAAACAACCTGTGTGAATTGATTTACTTGTCACCTATAGTAACAAAATTAACTTGACAAAGTAGCACTTTCAGAGATAAAAACTTCACAAAAGGTAAGTCTGCTGTGGAGGAAAAAAGGTGTTGCATGGGTTTTAATTTATCTTATCGCCTCTAATGACTGCTTCTTCCACAGTAGTTGTCAGGAGATCACAAACACTTAGCAAGACTACGTTTGCTGTTTTGTAGTTTTTACTGCCTGTAGATATTGTCCTCAATACTTAAAAATAATTTTGAAATGAACCTCGTATTGAACAGATATCTAGTGCAGTTTTGTAGAAATTTTTACCACCTATTAATGCTGTTGGTATGTAGGATTTCAGTACTATACTGTTGTTTAAGAAAGTATAACTTAATGCCCTGAATATAGTTGAAGGCACTGTGGTATTCTATTTCTTTGTAGGCTTCCAGATGGATTTTCCCAACTGTTAAACCTAACACAGCTGTACCTGAATGATGCTTTTCTTGAGTTTTTGCCAGCCAATTTTGGCAGGTAAGTTGAATTTGAAACTTAGAATCTACATTTAATTTTAAATTTATGCAGAGAAGTTTCTGCTGCTTCTCAAGCAAAGTGTGAACTGGAGGAGGGGAGGAAGTGTACATTACCTATTTATTTACACCATATTATTTAAAGAAAACAAAAAAAATCTTTATCATTGTTGCTTTATTTGGGGTTCAGTCAGGACAAATAATGCTTATATCAAGCGAAGAAATAAACATGTTTATGCAATTGCTTCTTTTACAACGTAAGTCTGATAATTACAGGTTAAGCAATTAATGACATTTGTAATTCTACATGTCCTTTTTTGGTTGCACAGATTTCTTCATGCATATAATTTCTGAGTGTCATCTTATCAATATTTATGGTTTATTCAGGTATACTGACTAAGCAAAATTGTTCCATATAATAGCTTAAATGTGAGACACGTACTAAACCCCTACCACTTCAAAATGGAGGAAGTCTTGGGAATAAAAGTGAAAGGGTAATATTGCTAGAAGGAAGACTCCTAGATAAGAATTGTCTGACTTGTTGTCCTTACCATGATGATCAGCAATTTCTGCTTTTTCTCTGCTCGTTGCTTTTTGTGTTATCTTATGCTGTCTTTGTCACTCTGCTGCTTTATCTCATGTTCAGCAAACCTCTTTCAGGAAATACGGCTATTAGTTTACAAGGCATATTGCTGTGTGAATGTGTTTGCCTTAGACTATGTAGTTCTAGTTCAGGTCAGCACAGGTTGCAAAAGATCACAAAAGCCTCCAGAGTGCTACAGAAATCTGGCAGATCAAGAGATGTGCAGTGAGAGATGAGCATAGGTGCAGTCCTTTAATGACCATTAGTGTTTCAGTCATCTGTGACGAGTTAGTGGCCTATTCTCTGTCTGGTTATATGTCATTGCCTGATGAATGACTAAAAGCACCAGATACATTACACTCTTTGCTAACAGAAAAGCTGTTTATGATGCAGGAATATTAATTAACATGCTAGTTTCTAGTAAACGAAGTGTACATTTCAAAAGCCTTCATAAAGGTTAAAGAAGGAATTTCTGGAAGAAATTCTGGAACAGGTGTTGTCATTTTGTTGGTATTTTAATGATTGCCTATACATTTTTCAATAGTTTAAACAAATGGCAAGGTTTTCTTAGTAAAGAAGATAAACAAAACAAGAAAAAGGCACTAATAAAATTGAAGACTTTAGGTTGACATAGTTGGTTTTTGAAGTTAATCTTAAATATCTCTAAAAACTTCATTTGCTATCATTTTACTTCATCATTGTCACTTCCTCTTCTGTAATGCTTAGTGTGCTGTAACTTGCTTAATTGTTAGGCATATGGTGAAGGCATTCAAAATACTTTATGTAAGTTTGCTTGCCTTATTCAGAACACTTATTCAGTATTGCACAGAATAAATATTATTCTATAAGAAAGTAATTTTTAGATTATATAAATTAGAAAATAATGAATCTGTTAAAATGTTGACTGTTGGATATTTGAAAACAGAACTCTAGAACAAATTAGAGATAAAAATAAAACCGCAAAATTTCTTTCAAAAGAACTTTTCTGTTCTAACTGGTTGATCATCGTGTAAAAGAGAGTTGAGGTTTTGTGGAAGAGTTTTTTGTTTGTTTTGTTTTTAATTAAAGGTCTGTAAATTTAACAAAGCTTTTGCTGACAATCCCAACATTGGGACAAAATAAGTATGTATTAGATTTCTGCTCAGAACTACATGAGCTTGAAGGAAGAGGATTGCTGTCTTGCTGACCTAGCACACAGAAATTTTCTTTCCATTGGGGGATTTCTGTTCTGTGTCCTGATGGCCTTTTTTTAAATTTTATTTTAAAAGCTTTGTTGTTTTTCCTGCCTTTTTCTTCCACCACCTACTTCTCCTTGAGGCAGTCTTTTTAATCTAAGCTATGTTCTGTAGAACTGGGACTCAAACTCAGACAAGTCTGTTTCCTCCTCCACGCTGTATCATGTAGATCATTTGTATGCAGAGGGATTTTCTCCTATTGTAGTGCTTCTTCCAGAAACAAGTCTGTCTATCCAATAGAGCTCTTGCTGTTTCTGTGAAGGTCAGGTGATCTGAAGAATTTCACATTACTTTGTGGTGTACTGCATCTCCTGAAAAACAGGAGATGATGGACTGAAACTTTGTAGCCCATACAATGAGAGTGTTTGTAGCTTGTTATGTCTGAACTCATCAAAATAAAAAAATTAGAGGATGCTAAGTTTTAACAGCTCTATTTCTCTATGTAACGTCTATTTCTATATATTTTCAGGACATTAAGTAGAAACTAATTTTATAGGCCTCTGTTTCTGATGTCATCGGTGTTAAAGGCATGTGTTGTACAGCTGTACCATATCCTATGTAAAATGTTTCTTCTCTCTTTAATAGAAGAACTGTGAATTTCATTGTTTCTGAAAAGTACAGTAAAATTAAAAAATAAAATTCTGAAAAAAAATGTATAGTCTGAAAATGTAGAGTAAAAATAGCTAGAATTCAGATGTTTGAGTATGCAGTAACTGTTCATATCACTGTTTGTTTTTTGTTGTTGTGCATATGGAAGGGAAATAGTGTTTTAATGCTTGCTGAGGCAAACTAAACACTATTTTAACACTTGCTGAGTGTTGTCAGTTATCTATATCCAGAACAAGCCTTCACCTTCTTCCAATTCTCTGCCTCAATTGTTTAGTATTTGTTCTTAAAGCTTCTACTTTTCACTACATAAGAACATATGAAGGTATAAAGCATAGTAATTGAGTTTTGTTTCCTGCTCTTTCTGGTAACTACAGGCAATAATACCTTTTAAAAATAGTAACTCTAGTTAGATTTTTCTGTTCATGTGCCAGGGTCTCTGTTCCACCAGCTTAGTTTTAAAATGTGGTTTCCCACATCAGTTTCTCTCGGACTGCTCATACTCGTTTGTTCTACAGTTTAATTGCTATCATCTCTCAGGAGTGTTTTTTTTTTTTTTTTTCCCATTCTCTCACCTGCATTTTTCTGTGGTGTTCCCATATCTCTCTTTCGATCTGATAGACTAAACAAAATCCATTTTCCCGTTGGTATGACAGGTTTTTCTTTGTGCCTTTATTAATAGATCTTGGAACGAGTTTCAATTTGAATTTCTATTTTTTTTAATGATTGAGGATGACAGCATCTGTAGCTATATTTAGGATCCAAATTGAGTTCTCTTCATGGCTTGTACAATGTCATGATTATCTTCTTGTTTCTTTTTGAAATGTCACTGGTTACACTCTAGTGTTCCACTAGCCCTTTTTGCAGCTGCTGAGTGTTGCTTCCCACATGATCAACTGATGCATTGGACAGCTCAGTTAAAAATGACTTGACTCAACAAGGAAATAATAAGTACATGATTTGCTACTGTGGCGTCCTGTCCTTCTTCCATTCTTTCTGTCCTTAACATTGTACAGATTTTTTTTTCTCTTTCTTCTTGTTCTACTTCTATATTGTACCATGACTGTCTGTTTAGCCTAATCAAAATTTTCCTGTCTTTTTCTATTAGAAAACATTGAACAGGATAGTCTCAAAATGGATCTTTGAATACCTCTCAGAAATCTTCAGCCTGATGGTTAGGAAAGAAAACTGTAATGCAAATTACTTCTGGTATATTCATGCATCTTTTATTGCATTTACCTCCATTTCATTCTCTGCTTCAAAAGTTGTGCTCAAACTTTGCATATTACTGAGGTCAAGGTTATCCAGTCTTTTTTCTCCTCCTTTATGAGCACTAGATACTCGCTGTCCTTTGGTGATGCTACAGTTGTCTAGCCTGTTAGGCTTATTAAAAATCACCAGACTTGTGATCAAGTGTGCTAGTTCCTCTGGAATTCTGAGGTGATAGTGTTTTTTCCTCCACTCCCAAATTGTAATTTGAATACATGAATATTGGCCTTGGTCCCAGAGTTAGCCTTTATGCTAATGTGCAGAAGTCTGAAAACTGCTTATGTATACTGAAGAAAACTATAAATGTTGTATCTAAATACACCATATATATTCACATTCAGATATACAAATACATAAGCAGAGTATTCTAAACTTGAAGCTTATTGTATGGTAATGTTTGAACGGCTTTAAAAGAGAGACATTATTTATGAAGATAAGCAAGGTGGTGTATCTTAAGCATTGTTTTAAAAACACTGAGAATGTTGTCAGTAGTGGGGTATTGCTTCCAGAGACTTTTAATTGTGATTTTGCTATGAAATTACTTCTGCTCTTGATTCTCAGGAGCCTGCAGAAGTAGATGCTCTGAGGAGTTTCTACTTTAGGCTAGCATTTTACATAAATGTACAATGATGATCAAACTGGGGACTTGATATAGTTACACGAAAGCAAGTTTGCAAACTTAAGTAAAATGCAATCCATTATACAATGCATATATTTCAGTCCTCTTGTCTTTCTGTTTTAGTTAAGATTCATAAAGAGTGAAGGAGGTTAAAAATAATGATCTCTCTATGAAATGTACAAACATTATACTCTGTCCAAGGAATAACTGTTGTTGAAGAGTGAATTACTAAGCATAACTGCTATATATTTCTTTTACATTTTTACAGATTGTGTTGTTAAATCAGATTTAGGAAGAATATCTTACGATGGGCAAGGTATTCATGTAGAGGTTTTCTGGAGATAAACTACTTTTATAATGTAACTGAAGTTTTTTCCATAGAAATATTGCAGCAATAATTTTGTTGAGACCATGACTCCAGGTATACTTGAATAACACTCCCCTATACCTTTGTGTTTAGGTGCTGTGTAAGTATTTAATGGTTATGGGTTTTTACAGTTGAGAGATGAAATATTTTCTTATGAGTACAACAAATCTTAGTGATAGAATGGCACAGGAAATGTATATTCTGCCATTGTGACTTATTTTTCTTTTAAAACAAGTGAACTAGTCTGTCTGTATTTCTTTTCCAAATTAAAGCTCAATTTTTTTCCAAATCCATTGCAGGAACTCAAATGCCTGGCATGGGTGTGTATGCCAGCAATTTAAAGAGCAGCTAGGCTAAGTATTTGATGTGTATGATTACATTAAACTTGAATTAACCCTCCCAGTCATAATGGAAGAGATGGCAACTGCTTCAGGCCAATATTTCTCACTAATTACTGCAAGAAAATTACTAGCTTAGACACTGCCTGTATCTCCCAGCTAGGAGAGGCTGAAAAAGTTTGTCCAGTAGCCCCTGCTCTACACATAAGAAATAAGATATTTTTTGGCTCTTCGGGTTAGCAGAAGAGAGAGCAGAACATGAAACAGGTTTACAAACCTGTGAACCTTTCTATCACTGACAACACTCTTTTAATTTCATAGAATAGGCTTATGAAAACTGTATGTAATACAGTGGGTTCTGGCTAAAGAAGTGTGGGTGTACATATATATAGCTTAGCATATGAATGCTTCTACTGCTTTCAACTGAGAAATTTGACTGCGTACATGTGTTTTGAAGAAAAGCTAAAACCTGACTAGCTGTTTTCCCTGACACCAAAGCAGAACACCAACTGGAGCCTAATGCAATGTTTGATTGTGGAAGCCTTCTCAAAGTGTTTTGGAGTTGACCGTGCTACTTCATTTTTAGTTCAGCGTTCAGTAACAGACTTGTTGTGCATCAGTAATAATCTGAGCACAGATACCTGAGAGTTGTGGGATGCATCAGAAAAGTGGTAGTGGGAAATTATTTCTTCTTAGTGAGTGAATAATTGTCGTCTCATTGGGTGGATTGTCCTTGTTCTCCTGTATTCTTGAAGTGTTTACCTTTTCAGGGGCTCGCCCTGATCAATGCTGGTAATGGGCATGATCTAATACCAAAGCAGGCCTAGACCTACAGTTGTGCTGTTGATGTGATAACTTTGTCCTTAGGACTATAAAGAGCAACACCTGCCATCTCCAAAGAGAAAGGATTATTATTTCTCCTTTCTAAAGAAGATTGTTCATTATCTTTGTCATACTTGGAGAATCATCAGTAGTCTCGATGTAATAGACCTCATGCTGTTGCATCTGTCCAAGTCTGCAATGAACTGGGGAGGGAGGAGTTTTACAGTGGGTAACAAACATTTATAACTTCTGTTTCCCAGAGCTTTAAGACAATGTGATTAAAACGCAGGAATAAAAGTCTATAGTACTTTGTTTGAGCTTTGCAATGTTTTGCTGTGAGGAAAGTCTCCCAGTTCCTAGGCATGTATTGACACATGGGACAAGTGTGGTATCTTCTCAGTATGAAAAAAGAACTACCTTGATAATAAAACTGAGCAGCTACTAGGTAAGACTCTTACCTGGTTGCACCAAAAGCAAGGAATTGAGAAAGCTGCAGCAGAATAAAATGGTAAATGATTATGGGAAAATGCTTCCTGTATGTCCAGTGTACCCTAGAGCAAAATTTAGGTGCTATGCAAGCCACAAGATGCCACAGAAGTATCTTCTAGGGAAGGCTATTAATCACTTGAAGTGTGTAACTTGTTCTTGGGTTCAGAAATCCAAACTCAAAATGATAATTCAAATCTGAGGGCTAGAAAACGGGTTGAAAGGAGCTACTGAGGGAACTGGAGTTACATAGTCTGGAGAACAGAAAGCTTATTGCAGACCTCATTGCTTTCCACAACTACCTGAAAGGATGTTGTGGTGAGGAGGGTGTCAGTCTTCTGGTCTCTTTTCCCAGGTGACAAGTGATAGGACTCAAGGAAATGGTCTCAAGTTGTGCCAGCGAGGTTTAGGTTGGATATCAGGAAGAATTTATTTTTAGAATTGGTGGCCAGACATTGGAAGGGAAAGCTGCCCAAGGAAGTGGTGGAGTCCCCATCCCTGGAGTATTTATGAGGTCTGGCTCTAAGAGACATGGTAGGTCCAGCTGATAGCTGGTCTTTGATCTGGAAAGTCTTTTCCAACCTAGACAATTCTTAGGCTAAGAAGTCTTTTCCGATTATGTTCTAGATGGACAGCAGCAATGTTACTATGAGCAGGATTTCAAGTCAGGCAAAGAAAAGAGCTGAGTGGCTTCAAGAAGCTTTTGAGCAAGTTTAAGAAACATCCTCCATTTGCTTTGTTTCTTTAGTAGTTCTGTTTTCACATTTTTTGTTTTACTTAAGATGAAAAACAGAACTCTTTCCAGAATACTTCTTTGAAAACAATCTATTTTGTTGTCCTATTTTAGAACATAGAAAACCCTTTCTTTTTTAAAGTAGTAGGGCAAAATCATGTCTGCCATGCTTTGTAAATCTGAATGCCTACACAGTTCCCCGTAGGCCTGTCTGAGCTGGATTTGAATGCCATTTTCGTATAGGTTTGTTGTGCAGCCGCAGTAGCATTAACACAGGTGGGGACAGCGTTTAAAGTCAGCAATGAATCTGGGGGGGAGGAGATTTATTTCTTTTGTGTGTTACCCACTGTAAGGTATTCTTTCAGCATCTTTACAAGGTTGTTTCTCTGGGAAGCTGTGGGGGAGGAGGTTCCCCTCCAGCAGTAGCTAACAGCTGGCAGCTATTGCTTGCGATGCTGTGCTAGCAGGCTGAGCTGTGCTCTATTTCAAGGTGACTGTTATATTCTTAGATTATTCGTAGGCGTGGCAGATTGCTGCTTTCAGATGCATCCAAAAATGAGAGACTGTTTTGAGGAAAAACAAATACTGTTTCCAGGCATTCTGTTTTTATTTCATATATAGTTATCGCTGCTTAATAAGAATTAAGGTTTTCATCTGTGTCCTTACAACGTACTCAGTTCAACACAGCACCTTCAGGAAAGACTGGTCTGTCTGTTCACTGAGCTCCTTTTCCAGTCGTGGAGTTTACTGCCCTATTTTGTGTAGTATGAGGCCTGTAGATGGGTCATGTGTAGAATTCTTGTCTTTACAACCCTGTCTGTATTTAAACCAAATTCAGTTTCTGCATTTCACCTAATAAAAGAGTCTTGTCACTTCTGAACTAATGCAAAAAAAAAAAATCTGCTGCGGACGCTAAATTGCTTGAATGTCTAGACTGCTTTGAACTTACCTGGGCCACGCAGTTGAGCTTGGAATTTAGAGGTTATTTATCTTGCACCAAGGATTTACTCAGAGAAAGGTCAAAAAAAAAAAAAGTGCCCTCTAATAGAAATATCAAAATAGATTAAGAAGTTGACTAAAAAGAGAATATGGAATGAAATCACATATGAATGTAAAGGTTGTTTTTACCATGTGGAAAACCATGGGTATTCCACTAATGCGTCCTTTCATATGAAATATCCTGATAAATTTCCTGTATTAGAAATTCATCATCATAAGTTGCGCAGAATGATCCTGCCTTTCTTATTTCGTGTGTATCTCTGTATGTGAGGATGGCATAGACTCCTAATGAATCCAATGAAATGCTTTAAAATCTGTAGGTTGAAGGAAAACTGTATTCCAGCAGGTGCAGAAAAGAAGGAAAGATCCCATTTCTTTGCTGATTTTCAAAAACCAAACCTGAATGAGTAAATTAATTTGACAAGCAGATTTCTGCATGAAACATTCGCATTCTTACAAGCAAATATTTCAAACTTGTAGATCTCTTTTGAAATGTAAATTTAGCAATACAAACAAGTTCTGAGATTGCTTTTGCCATAAAATGCAGTATATTGTGATAATTTGTTATGCCTTTCTGTTACAGATTAACTAAACTACAGATATTGGAACTTAGAGAAAACCAGTTAAAAATATTGCCAAAGTAAGTATGTATGAATCTTATATAAAGTACTTCAGAGTTTTTTTTCCTATAGTTATACTAATAGAGTAATGCATATTGAAATGTAGATTACAACTTATAATTTGTAGCTAAGTAACCAAAGTAACTTCTCAAGAAAATTTCTGTTCATACTGCCGAAATTAGATATCATTGCAGAGTGATTGGTTTTCCTATAGAGGCTTGCATGAATTTTTCTTGGTACCCCTTTCTGTACTTGAAGTTGTCTGTCCCTGTCCAGCTCTGTGGATGTCTGTCTGTGGTGGTTTTACCGTGCTAGGCAGCTGAACACCACAACCGCTCTCATTCCCCCTCCTCAGATGAGGAGGGGAAGAAGTAAAGGAAAGAACAACTCAGGGGTGGAGATAAGGATCATTTAAATAGAAAAAATATTATTAAGGAAATACTATTAATTAAACAATTAACTAAAGGGAAAAAAGGGAAAGGGGAAGAGGGAGGGGGAAAGGGAATAACAAAACAAAACAAGTAAAGGCTATGTGGAAGTGCAGAGGAAAAAAAAAATTACTCTCTACTTCCCACAAATGAGCGATGCTCGACCATGTCCTTGAAGCAGGGCCCCAACGCACGTAGCCGGTGTTCGGGAGGAGGACAGACGTTTTCGCAACAAGAGCCCACCCCTACCCTCTTCTTCCTTTTTCCACCTTTTATTGCTGAGTGTGACATCATATGGTATGGAATATCCCTTTGGTTGGTTTAGGTCAGCTGCCCTGGTGATGTTTCTTTCTCACTTTTTGCCCACCCCCTAGGAGGGTTAGAGAGAGTCCTGATGCTGTGCCAGCACTGCTCAGCAGCAGACGCAACACCGGTGTGATACCGCTGCTGTTCTAGCTACAAGTGCAGAGCGCAACACTGTATGGGCTGCTGCAGGGAAAGTTAACATCCCAGCCAGACCCAGTGCACTGACCCACCTCTGGATCTTTATAAGTCAAGATGTGGGCAATTCAGGAAGATCATTCTAAAGTGTCTGAAAGTTTTTTGCACACATCATTCTACCAGTGCACAGATGCCTGACTGGGTATGTCTCAGATGGCTGAGCACCTGAAACTAGACACTGGTAGTTAAGATCATTATCTCTAAATCAAGTGATGAGTTTGAGATGCTTATTCTGAATGACTGAGGAAGTGTGATTCACATGATGTGAACTTTTTTTTTTTTCCATTTAAAGCACTTCATTGCTGAAGAACATAACTTGTTACTGTATTGCACAGTCTGCTATGCAGGTTCTACAATGCATTTGGCTTGTTTAATGTAACAGAAGCATACATCTCAACCATATTTTCTTTAATTGTAAAAAAGTTCTGGAAATCGCTATAGCAGTTGTTCTAACATTTAAGTGAATTGTACCTGTCAGTTAAAATCTAGCATCTTTCTCCTTGCAACTCTCAGTTTGTCAGACCTGCCCATGCTGGCAATGTTACAGTTCCTGTTATTTCAGTGAGCACATGCTCTGTCTTTTCTGACTCGGACCCAGCAGGTCTAAGTAGGTTAGTGGAAGTATAAAAAGTTAGTAAAGTGAGAAACAGATTCCAAAGATGGGCTATGAAGAGCCAGTTGTGGAATCCTGAGCAGGATTGAGGTGTGCAACAAAAAGGTCCTCCTTTGGCAGCAGAAACTGGTAAAGTGTACTTGTTTCAAATGGTATAATTGTTTCAGATGTTTTGGTTGAGAAGAGAAGGTGCTAACAACTGAATATTCTCATTCTGTTTGGTTCATATGCTAGTAGAAATTTGCATGCTGTAGGCTGAAATGTGAATTGCCAGCCCTTCAAGTACACAGCCAGTTTTCCTAGTGACTGAAGTATATCCATAAGATGTGAACAAGGGGTATGTTCTATTGGAATTCCCTTTTTGTCTGTTGAGATACCATACTGTGGTGTCTGCTGTATATAAATGCCAAAACTCAAATCTGGAATGAAATATACAGCATCAGAAAGTGTGAATACAATTCCAAAGTGTGAAGCATTCTACTAATTCATGTGATATAAATGCTCTTTCCTTCTTTCTGATATCACTAATTTTCAGTAGAAAAAAAAATAGGGATGTAATTTGGGATAGTAGCTATGTAAATTAAGTTACTCCTGACTGAGGAACAGTAGCTATAATTAAAAAACATAGCTAATACAGATTTTGTTTACAAAATTACTTTGACCTTAATTGCCATAATTAACACTAATAGCATGAATTACATGCAATATTTTTAAAAAAGTAGTTTACAGAGGTTTTTGTTTTTGTTTTGTAGTGATAAGAGGCATTTAAATAAATCTTATAATGTATTTAGGCTAAATGCCACTTCTGTTGAAGCTGCTGGGAGCTTTTTGTTGACTTCAATGTTTTTGGGGTTTCATCCTTGCTGGAAAATTGAACAGCAGCTGTCATGAAGATGTCCTATGCAGCACTTCCTTAATGATCTACAGTACTTGATGAGCTGTCACCTTTATTATTCTCTTCTGGTACTCTTGTGGTTCAATTAAGAGAGATTAAAGCATTGGAGACTGCTTTAATTTAAACACATAATTACTTATTTTGCTATGGTGAGGAATTAGAAAAATATATTGTTTGTGTGATGTACACTGCAGAGAAAAAAATTATTGTGGTGGCCATAGTATACAAGAGGTGAATCAGACCTTAGGGTAGTACAACTGTGCAGCAGTTGACCTAACCAACAAACTCACCTGTGTTCCGATTGAACTATACTGTCAGAACGGAAAGTTACATGAAATTACAATTTACATAGTTTTCCAAATGTGAGTATGTGTTCTGAAAGGAACATACTTTAGAGCTTTAAACAGTGTGTAAAAATCACTTTCTTTTAAAAATAATAAGAGGTAGCAATATATGCTAATATTTTTTTGCTCTATAATTCATTTTTTTTTCCTGATCCCTGTCACTCTCTCCTTTTTAATATTTTCATACTTCTGGATTTCTAATGAAAGATATATTAGGATAAACTTCTACCAAATCATCTAGCCCTCTTGCTGAATTAACGTGCACATGATTTTAAACAGCAAAGCATAAAGCAGTCAAAAGAGTGTTAATCAAAACAGCTAACTAATGCCAACACACTAAATCAACCTTGCTTTGTGCCAAATGCATCGCTTTGCTTGGAGCTTATCCACATCCAGAGACTGTAAAACTGGCAGTATTATAATGCAAATCAGCTCAATAAAAATATTTCTGCTGAAAGGAAAGCAAAAATGAATTGAGAATGTTTTAGATGCATTTATCTGATAGGTAGCTGAAAGTTTTGAGAAAGTGACAATGCAAATACTAAAACATGAAATTGGAAAGTGTTTTTGTCTTCTGGAAAATTTTAAGCTTCTGTCTGTTGTGCAATTATGAATAAAAACAGCAACTTTTCTGGAAGCACAGGTTTTGATAAGGTGAATATGGTGATTCAGGGCCCAACCTTGCTATCACTCCAACCTCTTGATTTGTATGGTACTTGAAATATATGGGTTTGTTAATCTTAGTGAAATTGACTATTTACAAGCATTACAATCTGAGGCATAATTCAGACTATCAGCTCCATTATTGTTGAACTGATTTGACAGCAAACTCAGTAATATGAATTACGAATTAGATTTTTTTTAGTTTGTCATAGCGTTATGCAATCCCATTCACAGAGGTAAAATTAAATGTAACTCAGTGATCTGATCTTTCATTTGCAATTCTGAATTCTTATTTTCCTTTAGAATTATTTTTTTTCTGTTATTTTAACATTCTCAGAGCATCAGAAGCTTTGTTTGCATTTTGTTTCAAAGTATAGTCACTCTATGAAAATATAGAAAACCAAATAGCTATTTTATGACAATAGTTCCTTAAACCAGTGGAAGTGTAATAAATTAGGAAAGCAATGGGGAAAAGGAGGAAAACATTTGACACCCTGGTCTTGCAAACAGGTTTGTATGTTTTATATTTGAGTGGATATGTTTGCTAAATTAGAGATGTGTTGGAAAAATCACACACACACACACAAAGCAAACAAACAAACCCACAGAATCAATACAGTTATTTTATTATATTGCCAATGCTATATAAAATATTTGAGAGAGACTGTTCTGTTTCCAAATGGTAAGACCAGGACATTTGGTGAGAGATTTTTTTCTTAAATGTAAAAGTGAAGGTAAAGCATTATTGCTTAGAGGCTCTGAATCTGGTGATGTTAGGTGTGTAGACAGTTTGGCATCAAAGTCAAATGGTGTACAGGAGGAAGAAAAAAAAATCACATCTTGGAGTTTTAGTTTTGGATTTATTTTATTTTCTGTTTCTTCATCAAACCATTAAAAAGGAAAAGAGTTCATGTTGAACTCTTCTTAAATTGCAGGAAGATACCATAGCCAGCTTTGTTTAAATACACTTAAACCAGATCAAACCCCTCTCCACGGGCTGCAGCTCCGGCCCGGGGCCTGCTCCTGCGGGGGCTCTCCATGGGCCGCAGCCTCCTCCAGGCCACATCCACCTGCTCCATGGGGGCTCCTCCACGGGCTGCAGCGTGGAGATCTGCTCCATGTGGGACCCATGGGCTGCAGGGGGACAGCCTGCTCCACCAGGGGCCTCTCCACAGGCCGCAGGGGAACTGCTGCTGTGCCTGGAGCTCCTCCTGCCCTCCTGCTGCACTCACCTGGGGGCTGCAGGGCTGCTTCTCTCACAGTTCCTCACTCCTCTCTCTTAGCTGCTGTAGCACAGCCAGTTTTTTCCCCTTTCTTCAATCTGTTCTCCCAGATCAGTGTCTCTCCCTGGCTTGGCTCTGGCCAGCAGTGGGTCCCTTTGGAGCCAGCTAGAGCTGGCTCTGATCGGACATAGGGCAGCTGCTGGGCTCTGCTTACAGATGCCACCCCTGCAGCAAGCCCACTATCAAAATCTTGACATAGAAACCCAATACAGATGAAAATTCAGTTGAAATAAAAATCAAGACACTGTCTTAAAACTGTTGAAATGAATTGCCAAAAAAAAAAATGTTTAAAAATAACCCTTTTTCCAAATAATCTTTATTTTTAAATTTGACAAATTCCATCCAACATAGCTATGATTTCCTTTAATTTGCTTTTTGAGGCTGAAATTTAGTTTTTCAGTGAAATTTTGGACTGTTCTCACTAGTAGCCCACATAGTAGTGAACAGCTTGAAAACAGTAGATAACTAGAAGCTTTGTAAACTGAATCCATCAGGAAAAAAAGAGTATGGTGATTCCCATAAAGTTTTGCAAAATGCAGAATCATCTGCTAGATCATTTAAGCGAGCCTTCAGCAGTGCTTTAGGGTGATGTTGGTGTAAATTAGTTTGCAACCTGTGGTGCTAAAGTCAGTTCAGTCTCAAAGCTTTGAGACATTCACCTTACACAGCCTGTCAGATGGTCTTAAAAAACTTGGTACAATTTGGAAAATGAATTTTAGCAGCTGGCTTACTGATAATCTTGTATACCAGCTTGGAGAAATGAGGAAGAATGTTTCTCAGGTTCTTCTGGAGCTGGCCTTTTCATTTATTTTTTTCTGTAGTTCATTGAGAAAGTGGTAGTGTGAGTTAAAGGCTGTCTCCTAAAGGATGTGTATGTGACTACTTGCGCAATGAAGTAAAAATGGCTGCTTCTTTCATCAAGTAAAGAAATTTTCAGTAGAATTTAGTTTTTGAAAGGTGTGCTCTGAACGACTGTAATACTTAATGTAAGATACTCGAAGAACAACTGAAACTGAACATCTGCACAGAGTATCTTGTGCTCACCCAGCATGTTCTTTAAATATTTTGGTGTTTAATACTTTAATATTCCAGTAATACAAAAACCTTTCAATGTTGGCGCTCTTATGTTTAACTTTTACAGAATTTTATAGGAAGTACACATTTATATTTGAAGTTTTTATATGTGAATTGTCCTAGTGAAAGCTCTTATCAAATAAATGTGAAACATAATGTCATACGAGGAACTCACAAACCCTTTGAAAATAGTATTAGGTAGTACTGCTGTTGACTAGAGTTCTGACTGTGTAGGTCACCACATGCAGTGGCAGATGCTATCTGAATTGCAAACCACTTAGCAGTGACTTACTTGCTGGTGGTGATCTAGTCCATTGTTTGGGAACCCTGGAACTACCATATTGACAACTTGTATTGTTTCCTCAGACCTTTTTATAAGCTTGAAATAAAAAATAATTGCCAGTAGATTGCACATGTGTGGAAAATTTTAATTTCATGATAGTTGTTAAAATTTTCACACAGGAGTGTAGTGATCGATCTCGTGTTAAAGTGGAATAGAAAAAGTGCAACTCACTGTCTTGTAAGGAAATAATTTATGAATTAATTATTCATATAGTAATTTTGAGCAGATATTCTCTGTGGAGTACCTACAGTAAACATGAAGAGAAAATTTTGTCAAAACACAGCTTGAAAGAAGGTATCTTACCGAATGTCAGCCATTGATTTAATCTTTGCTGTAAGTTGGTTTAAACAGTATTGATGTGTCATGAAATCCAATTTTAATCTGAACCATTTGGGGACTATAGTAATAATTAGGATTCCAGACCATATCATATTGAAGCAATATTGTCAGCAGCCTGGAAGGGAGGAAGTGTTGGTTGTTACTATGATGCAGCAGTCATCTCGTCTGTTTTTGTTAATCATTAGGAAGTGGTCTGTCTTTAGGAGGAAAACATATTTTAGGAAGAAAACACGTTGTGGTGATTATGACGGCAGGTGAAAAGCTAAGGCAGTTGAAGAGTGATTTCACTGAGTTGCTTTTTATCATTTAGACTACTTGACAACTCTAGGGGTCCTTAATTTTTGTAAACTTTTTTGTAAACTAATCTACAGATAAATTGCTCTTTGTGTGACAGTCACAGTATGATCGTTGATGTACGGCTAGTAACAGTATGAAAATTCGACTTTATTTAGATATCAGTCCAGTTACAGTGTAACATCGCTATTCAATACTGATTAAAATAATACATTAGTGTGAATACAGAAAGATTAGATATAATTATTTTCTTAAATCTAATTCTTCTTAATTCCCTTCCTCTGCAGAACCATGTCCAGACTGACTCAGCTGGAGAGACTGGATTTAGGAAGTAATGAATTCACAGAAGTGGTGAGTTTTACCTAGATAACAAAGCTTATACCTTATACTACTTTATGGAGCTTGTTTTCAAAATTGTGCATTTTCTTCTGCTTATATATTCTTCCTCAATTTGAAATAGAACACTGTAGTATAGTGGGGTTAATGTGTCAGTTAAACTTTAATGGTAATATGTATATGAATTATAAACATAGTGATTTGGCATATAGTAAATTCTAACTGTTATTGTTTAGCATGCATTTAATGTAGCAGTTTTGTGTAAGCTGTGTATGACTTGCTTTTATTGGTGAGCACAACCTATTTAGATGCAAGGGAAATTACATTAATTTTAGTTGTAAGTTTGAATACCGTTCAAAAAACAGCAAAACACAGTTGAGGTGTTCAGGTTTTCCCTTTGCTGTGCTCAGTGTGCTTCTTGGTTTTGATGTCACAGACATACATCTGTTTAGAAACACAGAATCACAGAATGGTTTGTGTTGGAAGGGACCTTTAAAGATCATCTGTTCCAACCCCCTGCCATAGGCAGGGACACCTCCCACCAGACCAGGTTGCTCAAAGCCTGGCCTTAAATACTTCCAGGGATGGGGCATCCACAGCTTCCCTGGGCAACCTGTAAATCATTTAATGTCCATCTGCTTCTATGGGTACTTTCCTGTATAAGGAAATTGAAATAGTTAGAAGTATAGTGGAACATCCTGGCCTACCATATGATAAAGTCAAGCCTCTGTGTGGTACCAATAGGTACTTCATTAGCCACAGATCATGAAGGGCTGAACACTCACCTAGCTATGTGGTTTGTTAAATATGGAAGTGTATTTAAGGAAATGTTCATGCTACACACTCCTTACAATGTAGATAAGCTTGTGGGAGCCTTAAATTAACATGCTTGGGCCCATGTTATGCCATAAGAGCTGGGAAGTAAGTATAGGCTCTGAAAGTACCTATTTGGATATCTTTTTGGCTGATTGCTTCATCTCTCCAAGCCTTTTATCTGGAAAAGTAAACTACTGAGAACTTAACTTCATTAAAATCCATTTGTAAAAGTACAAAAATGGTCAGAATTGCTCTTTTTTTGGGGGGGTGAGGGGGGGGTGTCAAGATCTGTCTAAAATGTAGTCTTCAGTCATTAAAAAAAAGTGTTTTATCTTGGAAAACTAATTATTAGAGCCAGGACTGCAGGAATTTGAACAGCAGTATTATCTATTTACAACATAAAGAAATTAAGTTCTGTATTTAACCAAACTTGGTTGTAGTTGTTATGGTACAGTAGCACATGTTTTATGTTTCTTTCTAAGGAGGAAGTTTAAGTGGTAAAAATCCATTCATCCTTGCTACAAATGCTTTCCTAAGTGGTCTTTCTCAACTATAATAAGTTGTAATGAGAGCATATCTTGTGCTTCATTTTATGGAATGGTTCATCTGTATTTTGCAGATGCACACTTTGTTTTCTACCAGAAAACTAAAATTTGTTTCTTAGTTTTCTTGGTCAATATCTTGTCAACTTCATATTTTTTTGAAAAAATAGCTCTTCTGAGTTGATGGAATTTAAGGTTTTTTAGACCTCTTCCAGGAGAAAGAACTATACATGAGATTTATCCATTGTGCGCTCCAGTTGAAAAATAAATTCCCATAAAAATAGTACTTTCTGTAAAGATTTAGTACTGTGATAAAGTTCTCACCACATTTTTGTATCTAGTATATATATGCATTTCAAAAAGTAAATTAACCTGTTTTTTGATAACACGATGAAAGAAGTGAATATAACAACTATAATAAGACATTACTTAAATTTGCCATCACTGAAGTTATTTTTGAATTTCGATACTTTCTGTATGAAATCTTTAAAAATCTGTTTCTCTTTTCAGCCTGAAGTACTTGAACAATTGAGTGGATTAAAAGAATTTTGGATGGATGGTAATAGACTAACACTTATTCCAGGTGTAAGTCCTTTTACTGTATCAAATATTTAGTGTTTTAATTTACAGCGGTATTTGCTTTGTCAGCTAGCATATTTATATATTAAAGTTGATGTATAATTTTATTTTTTACTCGAAGCCAAAAATCTAAGTGCTGCTTAAGCCTTTACTGGCCTACTTAGAAGTTGTCACTGACCTTCGGAGTTGGGAGCAGAGCTTTCCTTTCATTGAAAGTTCTGTTATCTAAAAATAATGTTCCAAATAAGGAAAGGGGTAAAAAGCCTAGATCAAATCCTGTATCAAATTTAGAGCTGCCCAGTCCTTTCAAAAAGAAATTACTTTGTGTTAGAGAGCAAGGAGGAATATACAGGGTAAATGTTATGTGACTTTTTACTGGTAAAGGCTGTAAAACAAGCAATGACTGCTGAGGACTTTATGCAGAGTGTACAACAGCAAATTTCTGAGAAAGCATTCTCCTGATTTCATGAAGGTTTCTGACATCTCTTGGAATTACATGGGATCAAGGATGACCTATTATTACAGTACTTGTGAACCTGTGTTTATGTTCTAGTAAACTAGTATTTAAAATCTGGGAAGCAGCTGGTCTGTTTTCAGAGTTAAAATCATTAGTGACCATCTGATGTGAGGCTTTCTTGCCTGATTAATAGACTTCTATACTGTCTTTCCTCACTTCAGCTAAGAGTTCCTTGAGAAGAGTTGAGTGGATGTTAAACTTTTCTACTTTATTATAGAAGTAAAACTGTATGTTTGGAAGCAATTGCTTCTCACCTTTGCAGATCTTAAAGACTAGTGTGTATAAAGCATGTATAAATCTTAAAGTTTGTTCTTGGTTCATATGAAAATGTAATACATGCTATACTTTAGCTTGTTTTGTTCTTCAGTACAGGTGAGTAGTTCACTCATGTTGCTTTTGAGGTTAAGTAGAATCCAATTTAACACAAAATGCAAAATACAAGCATTAAAAGACTTTAGATGAGTCTGATTTTGTCCTTACACTGTACTGTGCACCTCTGTTCTTCTGTTCTAAGGCTTCCATCCCTTGATCCATGGTAATTGATCAAACACTTGAATTTACAGCAGACTGACTTCGGAGAGGTCTTCAGAATAACTGTAGTGTCTGTGTCTCTAGCAACATGTTAACCATATGTGTCAGCACAAAATACTTCGTTATAAGGTTTGGGTATTCCAGTTAAAGTTGTATTTCAGCATTGTAAATAGGTTTTCACTTTTTCCTGTGTTGTCGTTTTTCAGAGGCAGTTTGTCAAAACTGCTGGCATTTTTTTGTTGTTGTTGTTGACCTTGCACTTCCTAGAATACATTTTCTCTTTATTTTAGTTCATAGGCACTTTGAAACAACTGACCTACTTGGATGTTTCTAAAAACAACATTGAAGTGGTTGAAGAAGGTATTTCAGGTTGTGAAAGCCTACAAGACCTGTTGTTATCCAGTAATTCACTTCAGCAACTGCCAGAGTCTATTGGTTTGTATTTTCATTTAATTCAAGCTCTAAAAAGGTTATAAGTTAGACACAGAACACTTGAAAATACACAAATGGTATTTTAGATCTAATTTTCAATTGATTTAAAGCTCCAGTTTTGGATGAAGCTGAATAAAACATTCATATTTGCTCTGGAACACTTTGAATTTTATACCGTAGTATGTAAATGGATGAGTAATTGTTGACTGTAACAGACTTTGTTTGTTTGTTTTTAAAAATATACTTATTTCCTCTGACTGCCTTCTGGTAAGCTGATAAATGAGTTCTGTAAACTCACCTGCTCACTTTTAGTATATGTGTAGCACTATGGCAATGCCAGGAAATATAGATGATTTCTCCCTAATTGAAGATCAAAACTTGACTTAATAATCTCCAATGTGTTTTTGACTCAGTTATTCATTTTTCTACAGGTTCCTTGAAGAAGGTAACAACACTTAAAATCGATGAAAACCAGTTAATTTATTTGCCAGACTCCATAGGAGGGTATGTATTTCACTGGAATAAAACATTGCATTGCCTTTCTGCAAGTTTATATATAATGATGGTTTCTGTATTGAATGTTTTTACACTTCTCTACCTGATTTAATTTCTTCTGCGTATCTGTCTTAATAAAACTGGTAGCAATTACTTCATATCTTTCTTCTGTTTTTCAGCATGTGTGATCTTTACATTTTATTTGATATCAAGACCTATGTTTTTCACTCATTAATGTAGCCACCAATCTATAAAAGAAAAATTTAATGTGAAAGGAAATACATGTTTGACGAAGGCATGCAGCTGCCTCAAAGTGTTTTAGGCAGTATCATAGCAGTGGCTGTGTTAAGTATTGCAGGTCATTGAACCAATATCAAAAAGCTTGTAAAAAGTGAATCTGAACATGCGCAATCATCTGTTTTGTATATTTTAGGGAGAATTTTCACTTCTTAATCAGCAAGATTTTTTTTACCAAGTTGATATTCAGCAGTTTAATACTCACAAGTGATGGCAAAAATAATTGGTTCAGAATTATGTGCTATACAGATGAAGGATATTTGTTCCAATTCATTTTCTCCTATTATGATTATTGTACATTATATTTTGTTGTCAGAATTTACAAAATACTTTTTCACTGTTAACATGTCGTATCTTCACTGTCTCCAACTGTAAATTCTTGCACTCAGCAACTGCTTGGCTATGATTTGTCTCACTCTGAAAGTTTGACCCCCCTGTTTTCACTGAAAGCTCTCTTCTGATGACAATGTAAAGGAGATTAAGAAAAGATAATAATTTAGGCAATTAGTAAAGGACTTTCTTGGGTTTGAATTTCCTTTGAGTGTCAGAGTTTCATTTTGAATTTCATTTGTAATTGTTACTGGTACTAATGTCATTTAAACTTAGTGCTTGATTAATGTTGGGTGAATTAACCCAACAGTATAGTATAGTATACTATATATAACGGAGTATAACGGAGTAATATTTTTTTCAGGTTAGTGTCAGTAGAAGAGCTGGACTGTAGTTTCAATGAGATTGAAACTTTGCCTTCATCTGTTGGGCAACTCTCTAACATAAGGACGTTTGCTGCAGATCATAACTTTTTAACACAGCTGCCACCAGAGGTATGTCTGTACTTACAAAACTGTAAACTGAAATATTTTCATGGATAGTAAACTGTACAAATTTTATTTGGTTAGCAAGTTAAGAATTCTTGAGTAGGTTTTGTGTGTGTGTGTAAAGGAGGGCGTGTATGAATATACAAGTTTTCAAATAATTAAATTAAATCTGAAAAATTTTTGAAGCAAGAATTAGAATTCAGTTGCTATTGTATTGAACTAATAGGAACTAACAGGAATATGTAAGAATAATCTTAATTATACTTAACAAGGAAAAATAGCTGCAGTCTCCTTGTTTTAAAATAATAATTCATACATTTAGAACTGTGAAAGTGAATTAATTCTTTTTTTTTTTTTTTCCAGATAGGAAATTGGAAGTATGTAACAGTGTTGTTTCTGCATTCTAATAAGCTTGAATTTCTCCCTGAAGAGATGGGTGATATGCAGAAATTAAAGGTCATCAATCTGAGTGACAATAGGTTTGTGAACACACAATTTAAGTAAAAGTAGTGTAAAGAGCCACAGCATTGCAAATGTTTTATTGTAACTTATGTCTATCCTCCAAATGTAAGTAGAGTTTATTTTTATAAACATATCATGCTCTTTTTCGTTATATCTCACCCGCAGTTTATAAGCTGACTGAAACGTATGTATTTTATTTTTGCTACGTTGTATTTTATTTATTATTGGTCCATTGTATGAAGATGTATTTCTTCAAATTAGGCACATACTTGATGACTTAAGCATCTGCATTGATGCACAGCTTAGATACACCCATGGTTGTTAGCATATATTTTTCTAGGGTATTAATTTGTTCTCTTCTTAACGTTTCTATTTGATTCTTAGCTAAAAAATAATAGCTTCCTATATTGCAAATGGAGGACATAAAACAGTATTACAGTATATTGTAGAACACTGAGTGCGCTGGAGAGTGGGGAAGAAGGGGTTGTGTTTCATTAGAGCTGGTCATTAAAAACTGGCAAAACCCTTCTCGTTGAGGAACTGCCAATTCACAGAAATTAAATACAGTGGGAGAGAGAAGTCTGAGCTCTCCCTCCTGTTATCCAAATCCAGCTTCTCTGTACTCTACCCACAGCCTGATACCTCCATTAATGCCAGAGCCCTTACTATTAAGGGCAACCCCATTCACATACATTTTCTTTTTTAGGAAAAATAAAAAGCATTATTTCAGGTGTGAAACTTTTGTTTTTCTTCTTTTCTTTCTTTTTTTTTTCTTAATTGGAGCACGTTTATTGAAAATTGCTGAGAATCCAAATTAAAGTATAAAAAGAAATAGTCCTGATTTTAATTCAGATAGTTGATTTACATGCCATGATAATGATTGTCTTAAAAATAGTATTCATATCACTGAACTGAGTTAAATTCAACTTACATGTCTCACTTTTTAAGCTGCTTGATAAATGGGGTAGAAGTTCACTTTTAAAAGAAGATTCTGGGTACAACTTCTAAATTAAGTGCTATTACCTTTCAACAGTGAATAGTTATTAATTTAACAATATCTGTAGATGTCTATTGTCAGTATTTTTTGCAGGCTAATGCAGCACTGTTTCTTAGCAGTCTTAGCATTGCTAAGTGTACTTACATAAACTTTTCTTCTTCTAATTTACAGACTGAAGAATTTACCATTTACCTTTACAAAATTGCAACAGCTTACTGCTATGTGGCTGTCAGATAATCAGGTGAATTTGGGGGGGGAAAATATATAGATATAGATAATTGACTTTATTTTTAATGGAGTTGACAAATACAGAGCAAACCATAATATAATGAGAAGTGATACTGAGTATCTGCATCAGTGTTTCCTTGAATTTATTTTGTCTGTCCTCCTAAAATAAACATTGAGCCTACGCTACTTCAGAGCTTTGCATAGTTCTGGCAAAGTTCCACATTGTTAAGAAATCTAAATTAACACGATTTAGATTATTTTTTGTTGTTGTTACTATAGGCTTACAGGAACGGTAGTGCTTGATGTGTAGCTAGTACTTGGATATGTAGCATGTTGATTCTTCCACATAGATACCATTGGGGAAACTTAATAAGATAAATGATGTAATAGAAGGCAGAGCAGTTTTCAAAGTAATGGGATGTATTATGTACATCATATTTACTTTTTACATCTGTGTTTATTTCTTAACGGTTCCTTCTTTGATTGCTTCTTAGTCTAAGCCGCTTATTCCGCTTCAAAAAGAAGCTGACCCCGACACACAGAAAACAGTTCTTACTAATTACATGTTCCCTCAGCAACCAAGGACTGAGGATGGTAAGAATTTCTGAAATACTCTGTCAGAATGTTCCCTTCTTGAAAATAAAAACAGAAAAATAATCCAACTAACATGATTTTCACTGGATAATACTTAGATAAAAGTTTTAAGTAAAATTCTAAGTGATGAAAAGTCTGATGAATGAGAAATGCAGTTTAAACACATGATCCACACGTTAGTAAATTCTACGTGAAAATATGTTTCAGTTGGAAGTGTGCATGTGAGGAATAGACTGGTAAGATAGTGTTCTGCAATGGATGCCACTTCCTAATGTGACATCCTTTTACATTTGGGCAGAATTTAATGGTTTTCGTTGAAATTCTCCTTGCCAGGTGTCTGATTTAGAGCGAGTATTTGGCAAAATGTCAGACTCCGTTACTGAGTACATAACTTTGGAAAGTTTTATAGCATTCTGTAGCTTATTGTAAGTGTAAAAATAAAAAAATAAGGAAAAATGCTTTTGGCTTACATTTAATTCAAACTGTTTCATAAAGGTTAGGCACAGAATATGAAGACCTTGCCAGAAGGTTATTTCTGCACTCTTTTGAAATAGTTAGGAAAATGAGTAACATTCCATGAG
>CM021729.1:19378445-19410390 GCA_011074415.1 Stictonetta naevosa
TAAGAGTGTAAAATCTGTATGTTTCTCCACTTTCCTTCCCCTGCAGGCACAAGTAAAAAGCTTGTACCTCTTTCACCGAAGTCAGACTATTTTTGAGATACATGAAGTATGCATGTACTTGGATTGGGTGGGTGGCAGGGTGTGGGTGTGGGGAGGAATAATTGAAAACTCTCAGTTGGCAACATTTTATGTTCCATGGCACAAACATCTAGTACATTGAGAGGAGTAATCAAAAACATCTACAAAAACAGTAAATTAGCATCACTTTTAGTGCCCTCTAATGCAGATAATGAATCTACAATCCCTGTGACAGAATGTGAGAGTTAAAAAAAAAAAAAAAAATCATTTGGAGGTTGTCAGTGAAGTTGAAGGTAGTTCCTGAAAGCATTATGTCCATTTGAATTTTATTTTACCTAGGTGCTGGGTTTCTTTTTGTAGACAAAGAAAGGGCCAATTGTTTGGCTTAGGTTGACAGAAGACCACCTTCTGAAAAGTCATTCCAAACAGAAGGTTTAAAGTTCAATAGATAACCTTTTATAAACTTCAATTCAAAAAACATTAAATAAAAGAATTCTTTATAAAATTCTTTTTTGGGTGTGTCAGGAATTGTTTCAGGCATAAAGAAGTCTATTAGAACATTTTCAGATATTTTAAAATAGAAAAATTATCCAATAAACACAGTGTAACAAATAATTATGCGTATATTATATATGTATATATATACATTATTGTATATATTTTTATAATATAAATGTCCACAATTAAGTATTTTTCCATTTCAGGTATAGAAATATCTAGAAACAGCTAATATGAACAATATTGGCATTTCTAGAGAAGTATATAGTTTAGTATATAGTGGTGGTGGCAAACTTATTAGACTGGCATGCTAAAATAGAACCTAATCCATGTAACACAAGGCATAGAAGCATGCTAGAATAAGACAGTGGGTAAACAAAAGATTTTTTTCTCTTTTAAAATTAGGCAAGAAATACTCTGTAAAGCTCCTCATTTGTGTATCTGAAGTTACATCTTGTGTTAAGTTTTAGAAACTGTTTATTTGAGGATTGGTAATAATGAAAGTTCTTGTCAGAAAGTCACTTTTCTGTTTCCCTTATCATTAAGTGAAACCAGGTGAGTTCTCTTAGATGTGCACAGTGAGACCATATCACTGAAGTCAGTTTATATTAATCTAAGTATCATTTACTTTGTTTTGTATAAATACATAATTTAATATTTTAAATAAGTATTTTGCAGAGAGTTATGCTGAAAATTTGCAACTGTGAGGGTTCAGGCTAGTGTACAGCTGCATCCATGAAGTGTTTAACCTTACAGATAGGGTTGTTACTATTATCAAAATACAGCCAAGTTCATGAAGCAGTGAGAGCTCAGTTTTCAGCTTACTAATAATCACTATCTCTTACCTTTTCCAGTATACATATAAAAATTGACCAATGCCATACAAGAAAACAAAGGAAAAAGGATTTGTATTTTGCGTAATGTATCCTATTCTTATAAGAATCTGTTTTTTTTATTATTTAGTTATGTTCATATCTGACAATGAAAGTTTCAATCCATCTTTGTGGGAGGAACAGAGGAAACAGCGTGCTCAGGTGGCATTTGAGTGTGATGAAGACAAAGATGAGAGAGAGGCACCACCTCGGGTTAGTATTTTTTTTTTAAACAGTTGATGCTTCCCTCCCTATCACTCCCACCCACACTCCCACCCACACTCCCAAGTCCCATCCTTTTTCTTCATTTGGCTGTGGGTTTAGGTCTTATGAAGGAATCATAGAATCACAGAATGGCTCGGGTTGGAAGGGACCTTAAAGATCATCTAATTCCAACCCCCCTGCTGTAGGCAGGGATGCCACCCACTAGATCAAGTTGGCCAAGGCCCCATCCAGCCTGGCCTTATAAACCTTTGGGGATGGGGCATCCATATCTTCTCTGGGCAACCTATGCCAGTGCCTCACTACCTTACAGTGAAGAATTTCCTCCTAAAGTCTACTATGAATCTATCCTCTTTTAGTTTAAGACTATTCCCCCTTGTCCTATCATTACCTACCCAAGTAGAGTCCTTCTTAATCCTTTTTATAAGACCCCTCTAAGTACTGAAAGGTCACAATGAGGTCTCCCTGGAGCCTTCTCTTCTGTTGGCTGAACAGTCCCAGCTCTCTCAGATTTTCTTAATAGGAGAGGTGCTCCAATGAAGGACTTCATTTATTAGTTTAAGAGTATCTAACTGGAAAAACTGTTTCCCCTCTCAGATCACTTAAAAAGGAGCACCAGGGAAAAAGTCTTTGCTGATTTAGGGCATGATTAGGAGACTACTGAACTGGTTCTGCTGTGGAGGAGGGATAGTGGGGAAAAAATGGTTAATCCTGATTTTCCTTTAAGTACATTACATCTGTTTTATTTCTTCCTGCTTGCATTCAATGGACAAACTAAAAAAAAAAAAAAAGTGATTTGTAATGTTGCTGGGTTGTATAAAATTGTTTTAATCCAGGTAGACTCAAACAGCTAAATGAAGATCCTACATTTCTCTACTGAAAGTTTTGTCCTAATTCATTGCCTATTTTAAAGCTAATACTTTAATTGTGGCATTTAATTAAATTTAGAACATTCCTGCTTTTTTGTTATACAGGAAGGCAATCTGAAGAGATACCCAACTCCATATCCTGATGAACTGAAGAACATGGTCAAAACTGTCCAGACAATTGTACATAGACTAAAGGATGAAGAGTCTACTGAAGATGTTGCCAAGGAATCAAAACGAGAAAGCCAGGCAGTTTCTGTAAAAGATGTGGGGGTAAAGGTTAGATAAAGTATTCTCTTTTGACTTCACTAGAACAACCAAATATCTAGAGTGTCATTGATTCCTTTTCATTCTTCTTCTCTGCATTAATGCTTTAGCGTTAATTAAAGAACAGAATTTACCTTTCATCATCTTAAGAAGTCTGTAATAAATATCTGTTTTGCAGTAGTAATTTTCCTCTAACACTAAGAACAAGGAACATGGCTTGATTCTCAGGAAAAGACAAAATATCGATGTGCTACCAAGCTGTTGACTCCTGTTTCTGGAGGATGGCATCCTTGTCGTTACCTGATTCTCCTTTATCCATGAAACTTTAAAAGGAAAATCGGGATTATCTCTAAAAATCTTACTGCTGCCCTTATGACTGAAGGTTTAATACAATAAGTTGGGAAGGCTGCAAGTTGGCACACAAATGGCTAACAGGTTGATGTAGTGTGATAAGTGGTAGGAGTGTTTGGCATCTGTTTGCTGATGACTTGATATTGTACATATTCTTGGATGTTTTTAGTTTGTTTAACTGGAAGTTTAATGGTATGAATTGACCCCAGCAGTGATGGGAGTAAAATCAATTGGTGGGGACTATGATTTAGTAATCTATAGAGATTTCTCTCCACCTTGTGTATTTTGTACTTGATAATTTCAAAGGTTAGATTTTCTATTTTATAGTTTCCCAAAATACTCAATGCTAAGGCTTAATATCATATGATAGTGAAAAACCTTTCAGGATGTTTTTTCTACAAATGTTCTTAATCCTGTAGACTTCAGAAATTGTTCCAATAAAGAACAAAGCTGATGAGAGAAAGCAATATTCAGCCGGAAGCTCTGTGCAGAAGCCTACTGAACCAGAAGCTGAGCACTGCACTGCAAATTCACAGATGGCTGCACTTGTTAAAACCTTGCAGAACACGAAAACAATTGTCAACCATGAGGACACGCTTGAGGTATGGCATTGTGATGAACATCATAACAGTCAAAGAATTGTGCTGGTGTTGCATTGAACTAGCTACTATGAAAGACAAAAATTTATGTTGACAAAAGCAGAAAATTGCCATCCATCAGTGCTGTAAGTACAAATGGGTTGGTAATGTAATATAGTTTTTACTTCACACTATATGAAGTACAAGCTGAAATAGCTAGTAAAAGTTGTAATGAAAGATATATGCATTTGAAGAAAAATAAAACAAACTTGATTAAAACTTTTAAGTATCAAGCTGTGGAAAGACTCAAATAGTATTTTTCCATTTTTTTTTACTTGACTTTCAGTATTTCAGTAAATAATAGTAATTGTCACTGAAATATCAAAATGTCTTAGTAGTGTGAGCAATCAAAAACTATATCCAAGTGACTACCTGTTCATTTCAAATAAAAAGTGGAAGGTATGTTTAAGAATATGTATTCATCTATATTTAGTAGTAAGCTGTCATGAATGACTTGGATTGTATTTACCTCTTATAAAAGTCAGACACTTTTACTTTCTGAACTTTTTGTAGACAAACAACCATATATTCTTTTTTTTTTTATTTAGAATATGTTTCAGACTTATGACCAAATTTGGAACTTGCCAGTTAATCAGTTGCCAGTTGCAACCTGTAAAATGCTTCTTTTCATAGTTTCACAAGCAGATTATTTTTGTCTCTGTGTTTTTTGTGTTTTGCAAGCAGTGGAGCATGCATACATCATACATTGAAGAGCCTTTGTGACAAGCAGTTGTGCCTGTGGCTGGCTCTTTTCCCCCTTAACATGTTCCTGGTGTTACCTGCTTTCTGAAAATAAGGGATTTTTAGATTAAAAACATTTCTGAAAGTCATATTAGTTGTCTAACGGTGGAAGCATGTCTTTGAAGCTGGCTGTGTACCAGTTAAGGAAATGCAGAAGCAGTATGTAGTCAGTGAGGGATACTGAATTCTTCATGTCCTTGTAGTAACCTGCTGGTAGTTTTGTTACAGCTCAATCCAGATATCTAAACCTTACATGCATACAAGTTTTTCATTTCAACATTAATTGCACTTGTTATATGTCTCACCCAAAGCTGAAGGGCAATGTGATGGAGGCAGTGATGAGGATGTCTGTTCCGATTGCAGAGGAACAGATTTGATTTTTATTTACTTACTTATTTAATGAAGGCTGTCACACCATGTTTGATACTTCTCACTCAGCTTTATTCTTCTGTACTGCAGTCCAAAGAACTCACCAGGTTGTTGGTAATCATGGAAGCAGTGGTACTCTAGAAGGTTCCACACATTAAATGTTCTGAAACTTTTAAGAAAAAATAATGTTAACAGACTTGTTTTGCAATCTGCAACATGTTTTGTAGCATTTATAAGAGGAAGCATGCTTAGTAGAAAGAAATTTTCACTTCAGGGAAGGGAGGTTTTTTTCCCTTCAAAATATTTCTGAAAACCTGGCAGTAGGATACTGAATCTGTTGCCTGGCTCCTGTTGCAGGCAACCATGTCAGTTAATCTCTTTCATATAGTGCGCTGAGCTCCATCTTATGTTAGGAACTAGTGATTTCTAGCCTAAATCTATTCAGCGTCTATTGTTATTGAAGTTAAATAACTTCTCGTCCATTTGGAATTCACACACGGCGTAAATTTCAAGATAAAAACGCAAGCTATACTTCCTTTTTTTTTTTTTTTTTTAAATTATGCTGTGCAAACTAAAATCAATCTTTTCTCACAGCGTATCTCTCTGTTCCTAAGATCATCTAGTTTGAGCTGTTTCCTGCTGAACTGATAGCCAGATCATCAGTCTGGGGCATTTTCTGGTTCAGTGGTAACTTAAAGGCAGTCAACATTGTAGGCAGCTGGAAAAAGAGTAGAAGCAAACATAATTGATGTGTCTTATCAGGAGCAAACAGGTAAATTCTGTAGTACATTTAAGACCTCAGCTAGAGTAGCATGTGCAGTTTTGAGTACAGAAATTCAGTGAAGGTGTCAAGCAATTACAGAGTCCAAAGAGAGCAATAAAAAGCATTAGTTATTAAAGATCTAGAGAACCTCTAAAGAAATCTGAGAGTATTGATGTCCTTTAGTCTAAAAAATGTGAAGTTCCTGGGGCAGGAAGCAGGGGAGGAGTTAGGCATTAGCAGCTTTACAACACATTGAAAGCAACTGCAGAGAGAAAAGGAATAATTTGTTACTATTTCCACTGGCAGCAGGAGGTTCTTCCAGAGGGGGAAAAATATTTAATCTGCTTGCTCTGAGCAGGTTCTTGCAACTGAAGTTACCCACCAGTTTAATTAGCATTTCCACAGAGTTCATCACTGACAAATCAAGTCTGTATATACTACTCCTTTAGGGGGAAATTCAGTGGAAAAAAGTTACTAAAATCAGTTGACATGCACTACAAAATACACTACACAGTTGCTATGTTATACCTATGTGATGTTGCTTATCTTCCCCTTTATTGTTCAATATGTGACAGTTTAGATAGCATTTACTTACCTTAAGCTCTTACGTTAAATGCACAACATAAAGCTGTTTTTTCTTTACCAGGAGTCGGAAGAACTGTCCTCTGATGAAGAGATGAAAATGGCAGAAATGAGACCACCACTGATTGAAACCTCCATAAATCAACCAAAAGTGGTAGCTCTTAGCAACAGCAAAAAAGGTGAGATGCTCTAAAAAGCAAACAGTTCTCATAGTTCCTTGACTCAAAATTTCTATTTTTTCTAGTTAAATTGGATGATTTATTTTGTATGTTAAAAGAAAGATGATCAGTTCCCTAGTTAACCAATGAAAACAGAAAAGAATTCTGTAGAATCTTATACTTGAGTGTATAGTAGAGAAAGCTGTACTGACCTCCTGATTTATTTATTTTTTTTTGTCATCAGTTTAAAAGCAGAGGGAAAAAGGACTATTTTCTGGCTTGGGGGACTGTTAGCTTGAATGCACTCTCAATGTGTTGAAAGAGGATTGCCGATAATGGTATTTACCTTGGAAACATTCCATATTTCCTCCCTTTCCCAGGTTTTGTGAGCTTGTTTAAATTTCTCGAAGAAGTTGTGCACTCTTCCAAAGGTTTAAGAATAAACTTCTCTTGTGTCAACGCTTTCTCCACTCACTTTACTCTTTGATCTGGGGTGAGAGGAAATAAGAATAATAATTGTTTTTGTTAGCTAAGTTTTATATTACTTCTCTGGAAGATTATTTCAGTCTGGAAAACTGTTTCCTTCAGAGTAAAAGGAATGACCTAAGATTCAGAGAAAATAAAATTAAGTTAAAGAGCAGATTGTATTTTGCTTAATGTGATGTCCTAGTCCAGGAAAAAAAAGGCTCTTCTGGCCACTATATTGAAGAGGGAAAGATTTCTGAGGGTGAAGGAAAAGTGCACTGAGGTAGCTGGAAGAGTCTTCTGAGGATTACCTGGAGGTGAAAAAAAACCCTGTTATTTATCAGTGTTGTTGTTGGACTTTTATGCCTGGCTAAAGTTAGTAAATCAAAACTTTCTCATCTCTGGAACTAGAAATTAGATTCACAAAATTTATGCTTTTGGTGCCTATAACTGTCTCTGAAAGCAAAAATTTAAATGTATTGATTTTTGCACTTGTTTGCTCATGTCAGAATCATGGCTGGCTTGAAGTACTGCAGATCAATGATTTTTATATGGATGTGGTATGTAAGTGTGCATACATTATGCAAGAATAAATATGGAAAGGTATAAATAACTCTGATCACTCCTAGGTGATCTGTGAAGCATTGGAATGCATTGGGATCCAATTGCTCAGAATATTTTTCTTTCCTACATTTTACATTCATAAAACTATATACAGTTCTAGTGATCGAGTTCTTTCCAGACGGTTGTAATAAATAGCTATTTAATAATGATATAATGTTCAAAAACAAGAATTGTGCGCTTTCAAAGTTCTGCATGTCAAGCAGTGTACTTTGTTTTCATAGTAGCTAATAGACTCACACAACTGAAAACTTTGGAGTCACTGCAAAAATAGAAACATCATTTGTTGGATAAGTTTGGGAAATATTACGTAATGTGACACTAGATCATGCCAAGGAAACTTGGAATAAAGCAACAATTTAAATTTCATTAACAGGTGAGGGCTATTTACATTGAACCAAATATTTCAGAAAAATAGGAACTATTGCAGGTAGTCTTCTGTGAATTAATTTTTTTTAAAAAAAAGACAAGTTTGTGAAGGTGATAGCCAATATATTAGTTTCCAGTAATGTGTCGCTAAGAAAAACATACAATTTCTGAACACCTTAACATGAACACTGAGTGGCTATTAAACAGACTTATGTATCTATAGCTAAATGGGCTTTTTTTGTTTCAGATGATTCAAAAGATGCTGATTCCTTATCAGATGAAGCTACCCATAATAGCAATCAAAATAACAGCAACTGTTCCTCTCCTTCTCGAATGTCAGATTCTGTTTCCTTAAATACCGATAGTAGCCAAGATATTTCTCTCTGCTCTCCAGACAAAGAAACACATGCTGCTGTTCTATCCAAGATCAGGTTTGCAAAATACTTTATACATCTGAGAAAGTATAATAGCAAAATGTTACTTAATCTTTCATATGCAATTTCCATTCCTTTAATTCATTAATCATTCATTAAATAATCTAATTTTAATGTTTTAAAATAATGTTGACTAATGAAATGGTGCTTTAAAAAAAACAACACAAAACTTAGTACAAATTCAAAGATCAATTCTAGTATACAAGTTGTGGTTCCATTTCTTCTTACAATAAGGTATAAAAATTTCATTCTTAATTTGTGTTATCCCTGCAAAATACTTCCAGTATATCATGTTAAAAACTCTGTTTTTATTTGTGTAATGGTGAAGATCCATGCGATTTACTAACATAATTAAGTAGCTTTTAGAAAATTTTAATGAAAGGATTTAAAGCTTACTACTTTTTGTGGGTTTAATTAATATGTGCTTTTTTTTTTAAAAAAAAAGTGCCAATGAAAACAAGAATTCTGTCCAGAATTGTGATGGAACTTGGAAGCATTTTTTTTTTTAATTAAATTATTTTCACTTCATACTTTTCGACATTTTAAGCTGTCTTTAATCATTCCTGTTCATTTTAAGTAACCATAACGTGATCATGTAATGGATGACAGAAAGCCAAGTTGCTGAAGTAAGCCCTCTGTGTAATGTATTTTCATAATGGTAAGGTAGCAAATTAGCAAATAATAAATTTGTTTGTATGTTGGTCTTTGTCCTCTACTGCGTACACAGCATGACTGTGATGTACATTATGATTAATTTTTCTAAAATTTCTTAAAGGAATATATTGGTCCTCTGGGTATTTCTTCTAAGAGCTGTCTTTTCTTACAGGCGAGAAGATGAAAATTTGAATAATCTTTTGCAAAATGGAGGTGAATTGAGCATTACAGTAGAAGAAAAAATAAATGTGCAAGAGAAGGTTACAAATCTGTCTGAATATGAACTAAGCCTTGAAGAAAGAATAGGCCTGATAGGAAAAGGTGTTGATCTAAGCACTCCTACAGAAGAGTCTCACAAGTTAGACCAAATAAACATGAATATTAATAAACTAGTTAGTGAAGAGGCAGTGCCAGTTCCTGTAGAAAGGTTAAAACCACAGGAAATAGCGTCAGTAAAGGGCTTCTTGAACAATATTGTAAGAGAAGAGGGTGAGCAGTTGGAAAATGGAAATAAATATCCTATAAATAAAGTAAATGGACATCCTGAGGAAGCAGTACAGTCTCCCAGTAAAGAAGAACTAATGAGAAGCACTAGAGCTGATGGTGATTCTTCTGCTGAGTTGTCTATTTCGCGGAGCACTGAAGACTTGTCACCACAGAGAAGTGGTCCTGTGATGAAGTCTCACAGCATCACCAGTATGGACCCTGGTGGTCTTAAAATCTATGATATTGTCAATGACAATGGATCTCCCCAGGCAAATTCAGTGGTAAAATCTGCATCTGGTAGTGCAGATGGGAAAAACATAGTCCGAAGTAAATCTGCTACTCTTCTGTACGATCAGCCTTTGCAAGTTTTTCCTGGGTCGTCATCATCATCTGATTTAGTATCTTCTACAAAAGCTGCGTTCAAGTTTGACTCAAATCACAATCCTGAAGGTGCTAATGTAGTGAGAGGATCAGTAACAGGTGGTGCACAGATGTTTTGCACTCCCCAGTATAATATTCAGTACAGCAGCAGTGCAACAGCAAAAGACACTTTGTGGTCCCAGAAACAAAACACCCAAGTTGAACAAAGCAGCTTACCTCCTTCACGTCTGCTGAGGTCTGACAGCACAGAAACCCCCAGCTATGTAAAGCATTCTGCCAATATGAATTTCTCTAATCATAACAACGTCCGAGCCAGTGCTGCGTATAACACTCATCAACGGATGTCTGGGAGACATGTAGATATGTGGGCTGTTCCACCAAATGATAGATTGCTCCCTGGAGCAACCAGACACACTCTTCAAAGACAGAGTAGTGTTTCTTCTACAGCTTCTATAAATGTTGGTGATACTGGGCCTTCAAGGCGGGCCCAGATTCCTGAAGGGGATTATTTAACATACAGAGATTTGCATTCAATGGGAAGAGCTCCACCAATCATGTCAGGGCAACAGAGACCTCTTTCTGCCAGGACATACAGCATTGATGGTCCAAATGTACCCCGACCACAGAGTGCTCGGCCATCAGTGAATGAAATACCAGAAAGAACTATGTCAGTTAGTGACTTTAATTACTCACGGACTAGCCCTTCAAAGAGATCAAATTCAAGGGTTAACTCGGAACATTCTTTATTAGACCCTACAGGAAAAAGTAAAGTCCCTCATGACTGGAGGGAACAGGTGCTGCGACATATTGAGGCTAAAAAGCTAGAAAAGGTAAAATAATTTTAAAAAATTTCTACCTTTTGTCATCTAGGTATGGAATAAGTTAAACAATATATTTTGAACTGCTTTTAATTGCCAGTGAAAATATACTTCTGTACTTCTACTAAAAAAGGGTGTTTGTGCTGAATATCTGAGAAACAAATGGTAGTCCGTAAATGAACTTTCCCTGAAGAAAAAAGTCCCTCCTGATTTTACATCATACTTGCCAGCCTAGTCCAGTTACTTTAGAACACATTAAATGTTCTCTTGACCTTCTGAAGTACAAGGCCAGCTCTTTTAGGCCAAGTAATTTTTATTGTAGTTATTAGCATTATATTAATATTATACTAAAATATTCCTTTACCCTTCTTGATCTTTCTCTTCTGCCTTTTCCCCCGGTTTCTTCACTTCAAAAACAAGGAGAAGAAAATCAGTAAAATCTATTTAAAAGTATAGGCCTGCAGCTTCAGTTGCTGAGGAATTCAAAATCCTTAATTAACATACATTTGCCTCCAAGCCAGTTGTCTTTTGAAGTTGGATATTTGACAGATTGTTGAATGAATATTTATTGCCGTGAGATGAGAACACTTAAAAATCTTGTTCATTTCAGGAAATCACAGGAGGTTTTAGTATAAGTAGACATGATGAACAGGATTCTTCGTGTACTTTAAATTCTATCAAAAATTTGAGCTGATATGTAGAGCTAAACAATTATTTATCTTCAAAGTATTCAGGTAGAGACTGGAAGAGTGTATTCTGCTATGCTGTCCAGCTAAACCAACTATAAAATCACTAAACATTGGGCAGGATACCATTAGCCTTATCCTGTTTCTTTGGAGGGGAAGTGAGTAAGGCAGCCAAAATATGTTTTGATTAGACAGATTTTTTTTTAAATTTCTTTTGAAAGAACTTAGTTCATAGGTTTGTGATTATTATGCCAAGCATTTCAATATTGTTGATAGGTAAAGAAATTTATTTAGAGGTGGATGAAAAAAAATATATTTTTCTCTGTTTTTTTTTCCTCTGGAAATCAAGGTATTTGGAGGATTGGGTTTGGTTTTGTTTAAGTTGCAGAAATCCTAGTGATTGAAGGGGGCTTTTGTTCTTGTTTTCAAAGAGGTCTACACAACTGCCACACCTGTTCTTGTGGTCTAGTTTGAGTCACATAGAACATGAAATAATTTAAGGCTTTCATAGTATTGTGCTGTAGCATGGTGGACGCTATGTCCCACAAGGCTGTCACAAACATCACCATGTGCCAATCCTAATTAAAGGTGCATTCTCTTTTCCGTTCTCCAGGATGTATATATCAAATCTTACATGAAACAATGGAAAGGGAAAAATTTGAGCAATGTTTGATTGCAAGAAACAGAGCTTCGGTGCACCATTAACACAATTTGGTTTTAGCTCTTTCTTGTATTGTCTATATTTGATATGTTAGGAATGATGTTTAATGCATGGTTGAAATCCTTTCAGGTACTGTAGCAATGTAGTCACCCTGACTGAAAGGAAATTGATTCACTGACTTTCCCTTTATATCTATCCATACTTTCTTTCATGCTTTTTATGTTAACCTTAATTCTTGTTTCCTGCTAGGGGTATATGGAATAGCTGCTATTGGGTTCTTGGCTATGCATCTTATATAACATATCTTAGCAGTCTGTTTTTTGTGTGCATATTTCTTTTGTCCTGGCCTTGAAGCATTTTAAAGGAGCTCTTAACTTAGCAGTCTAAGATTTTTTTATGAATTTAAAAGTGAATGTGTAATTCTCTACTTCATATTCTCTGGGATATGATTAACTATTAAATTATGAAAAAAATGCAGATATGATCCTATATGGCAGCTGGCAAATATGATTATGTGGAAATTTCAAGAATTCACTACATGTTTCTTTCTTCTTCTAAAATAATGGTTTCAGATATTTGTTTGTTCTTAAAAAGTAACTTTTTAATGGGGGTGCTTATTCTATAAACCAGACTGCTGAAGTGTTTTGAAGTCAAAAAATAATAATAATCAGTATTTACTTAACAGAACTTGTTTAAGGAACAAGCATTTATTGGAAACTGCTTTGACAAAACTTTCATGCATTTATAATGGCATTTCTTTTTTTAAGTATAAGACATAGCACTGACAAAAACAGGTATACAAAGTGAAGCTTTATGATGAATATTTAATTCATATGTTCTTGCCTGTTGTAAATACACAACAGTATGGGTTACAGATTAATAGTCTTACCTTTGCTATGACTCTTCCAAGTCTATTACTGAATTAATCACACTTTTAATTTCTATCATGTAGTCCTTGGGAAACAATATGTGTGGTGGTTTTGATTTCTTGAGTTTTTTTTTTGTTGTGGTGATGGTGTTCTTTTATTACTATTATTTGGGGTGAAGGGAAGGGAGGGGGAAATGAGGCTCCTGAAATAACGTTTTGTTTGGTTTCTATAAAATTTAGTAACTGGAGGGAGGTAGCACAGGTCAACCTGCTGATATAAATGTTGTCTTGTTGGGCAAAATTAGAGAAACTGATTCTTTTTATTTCTTAGACCTTTTCACCTGATGCAGGTGAAAAAAAATAATCAAGAGTTTAGTTTGCATGAGGAGAGATATAGGATTGTTTTAAGTCCAGTAGAAATGATTAACAGTGGATTCCAGCCAAGTTAACCAGCATCTGTCATTCCTTTGACAGGATATAAGGGCCCACATTCCAAGGAGCTAAAATTATCCATCTGGTTGCATGAAAGGGAATATAGGTCATAAGACCATTTATAAGTTGATATTCTGCATATATTCTGGAGAAACAATTAGCTTATTTTATTGAAAGCATATTTTATTCGGAGATAGAGAAAAGGGTTTATTTAAATGTCAAGCTGCTCTCTAGTGGCTGGCTATGTAAGCTGTTGGAAAGTATGCAACAAATTCTGCCCCCGCCCCACCCCACCTTCCCCCACCCCCAAACCTCTTAAAAATTTAGTGTACAGGTGAGTTTTTACAGTAATATTTTTCATCATATCTTCTTTTCAAGTGTGAATTGCCAATTTATCTACATAATCTGTGATGATAATCACAGAATCATAGAATGGCTCTGGTTGGAAGGGACCTTAAAGATGACCCAGTTCCAACCCCCTGCCATGGGCAGGGACACCTCCCACCAGACCAGGCTGCCCAAAGCCCCATCCAGCCTGGCCTTGAGCACCTCCAGGGATGGGGCATCCACAGCTTCTGTGGGCAGCCTGGGCCAGTGCCTCACCACCCTCTGAGTAAATGCCTCCCCTTCTAATATCTTCCCACCTTTAGTTTAAAACTATTCTCCTTTGTCCTTTCATTATCTGCCTGAGTAAAAAGTCCCTTTCCATCTTTTTTATAAGCCCCCTTTAATTATTGAAAGGCCACAATGAGGTCTTCTTGGAGCCTTTTCTTCTCCAGGCTGAACATCCCCGGCTGTCTGTCTGTCTTCATGGGACAGGTGCTCCACACCTATTGTAATAAGCTGTAAATATATATAAATATGTATGTTAAATTAATAATTTTCTACACTTGTTGAAACTTTTCATTTAGGAATTTAACTATGATATTGTCTGTTTAAAACACTAGAATCCCATTTTTTATTGTGTGGTAGAGGAATTTCTCATCCTTTAACTTCAAAAATAGGTATCTTTACGAGTTACATGCAAATACCTTTTATATGTCAAGGAAATTAACTTCAGTAGGCCCCTGCACAAATAAAACTAAGTTCTTCAATGTTTATAAGAACACAGCTCTAACAGTATTTGGACACTGATAAATTAGAGGAATGCTACCCATTCAGAACCCATTCGTTATAAATTCTGATTTCATATTTTTTTCTGTTTCTCTGTTTTGAACAGACTACTGAATCACCAATGGATTCAAATGATGTTTTATGGAGTTTAGTAATCAATAAATAACACTTTCAAAATAAGAAAATTAATGACCATTTTGAAAATAAACAAGTCTTGACCCTGCAAATGTTTGACCAGTACCATTTACACTGCATGTAATACCCCATACCTAACTCTTCTATAGGTATATTATTAATGATACATTTTTTGGATGGTCAGAAACCTAGATTTGTGCCCTTTTTCTTCCGCTCTCTCATGACTGAAGGAGAATAGTTTTGTAATCTTTAGGTTCCTCTTTTTAGGATAAGCTGGTATCTTATTAGAATTCTATAAGATTTCAAACAACACTGTTTTCCTTTGCCTTTATTTAGCAAGGCTTCAAGCATTAATTTCAAGTGTTCCTGAATACGTTGAGCAAACTTTGTCCAATTACATGTAACTATAGGAATTTAGATAGCTGAGGTGGCAATGACAAGTGAAGGGTTTTCAACCTTCAGCTGGCAACTGATTCTAAGTTCTGTTTAAAAAAAAAAAAAAGGAAAGAAAAAGAAAAAAGGCTTAATACTGAGGCTTATATGTAAAGTCACAATTAAGGCTATTCCAAGATAAGCAGAGTGAAGAGTCTTGTTCCCTGAAAATATTTGAGTATTATTAGTTCCTGTTCTATACCAAATAAGGTGTCAGGTGTAAAACTGTGGAGTGTGTAGACAAATGTAGGGAGATACTTTGAGGCACTAGGGAGTTGAAGAAAACTGGCATCCACATTACTGAGTGTTTGGACTGAATTTCAGAGGGAGCAGTAAGTTCACATTTGATATTTGGTAAAGAGAGACTTTAAGGCCAAACAATGTTTTCTCCTCCTAAGAGGGGAGAAATTCTGGAGTTTTGTCTGGAAGCTTGAAACATCCATTGGTTATAGAACAGTGGAAATATAGAAGAGGAGAATAAAGAAAGCTCACTACGTTATTGTGTGAGGTTATTCAAGAGCCTTGACCAAGAAATACCATATATTGCCAGTAAATACTGTTTTCCAAGGGGGATTCCAATGACTATGCTACCACAACATCTCAGAAGTATGAATATGCAGAGGCATGAGACTTTGATTATTGGCTTGTTTTAGTTTCACAAGATAAAGTGGTACGAAAGCAAATGTCTGCCTCAAGACTACAGACTTCTCAAAATCAGGTTGATATGCATAGTCAACAGACAAACCCCTAAAGCTATTATTTCTTGTAAGAATGATTGCAGTCTTCTATATACTTTTTTTAATTGATAATTTTTGTTTTAATTGAAAAATTAGAAACTTTATAAAAACAAATAACTTTGAATTTGCTTGGTTTTGATTTTTTTATGGTGTAGCTTGTATTATTGTCATTTCTTTTGTGAGTTCATGTCGCTGTTTTAATATTACTTCATTTGAAAGGTGGGACATGGGTGATTTTCCTTTTCTTCTGTGCCATCTTTTTATTTTATTACGTCCTTGCAACTACAAAAGTCCATGGTGGCAGTAATGTGCACTGCTTTCTCTCTATTACCTTTGCTAATACTGTGGAGATCAGGTTTGCAAGGTAATGCAGCTCAAGACCAAGCCACTATCACTTCTGCTCTTGGAATTTGTGGCACGCTTGTCACCTACAGTGGCACAGGGGTATGCTCACAAGGTTTCTTGCAGGCCTCTTTTCTCTTTAAATGAGAATTAGAATATCTTTAAATATCTTGTTCCTATTCTTGGATGAAGTGTTATTAGAATGCATTGTAGACATTGCCATCATTGCAAGAGCAAAAATGCTCAACAAACTGTCAGATCTGTGTGTATGTAAGTTATTATTTGTACTGTACCAGTAATGGGGAAAATATGAGACAAAATAGTAACAACTGGTAATTAAATCGTTTTCCACAGGTGTGTACTTTGACTGTCAGCTATTCTTCCCACAATGTACTTGATAATGTTGCAAATTGATTGAAACCTTAGGAATTTTGACAAGCTGTGCACCGATATTTTTTTATCCAGACATGAACATTTGAATGACTTTATTTACATGTAACTCTGCATGTAAGCTGTTGATTGCATGCTGATTTACAGTAAATAAAGGTTAAGTAGGACTCACTGAGTTGTGTTTTATACATCACAGTGGTCCTGTTCTTGCATGGTTTTTATCTTGCATGACAATGGAATATGTCTGTATTAGTCTATGTATAACATGTCTTGTGGTTTATGCATGCTGCACTAATCTCTGTGTTAAATCTGTCCCCTCTTTATTCAGAGCATGCTGTCTAGGTCCTTTAATTCCAATTATGCTGCAGTTAGCAGCTTTCACTATGGCAGCTCTAGGGATCTGCATGGCAGCCAGGGTAGTGTTGCCTTGAGTGTTGCAGACGGAAGAGGTTCTGGTGTGCACGTTGTTCGAGTGAGTACCTACAGGAGGCTATTGCAATTTATAGAGGGGGAAAGAATAAAATGTGATAGATGCTCTTTAAATTGATAGTTATCCTTCTAGAGGTGAACAGTGCTTTCAACAAAAAATATGATTTGTGCTGGATTTTTAATAGGTGTTAAAATACTTTGTTTTTACTTCATATGCCTTAACCTTATTGTAAGGTTTTTCAGATTAATGTCATGAGGTTGAGTTTTCTAATTATTTTTTGCATATTATTGAATATAAAAACGTCTGGTTTTGCTGTACATGTTGTGAACCAGAGATTACCACTCTGAATTTGACCTACGTTGGAAATGATTGAACAAAATGTTGTTATGCTGCTTTTTTTTTTTTTTTACCAAACAAATGATATACACTGTATTGCAAGATACTTCAGACATTCAAGAAAATGAGTGCTTTGGTTTGTAATAAAATGAGAGGAAACAACTCCTAAACTATGAGCATCTTGAATGATGCTATGGTACCAATAGTGAGCTGGATAAAGTCACCAGAAAACTTTTAACCATGTAAGTCCTTGAATGAGCCATCTTCACTATTTGTTGACTTTTCTTAATGTGCTGGTGATCAAAGATACCTCTGTAGTTGCTGTTTTTTGTAAATATCCAGCAATATCTTCTGGGTATGATATCTTACCTAGTAAGATTTACATTTTCTACATAAACACAAAGAATGTGCTAGTATTTTTTTTTTAAAAAAAAAAAGATAAAGAATAATGAAACCCTTAAAATGTTTTGGTTTTGGCATATTATGAGAACTTTGTTTGAATAATACGAAGACATTCATACTGTTGCGTTCTGTTTAAAGTATCCCCAGGCTTCAACTCCAGGAGACCAATGTCAAGACGAGGTGTTCATTTCAGGAAAGCAGAATTATTCGTCTGCCACACTTAGTCTCAAAGATGTTCCTCCAGACAGCCTGAAGAAAGTAGCTGTGCAGGTAATTACCTACATGATATCATGGATAGGATATATTTTTATTATTGTTTGTATAAACATATGCTGAGATAGCAGTTGTAACTGGGGCTTCTTTAAAACATAAAACAGGATAAAACCCAGGTATTTAGTAGCATAAGAAAAATAGCATCCTGGTTTTGGAAAACAAAGTTTTTAACTATATGAAGAGTTAGTTTCTATTTTCTTTCATTGAGGGCTTAGAAAGAAAAAATGTGCAGAAAAATAAGTAATTGCAAGTGGAAATTGGAATATGGCAAATGATTTCAGGGAAGCGGGTTGAAGCTGATTAAACCATTTAAAGAACAAGCTTGAAATCTGTTGTGATGAAATTGCAGTGGTAAACTAGAATTCATAGAAGGCATTTTGTATTCATGTCAAAGGACCATCTATATGGGCTGGACTTAGTGCAGTGAAACTAAGTGGGTATGTGTAACTTGTGATGCAGCAATGACTTCCTTTTATAGTCTGTGTTCTTGGTTGCATTTCTATAGACATCAGATATTATGAATTAGGGTCAATATTGATACATATAGCATCTGTAAACTCTCTACCTCTGCTAATGCAACAAAAATAGTTTTCCCATCATGCTTTAGATTTTCAGGAAAGACAGTAGAAAATCTTGTAAATTGAATATGTCTGACTTGTAGATAACCTAAGATATGCACACATATGTATACCTGTTTCTCAGAATCACTTTGACAAAGAAACTCTTCTTAACAGAATAGGTTCTCTGTCCATTCACCTAGTATGGTTAAAGGTTGAAATTTGCATGCTTCAGTTATAATTTTGAGAAACAGAGTATCTTAGTATCCTTGTGTCCTCTAACTAGTGGGATAATTGTCGTAGGCAGAAAAATATGTAACCCAAGACTGTGGCATTTCTGGAGTGTGGGAATCCTACAGAAGGATGACTGACTAGGCTTTGTAAGAGTGGGAAGAAAGAGAAGGCTTCCCATCTCAACATGGAGCTGCAGAGCCCCCTGTAGCTCTGGGGTTTCAGTAAGAAATGTTGTGACCAACATCATCCTTAGTGAAATGGTTTGAATGAACTGCATGTTTTTACATCTGAGTACCTTACAGCCATGATTATACTTATCAAATCAGTAACAGATGGTTTAAGAAAAGAATAACGTTTATTGGAAATACCATCATTGCAGTTTTGATATTAAAATCTCGAGCTTATATGTGAATTTGTTTGGAAGGTTTTTGAGCGAAGTGGTCACCAAAAGATGCTCAGAGAGCAGGTAATTTCTGTATGGTAGCTGTGTGGGTTTTTTATTTTGTGTATGATCTACTGGGAATTGTTGTGGAAATTTTAGGCAATAAAAGTGCAATCTACAAGAAGATCAACCAAGTGACAATACTGTCAGTTGTACTGCCAGAAAATAATAGTCTAGGTAACTCAGTGAAAAAAGTGTTTATCTAGTCTGCTTTGGTAGATTACCACAGATACTAAGTTTCTGTTTTTAAAACTTACTCTCATGATGTCAGAGCTGATGACTCTCATGAAAACTGAGTGCAGTTGTACATGATTCATAACAGTAGTTTTAGTAATGCTACTAAAATTAAAAGCAGACTTGAGAAATATTGATATAATTAAGGAAGAATTGAGGATTGTTGCTTATAGAATGTATGACATCAAGAGTGTTCATGTTTTATTCAGATACCTTTGACAAATGGACAAATGTGCCAGCCTCAAAGACCTCAGGCAAACTACAGCCAAGTACATCATCTCCCTCCTCAGTCATCAGTTGCAAGACATCCATCTAGAGAACAGTTAATTGATTACTTAATGTTGAAAGTTGCCCACCAACCTCCCTATGCCCAGTCCCAGTGTTCTCCCAGACAAAGCCATGAATTGGTCAAGCAAGAGGTAAGAGTGAAATCTAATTTGGATGCATGACATCTGCCTAATATAAAGAAAAATGTGGTAGGTTTTTAACAGAATGGACCAACAACTTACGCTTGCATCTTGTTACTGAGATAGAATTTACTTCTTGACTACATTTGTTGATCACCAACTCATTATTTATGAGTAACTGAAAATCTCAAAGTACCAGTACAACTTCTAGTACTTTGCAGCTATTCATTGCTCTCTGTAGTGGTTCAAAAATCTGCAAATGTAGAAGTATGCAACTGTAAGCAAAAGTCAGGATTAAAAAAAAAAAAAGTGTGACCATCTGATGCATGCTTGATAATAACATAATAATTAGTTTAATTATTAGTTTTATTTATGTTAGACATAAGAAAGGGTAAGAATGGGTAAGAAATTCTCATAACCATTTGTTATAATCTCATAACCAATAATTTGTTTGAACCAGTATTTTTTGCATTGTGGGCTACCTTCTTTCTGCTCTCAGACACAGGATGTTTCCTTTGTAGTGTTTTGTTATTTGAGAAAATACTGAGAGCTTTTCTTTCTGTCTTTCTTTGCTAGAATGAATTTGTCCACTTTTTGTGTCAAATTATATTTTCTAATCAACTCTTCTGGCAAGAGAAAGGATAGACATTGTTGGTTATGCAGAACTGAGAATGAAAGTAGGAGATAGGTTTAATTTAAAATTCAGCTAGAAGTAGCAAAGAAATAAGAAGAACAAATTATTCCATATGAACGTGTGCATTTGCTTGGGTCATTAAATTACTTCACATAATATCTAAATATCTCTGAATTTTAAATCTACATAGATTACTATGGTTATAATAGCAGTGATATTAGGGTAAAACTTCTACAATGATATAACATGCCGTTGTACTGAAATCTTGATTTGAATCAATATTATGAGATACAATACTGTATCACAAATTGTGATGAATGCTTTTGAGTTTTTTTTCTTTTTAAAAGCTTTTGTTCATCTGAATTCCATAGTAATAAATTCATGACAGTAGAATTGAATGGAAATTTTCAGCTACTACTTCTAACTTTGCTTGTAACTACTTAGATTCGAGTGAGGATTGACAAGGATCCTGAACTTGGATTTAGTATATCAGGAGGAGTTGGTGGTAGAGGGAATCCATTCAGACCTGAAGATGATGTGAGTATTTTACAGTTATGTATCTTAAAATCATTCTGATTAGCAAATGTTTCCAATGTTTACCAAAGGAAATTAAAATATATAGATATATCTTCCAAATACAAATCACTCCAGGACTTGGTGGGAGAAAAGTGAGGAAAAGTTATTTATGAAAAATAAAGATAGTGGGTGACCACTGTGTAGCCACATGGCAACACAAAGGATTGTTATGACTGAATGTTTCTTACAGTGTTCCAGATATCAGTCCACAGATTTGAGATAATGAATCACAGAGTTTACACTTAGGAAGTTTCTGAAAATAGAATATGATTTAGCCGAAAGCATTATTTCCAGTGGTTGATAATTCGTCTTGACACACACATCTGCCAAATTAAACAAAGGCTTCAGTTACACATCAGGCAGATCAGAATTTGCCCTTCAGTACTTCTTTAAAGGCAGTTTTCCTTTTCTGATGTTAAACCCAGGACAGCAGCCCCTAAAGCCTATAAAATAGTATTGCATTCTCTTCTATTTAGGATGGAAAATTGAAATGATGTTTTGAATTAGATCTGTACCGTACTTTATGAAATAAATTTTCAAAAATGTTTTACGCCTCTGTTTTTCAAGGGTATCTTTGTAACCAGAGTACAGCCGGAAGGACCAGCATCTATGTTGCTGCAGCCTGGGGATAAAATAATTCAGGTACTGTAGTCATATAATTAACTATAATGTATAATATATCTGTTGATTTTTAATTTGCTTCTTTTCTAAGAGTAGAATGGTTAATTTTTGTGTAGATTGACAGTATCTTTCCAGAAGCATATCAGTATTCTGTAATGATCCTTTTTTCTTCCATTTAACATTATGATAAGTGATACAGGCTGAAGCATTAATCAGTTGGATCATTTTTCAAATTCTGAACATTTTTTTGATAATTGTCCTCATGGACTGTAATAATAGTCCTTATGTCGTTCAATATGGAATATGAGTGAGTTCATTTGGCTTTAGCATCATTCAGGTATTTAATCTGTAGTCATTCATATGCGGTATTCTGAATAATAAGTTGTCTGAACACTAGCAGTAGCTCCCTATGCCCTCCTTTCCCCAGCTGCATACATCTGTTGCATCCTGCCCCTGCTGCCCCCAGTCTGCAGTTCTGCCAGCCTTCACTTCCTCTCCCCCAGCTGACGGGGGTTGGACAAGTGCAAGTACTGGCAGAAGCCGCTTCCTTGATGACTGATACCTGACTGCTCGCAGCACATACCTCCTGGCTGCCCCATCTGCCACAAGAGAGCCCTGAATAGCTTCTTTCCAGAGCCATGGCTTCTGGACTGCAGCTGTGTAGCTTTTTCAATAGGAATTTAGTACCTTTCAGACCACTTCTGTATCAGATTTGTATGAAATAGTCTAATGAACTTGCAGGTTGTTTGTGGGAGGGTCTAGGAAGTAGACAATGGGATTATATAAGCCCTACTGCTGTAGAGAAACAGGATAACAGGACACTTCAACTGTATTGTAGCCACACTTTAAGTTGCAGAGCTAGTCTTCTGATTTAAAAAAAACAGTTTTACTACTACACACATTACAAGTTTGAGAGTGTTTATAGAGATATTCTAAATGACCAGTGTCTAGATAACTGTGTGCAAGTCTTAAGATAGTGTTGCATACTAGGTTAGGACATCCTGTACGGATGATGGCTTGGAATGGTTATTGCTCTTACTGCTCTCTGAACTGTCTATACACTAAACTTCCTTTTCAGCTCTAGACAGATATAAAAATTACTGCCTTTATAACAAAGAGTCCAGCTGGTAGCAACAGCAGGTGTTAGATAATGGGATGAGCTTGCACAGCTCCAAAATGAGTAGCTAAGGCTCATGATTGGCCTTAGCTGGCACCTCTGTCATCTCTCTGGTGACACCATGGCTGGCCTCTCTGTCACCATGTAAGGGGCAGCACCTCTGGGAGACAGGTGGGATGCACAGCTGGCAGCAGCAGTAGTTCAAACTGGACAAATTGAACTGTCATTCAGCAAGATTTTACTTCACAGACCGAATATGAATTTGCAGCAGTACACCCTGAGAAGTTGAACCATAGCCATGTTTTCCCTCTTTTCTGTGGGCTGCTTAGGCCTGCCTGTGTTTGCCAAGCCAAGCCTGTCTTAGGAATGACAAAGGTACTTAGTCATAGGAAAATTGCAGCTGGGGGTGATCTCAGGAGGTCTCAAGCACAACATCCTGTTGAAAACAGTCAGCTCAGAGACTGGAATGTGTTACGTGGGGATTTATCCAGTCAGGTCCTGAAAAACATCCACAGATAGAGACTGTATAACTTCACAGAGGAACCTGACTGACTGCTGGACTCTGCTCAGAACAAGAAAAAAAAGTCCACTGCATCCAGTCTGAACTGCAAGCAAGGGGAATAAAATCCTAAAAGGGCCTAAAATGCCACGAATGTTTTTGTTAAAGGCTTCAGTACTTCTTTATCACAAACGCCATTTCTAGTGTTTAAACGGAGATGTACCATCCACTCTTCATTTGCTTTTTTTTGCATAGCTATATTCAGACTGAAGAATTAGACAGATGCCTGCTGCTAATGGTTTAATGTGTTTTTTTTTTCTTTTTTTCTTTTTTTTTTCCTTTTGGTTATGTTCAAATATATTCAGTACCTTTGGGGCAAAATTCTTCCAAGGCTAACACAACTGTTTAATTCCTTGTAGCGTACACCTAAATGTTCTACTGCCATCAGCAATGTAATCTGAGAATCAGCAGTGTTATATTGTATGCATTCATATAAGTTTTTTTTTTATTTAAAACTTAGTTCAAGCTTAAATAAACTAACATGAAATATGAGACTGCCATTCTTAATTCTAAATATTTCTTTTTAGGCTAATGGATACAGCTTCATAAATATTGATCATGGACAAGCAGTATCTTTGCTAAAGACTTTTCAGAATGCGGTGGAACTCATCATTGTGCGAGAAGTTTCTTCATAAATACTGTGGATAGTGGGGAAAAAGCCAGCAGGATTCATTGAAGGACTTACGGAAACTGAATATTTTGCCTATTTTTATATGCGAAAGGAACTTGAAAAGAATTATGATCAAAACTTGTACAGGAAATGAAATATTGAACTTGTGGTCAAAGGGGAATAAACCACTGTATAGAACATACAGGAAATCATTTTGGAAATGCATATGCTGAAAAAACTTGTTTTTAAGCATTATAGCAATCTAAGGATCACTCCTCCAAGAACAAACCTGTGTTGTTGTTTTGTACAGATGGTAGGTTTATTTTTGGATAATTCATACACATTACTAAACTTTGTGCAAGGCTTTGATAAGCCTAGGTTGTAGCCAATGGACAGATGGCAGGGCTGTCTGTCCTGTAGCTGTTTATTGCCTTTATTTTTATTCACCAGATATTAATGTGTTTTGCTGAAACCACTTCTGTAGATATGAACAGGGGATATGAAATGTTGGCTTTGATATGTGCACATTGTATAGATGAATGGGTAGATGGAAGGTGGTGCTGTTTGGACAGAATAAAGGTCAGGTAAAACTACTATCTGCTATCTAAATCTGGAATCAAGAAAGAAGTAAAAGTGTTTAGTTCTGGAATGTACGTCTACCAATAGAAAATGCAATATAAGATTATGGTGTTTTTTAGGAAGACTGTAATTACAAGTTTGTGATATTCTACAGGATTTGTTCGTTATGTAGTCATTGAATATTCATTTGCCACGTGTGATTCATGTTTAGTTGGGTTTTCTTGAATACACAACTTTTTTCAACTGTGCTGTGGAAATGTGCCCAGAGGTTTTTCTGTGCTGTTGAAATCCCCAGTTTTGTGCAAATGGTGATACTTTTATCTTTATAAAAAGTATTCCATTTTAACCTTACAGATTTTTAAAATGAAACCGAAATGGCCAGTTTTTAAGGTTGTTGCCTGTAATACACATTTGAACACACACAAAGTGAATGATGCAGGAAGGGTTATGAAAGTCATCTTGATTTAGTTTGGCCTTTCCATTGCCTTGTTAATAAAAAAGGAAACCATACACATGGCGCTAGGTAACCAAAGCAAGTTTGTGAAACTTCGAACAGTGATGGAGAATTGCTATGGTGAGATGAGAGCAAAGGGAGGGTGTACTTACAACCCACCAGTTCGTAATGATGTTTCTTAAAGGGCTGTTCCTACAGGTAACATTAAATGTGAACTAGACACTTCAGAGTCATTAAAGGGTTTCTAACTATATTAATGTAATAGTGATTTACCACAGGCTGCCTTTGTTCCTTATTACTGTATAAAATATTCAATTATGCTTGTATTAATTTTGTTTACCAGAAACATTAACTTTATTTTTCTTTCTCCTTTGTAATTGAATTAAGACTGCATAATCTGCAGTGATAATTAATACACGGTTGTTATGGACCAGGGAAAAGTGCCATAGAAGACCAGTAACTGTTTTTAATCAGGGCTAATGATTAGCCTGTCATTGGAGCAATATTCAGTTATTGCAGTTCATTTTTATTTGCATATAAGTTGGTAGTTTGAAACAGATATAAGTTACTTTTTTCTACCCATGTGTACAAAAGTAAATTCTTTTAATAAAGCTAGCAAAAACACCTGCCTCCTTTAGTTTTGGGGAAAAGAGCTGAAAGAGAGGAAATACTTAGCTAGCAGAAATAGGCAGTACTTCTTAAATACGTGAACTCAAATATTATTGCACTTCTTTCAAAGATGTTAACTATTGCTTATTGTACTGTGTATAGTTCTAATAATTTTAATTGAAACCCTTTAACAACTCTTTGTATATTTTAATTCTTTTTAGTTGATTTTCAGTAATATTTACATAGAAAATAATTTTTTTGATATATTAGCAGAAATGTGCTGTATTTTGATAAAAATTCACTTATTTTCTGTGTGCTGTTAATCTTTAAAGAAAAGAATGAGAAACATAGCTATATAATGGCAGGCTTCAGCGTTCCCTTTCTGAGATGTGTTTTGTTGTTTATTTTTTTATTGAAAAAGGAAAATGTTCACATCACATGTTCATTACTTTGAATCATGTTATTTTTATCACACACTGCCTTTTAAAGGGAATGCATACAGACAAGTCCTAAATTAACTTGGTCTTCTACATAACCTGTATCTTTAGGAAGGGAAAGTACAAAAAGCAGAACTGATTCTTTACTGATCTTGTGTACATTGTGACTTTGTATACGTTTTACAGTACATTTGAGTATATCACTGAAGAATTGTACCGTGTTGTATTTTGCTTTAATGTTAACAGAGTTTTAAACTATATTATGTCACTTAATTTTCAGATTTACGTATCACATGACAATTCTACCAGGAAGTGTTTCACTATGGTAGAACTGTAGTAATGGGGATTTATAGCAAGAAGTTTAGTACTTCTTGTGGAAACAGTTGGCCAAAGCTTGTCTTTGTTAAATTAGCAAATTAACCGTGAAATAAAAAATGAATTATACTGATTTTACTCAGTAAACTTTGGAGTTTTTAATGGATTAATATGTGTTTGTTCCTTCTGTGTCTGTGTGTAAAGGTAAATACATGTCAAGCTAGATGACGTTGCAGAGTGGGAGAAAGATGTCTCCTGAACTAGTCCAGCCAGGATTCAGCAGAAGTGACAATATCAGCACTTTTCATTTTGAATGCATCTTAAGCTACATTTTGAATAGGAAAAAAAATCCATCAACAGCAGCAGTCACTCAGCATGGCAGTGAGTTGATGCAAACTGTTAATTCTTTCTATTTTGAATAGTTCATTAAAGAATCAGTTCAACTGATGTAATGAAAAGATGAAGTCTCCCACATATTTATTATGTAAATATTTTTGAGTTACATTTTTGGACTGGAGTTTAAGAAATGTGTATATATTTGAAAGCATTCTATGAACACAAACATAGCAATAAGCAACACACAGAATCAAACCTTTATCATTTGGGGATTTTTGTTTGTTTGTTTAGAAATTTTCCCTTGTCAACAGCTATGAAATGTTTTTATCGATCGGCATTTATTCAACATTCCAAATTTTTGTATATAATTAGACTGTTTCTGAGGTAACACATGGAGAATAGATAATAAACTAATGCTCTTTAAAGCTGTGCGTAATTGACTTATTTAACTTTTAGGAAATTCTCCATGACACAAGTTTATTCTTCTGTAGTTTCTGTAGACCCTAATCCTCTATCAATATTGATTAATGCTCGATGCATCTCAGTGCGGCAGGAGTCTGCTCAAATTGATTTAATTGCAAGACTAGATTATTCACAAACAAAAAACAAACAAAACTAACCCCTATCTGAATAAAGTAGTCTTGCAGTGAAATCAACTATGTTAGCCAGTGGCTCCTCTTCTAAAGAGATGAGTAGTCTTTTTATGTCTGATGTAAATGAATTAGTTTCAATAGCAAAGAGGGTTGACTAAGTCAAGAAGCAGCGTTTAAATAAGTCACTTTGGAGTGCTCTAGCAAGATGTACGAAGGCTATTGAGTAAAGAAAGGGAAAAGTTTATCACAAAACTTCACAGGATAGGCAAATGCAGGTTACAACCAGGCAACCGTTTTTCTTGGAAACTACCTAACAATGTAATAACACAGATTTGTTGTTGTTTTTTTAGTTTAGTTTTGTTTTTTTCTATATGTGGAACTGGCATACCAATCTCATCTTGACTTTTCCTACTTTCTGTACAGAGAAAACGGACTCTAGCTGTAGTATGTTACAGCCCTGATGTTGGTTACAACAGTGTTGGGCCCCTCTGAACTTCAACTTTTCTGTATTTGTTGCCTGCTTGGAATTTGGATATTTTCCCCCTTAATTTTGTCCTTGTGGGCACTCCTCTGGAGAATTTTGTTGTCTTTTCTGTCTTGTATGCATCAGACTTCAAATTTATTCTTTTCCATTTCACAGGTATTACTTGTTAGTATGCCTAGTTCCTGTGCAACTCAGCCTTTGGTCTCCTATTTGATTTCATAACTGAAAAGTTTACTTTTTCATCAGACATATGAATGCTGGATCATTCATGAGAATGCTGGATCCATCCTATCAATGTATATAAATACCTGAAGGGAAGTTGCCCAAAGAAGTTGTGGAGTCTTTTCCTTGGATACCTTCAGAAGCTGTCTGGATGTGGTCCTGGGCAACCTGCTCTGGGTGTCACTGCTTGAGCAGGGGAATTGGTCCAGGTAACTTCCAGAGGTTCCTGCCAACTTCAACTATTCTGTGATGCTCTAACATCTTTTGTATGTTCTCATTCCTGTTGAGAAATTTTAAAGAGTATGTTCATACTTGTCAGGAATGAAGGAACCAAATATGCCATTCCATGAACATATCAGTGCATACCCATCACAGCAGAGATCATTAAGGAAGTTCCTTCTTTGTCCATATAATTTAAAAGTTCCTTATTTTATGACAGTTTCCTGAAATAGTTGATGTTGGTGTTTCACTAAGCAGAGTGCTCTCCGGTGTACAAAAGTGCTACTTCATCAACCTGATAAAAGCACTTTATATTGAAAAGGCAGTTGCTTCTAGGCTTGGGAGCCCACTGTTTTTAATTCACATTCCTATTCATCCTTAACAAGTAAACAATAAAATGTGATTTAATTTTCGGTGACATTAATCCATCTGATTCTTCTTACAATTCAGAAGATTTGTGACTACAGAAAACTAATGATGACTGTTGGAAGGAACAGGAAGTTTTTGTAATGATGAGCTAAGAAAAAAAGCCACTGGAAATTGACAAAAATTAATTTCATAGCACATTTGACATCGTATCCCTATAGTTTGTTTTTGAAATTAAGCTTTCTACAGCTACCATGTTACTCAGTAACTGCGGCTTTCAGGTTACGCCAGGCACGTACCCACCCAGTCTCTGCACAGACTTATGTTCAGTGAAAAGATTTTTGATTTTTAGACTTGACACGTTTTTAAAAGTGATGGTGTAATTACTTGACTGTGTGTATTTGAGTGTTATTACATTCACCACCACCTGTCCCATCTCTCCAAGCAGACAATGATCCTCAAAGAGGTTTCCATGGTCATGGAAACAAACCCCCTGTTGCTGACAGTTCTGTAACAATCTGTTGTATTGCAGAGGAGGATTCCTCGTCCTCCTCTCCCCTCGCTGGGGTTCTTGAGGAGGACAGCACATGGATCCATCCCATGCCCCTGCTGGGGAACGTGACCTGTGGTGCATCGCCATCACACCTGAGAACATTTAGGCTGGTCAGAACTCAGATGAGGAACTCTGCTTCACAGCTGCTGCATGAACTGCTACATCTTGCTGGCTGTGCTCCTGGCCTGGCTGTCATCAAAGTCTCGTAATGCCAGATTCAAGATGGGTGTTTCACCCTCCCAAAGCAAGGGCAGCTGCAACAAAGGCTCTATCCAGGCACCCCGAGTCAAGGGTAGCTGACCACATTCGTCAGAGCTTCCACGGGCCCAAAACCCTGTGGCAGCAGCTACTCTCAATTTCTCAGGAGTCTCCCAGGAGGCCTCCCTCCTCTTTTGCCATTTTCTAAGAACCTCATTTCAAGTATGGTATCACCTGATTTCTGGCTGTCTGTGTTCTTGCATCTGCATTTTCTGACACTCTCTACAAAATCATGACTGTATTTCTGTATTGCAATTTGAGATATTGCTTTGTATTAAGGGTACGAGTTAAGTGTAAAAAAGCTGCTATTTTGGCTGAAAGAGGAGAAAATGAGAAATAAACATTGCAACCTACATATTTTAGAATTACAATGTACACCATAAACACTCTGCAGGATTTTGTACATTGGAAAAGTAGGTTGCAGTTATCTCATTAAAGAGAAAATCTGTTGAGTAGTTATGGATAGCATTACTGAGCTGCAAAATAATCAGTTAACTTGTAGCTGCTGTCCCTCAATGGCTGAGTGACGACATTTTTGGCAAACAATTTATACGAACACCTGATCAAAAGTTTTAGACATAATAAGAACAATAGAACAAGTATGTGACTCTGCTGGCAATGAGATGGGCAAGAACGTATTGAAGTTTCTATTGCTGAAGTGACATAGCTTTTCTGCACAGCCTAAACTTTGGAGCATGAAGAATTAAATTTCCAATAACAAGAGTTTGTAACATCTTTTTTTTTTTTTTTTTGCAGATGCATAACACAAAGGGGAGTATAGCTCTGCACTTAATGCATTTCATGAGGCATGGATGCAAATTGCTGAGCTATTTATGTTTCAGTATTTTCCATATTAATGAAGAAACTGTGACAGAATATTCAATCTTGTTTGCCAGACATGTAGAAATAATAATTTGGATAAACTTCCTAAGGAATATCTCTTAATAGAGAAACTCATAGCAGATGAACCAGATGCTCTTCAGTGAAAACCTCATTCAATTGCTAATGCTGATGATTGAAACTTTGAAGGAAAAAAAAAGTGGAAAAAAGCATTCTAATGAATTATAAATATGCACTGGCAAAATACATGATTTGAAAGTATTATGCCAAGGCTCCTAACATCATAACATTTTAGCATATTTGATTGATTTTTGTCTGCAACAGCTTTCTCTCACAATAGAATAATCAACAACTGGTTTTGAATATGGAGAAAGTATTTTTGCTGAGAATATTTTTGACAGAAGCACTTCAATTGAAAGCCATTGCTCCTGTACTGTGAGGTTTTCTATTAAATATTGAAACAAATTATAACAGCTGGTTAGCTGATGTGCTATTATGTCCTGGGAAAAATGAAATAATCATGTAATTTTTTTTTTATTTGCTAATTACATTGGGAAATGACTGATGGAGTTGGTGTTGATATATGCAGGGGCTAGAAAATATTCTGTTAGGCCTCCAGACAGATGGAACCTCTAAACATTTTTTTTCTATTGCATTTTAATTCAAAAAGCTATGAAAATACACTTGGTATTTGAATAATGGGACAGACTCTGTAATAGGTGACTTGCAGTGTTTGTTTGTTTGTTTTTAAAATTGTAGGTTTTAATTATTTGATTATAGCATTAATATTGATATGCTAATTTTAAGGCATCTTAAAATACTAAAACAATGAAAGACTTCTCTGCATTAGTACTGAACTTCAGCTGTTTTTCAGTAATGTAAATTTTACACAACTTTCAAGTAAGAGTTATAAATTAAATGGTAGTATTTATTTGCAAAATTTTTACAAAGCCAGTAGTGATAATAAATAAAATAACATTCATAATTAAATTTAGAATATAAAATTGTCCTGTATATTTTGAATATAATGGTAGCCATTTTTTGATGCTTTGTAAAAATAATTTCAGTATACGCAATTTCTTCACTATCATCATAAGAGTTTTAAAAAATCTTATAGGTTTCAGGATTTTTTTCAAGTTAACTTGTTTACCAGCAACCTAATTAATTCCTAAGAAGATTGTCATGACCAGAATAAATATTTAATTTTACCTGTTATTTGTTCAAAACTGTTTTAGTTGCCCAAATATTCACCTTGAAACAAGGACATTGCATAAAAAATGATATGAAGACAAAGCTAGCAAGAAGCCATGATAAATGGTCACAGTCTCAAAGTTGGAAGGTGTCCACAGATTTTTGTAGTTGCAACTCAACACTTATTAATAAACAATAACTAAACACATCCAAATAAATTGCCCAAACTACCAACATATTTATTCCCTTCATTTTAAAACTATTTAGAATGCACGAGCCTGAAATTTTCATGAAGGAATATGTCCATACCTTTTCTTAAGAGAAAATTTACTTTCTTCTACGTGCTTTTGACAGCACGTGGGGTGGTATGATTAAATAGCAATAATAATAAGGTATTTTAAGAATTTGTGTGGGAGATATAAAATGTACTACAAAGTCCTTTGCCTGAGACATGCAAGGCACCAACCAGATTCTGAGCTATACTCTGTACAGGGACAAGTGGAGGTGCCTTTCTCCTTTAAACAGTCATTGTTCTCTGGTTGAGAGAAAGACTCTTGGACACATAGGTAGGAATGCCAACACCTCCCCCTCCCTCCCCACCCTCTTTTTGGGGGGGGGGGGGGGGGGG
>CM021729.1:19410490-19423089 GCA_011074415.1 Stictonetta naevosa
ATTAATTAAACAATTCAACTAAAGGGAAAAAAGGGAAAGGGGAAGAGGGAGGGGGAAAGGGAATAAAACAAAACAAGTAAAGGCTATGTGGAAGTGCAGAGGAAAAAAAAAATTACTCTCTACTTCCCACAGATGAGCGATGCTCGACCACGTCCTTGAAGCAGGGCCCCAACGCACGTAGCCGGTGTTCGGGAGGAGGACAGGCCTTTTCGCAACGAGAGCCCACCCCTCCCCTCTTCTTCCTTTTTCCACCTTTTATTGCTGAGTGTGACATCATATGGTATGGAATAACCCTTTGGTTGGTTTAGGTCAGCTGCCCTGGTGAAGTTTCTTTCTCACTTTTTTGCCCACCCCCTAGGAGGGTCAGAGAGAGTCCTGATGCTGTGCCAGCACTGCTCAGCAGCAGACACAGCACCGGTGTGATACCACTGCTGTTCTAGCTACAGGTGCAGAGCGCAACACTGTATGGGCTGCTGCAGGGAAAGCTAACATCCCAGCCAGATGCAGTACAGTGCTCTAAACAAGCATGGTATCATATGAAAGGGAGGGAGACGTCTTTCTTTGAAAAGAAAGTGGTGACCCAATTCCCTCAGGAGGAGCATGTGGAGGTTGTCTGGACTCTTGCACACTAGGATAAAGTAAATGTATCCTTTTTATCCCGTTTGTGGGGACAGGACAAGGAGCAATGGTCACAAAATGGAGCACAGGAAGTTCCACACCAACATGCTAAAGAACATGGTGAGGGTGACGGAGCACTGGAGCAGGCTGCCCAGGGAGGTTGTGGAGTCTCCTTCTCTGGAGATATTCAAGGCCCGTCTGGATGCCTACCTGGGCAGCCTGCTCTGAGGAGCCTGCTTTGGCAGGGGGGTTGGACCCGATGATCTCTTGAGGTCCCTTCCAACCCCTACAATTCTGTAAGGAAAAACAAAACAAACAAACAACCAGACAAAAAAAAACACCTGTGAAGGTCAGGCACCTCTAAAGTTAGGGTGCTTCCTGTTGGATACAATTTTTTTTACTGTCTTTTGCAGTAACATCCTGTTATATTCTGGTATGTTTTCAACCTTCACAATTATAAAGGTTATAATCGTTTTATTTTCTGTAAAAGCCTTTATTTTTGTGCCATGAAGGAGGCTGGGAACTAAAGCTATTTGCAAAGGGTTATTGTGTCTGAAACTCTTAATCTTGACATGCAGCACGACATGCATGATCAGATTTGAAGTGTGTACTGTACCGTTATTCATACCATTTTTCTTCGAGTCTCAGATGAGACTTTGGTAGACTGATGTGATCAATAATGATATTATTTTCCCTGTATAAACCAGCAAAAAAAGTTCTTTGACATTAAGAATCTGTGAGCAAATTAAAGCAGCCACTTCAGCAGTGACAATACCCAAATTATTGTCCTTCCAAATGATCACCCCAAACCAAAATCTCACTACTAAGGTGAATTTTCAGTCTCAGGTGATATTAGTTAATGGAAGATCATAGAATCTTAGAATATACGAAGTTGGAAGGCACCCTCAAAGATCATTAAGTCCAACTCCTGGGTCCCCAGAGGACCAACCAAGAATCAGACCACGTATCTGAGAGCATTGTCCAAACACTTCTTGAACTCTGGCAGGCTCGGTGCTGTGACCACTGCTCTGCGGAGCCTGTCCCAGAGCAGAACTGTGTGCAGAACCTTTCCCTAACCCCCATCCTGACCCTCCCCTGTCCCAGCTCCATGCCGTTCCCTCGGGTCCTGTCGCTGTCCCCAGAGAGCAGAGCTCAGCGCCTGCCCCTCCGCTCCCCTCGTGAGGGAGCTGCAGGCCGCCATGAGGCCTCCCCTCAGCCTGCTCTGCCCTGGGCTGAACAAACCCAGGGGCCTCAGTCACTCATACATCTTGCCCTGTAGACCCTTCACCAGCTTTGTAGCCCTCCTTTAGACACTCTCAAACAGTTTTTGTCCTGCTTATACTGTGGTGGCCAAAACCGCACACAGTGCTCAAGGAGAGGCCGCACCAGTGCAGGGCAGAGCGGGACAATCCCTTTCCCCCGACCAGCTAGCAGTGCTGTGCCTCACGCACCCCAGGGTACAGAGTTAGCCCTTTTGGCTGAAAGGGCACGCTGCTGGCTCGTATTCAACTTGCCATCAACCAGAACCCCCAGTTCCTTTTCTACAGCCTCTCATCCCCCAGTTTGTACCTATAGCAAGGATTGCCCCTTCCCAAGTGCAAAATCTGGCACTTGCTCTTTTTAAACTTCCTGCAGCCGGGGATTGCCCAAAAGTGATGCTCTATGAACTCAGGTTTATCAAACCAATATCTATGATGACAGTAATTCATTTTAAAGTATATTCATAAAAAAAAAATAGTTTCATACATACTTACATAATTGATTTGTGGGAATTGATACATGCTAAAAAAAGAGCCATCTAAAAACCCCTTTTGAAGTGCATGTGCTTCTGTAATCCACTGTTGTCTGGAAAATACTAGATTTCATAAATGACTGAAGAAATACTAGCCTGAAATTATAATTGCATGCAGAGTTTATTCTTTATTCTAGCTTTATGCAGTTTATTCTCAAATCTACCTTTTACCTCGTTTGCCTCATTTTTGCAGTCTGTAAATGGTGGAGATAATTTGTTGATATGCACTTGGAAATCCAGAGATAAAAGCACTATCTAGATGCTATTAGTCATCACCTAATTTTGGAGTACACTTTAAAAAACCTAAAAGCTAAAAAAAATCTCTTCCATCTTTGATTATGTAAGTTCCCTTTTATAAGGAGAAAAGGGACTTTATTATAGAACACACTCAGCTGCTGATGTGGCTCTTACAACTGTTACTACTGTGCTAAATACAACAATCCTCTTTTTCACGTGCTTGCAGTAGCAGAGACTAAGAAGGTGCAGAATTCTCACAGCTGTTTCAGTTTACCAATGTTTGTTTATTTAGATGACTGCCAAGCAGAGGTAGGGTGTTTGACAAGGTTTCACCTCCTGGTATTGAGTATGCTGAGGTTGTCCATTAATCTCAATGTGGGCAGGATTTTAAGAGTTCTAGTTCAGGTTTCATCCTTGGGGATGGAGGGAGGAAGTCACTACTAGAGAAATATTATGTTAAAAAAAAATCCTATAGATTTGCTGGGTAGGGGTATAAAATTGTTCTCATGCTTTGTTGAAAAATAAGTATTGTTAAATGTGTTTTTTTATTATTATTTTTATTTTTGAGATTGCAGAACTGGTGAGTTATGGGTTATTTCTTAGAATCAAGGCTTTGTGCTCTGTAAAATGGGTATATATATTATATATACCCATTATATATAAAAATGTATATATAGTAAAATATATATTTTATATCTCTGTATATATCTATCTACATAGTATGGCATACACTAAAATGAGAACAGCTACCTGATAAATCTGAAAGGTATGGGAATGGAAAGGGGTGTGAAAACAATTTCTAGCATTTGGGAAGAACCATAGATTTGTAGGGGTTTAGAACTAAGTCTGTGGTCTGTGAAATGCTACGAAGTTAACATTTTCTAGTTTTTCTGTATTTGAAACTCAGCTGTGGTGGAACTGACTTGTTAGTCTGAATTGCATTAGTTACATCAAAAGTTCTACTTGATGTGCATTTATTCCAAAGTAAAATACACTGAAATAACTGTAGATATAGGCACAATATATATTGCTGTTTTCTGATTTCATGTTAACCACACACTTTGACAAGAAGCAGCTCATGCTGTCAGAACTGAGGTTTTGGCCACATGCAGATCTTGGCAAGCATCTCTGCATTAATTTATATATTAAGTAAAATTCCTGACTGATTATAAGAGGCAGATGAATATCCTGACCTGGAGCATTTGTCTAGGGAAAAACAAAGCAAAAACACAACAGACAGTAAAGAGTATTATCTGCTGATATCTTCAATAGGAAGCCTACCATGAATAGTAGGTGGAGACTGGCATTTGCAGTTCATACCTGTTTCTTAACTCACAAAAGAAGAGAATGTTTGTATTGTAAAAGATACGTTTGTCTCCTGTGTTCTGTATCCCCCATCTACACAAAACCTTGGAATTTTGGTCATACAATAATACAAATGGTGTAAAGTTACTGTTTATGGAAACAAGCAGCCAAAGCAATACAAATATACTGGCTCCTTGTGTTGCTCGTGAAAGAACATGCAGGAAAAAGAAAGCTTTATTTGGATCTCTACCACAAATCAATACATTCCTATTTCAATCACTCTTACATGCTAAAAGATAAAAAATTGAACATAAATACAAAATCTTAATAAAAGTAATAATAATAAAGAACACACAACTTATATGGTTTAATGAGGTGCTAGCCTTGGTTAGATGATGGCAGTATTTTAAATATTTGTGCCATTCACTTGAACATTTCTTGAAGTCCCAATTACAGTCGGTCAGAAGTTCTTTAAATTCAAACTGCGTTACACAATGGTTGTTTTAATCTTTGGACATTTTTCCCCTGAGGACTGTTGGCTTTTTTTCTGAGTTCAGCTCATAACTGCAGAATTATGAAAGCCTGACTGAATAACAGAACAAAGAATGTATTGTTAGCATCCTGCAATAGTATTAATGTGAGCTGATGTATAAATAGCCTACACTGAAACACCCAGTTATTTTACAACTCAACTCAGTTGAGAAATGCCCGCTGAAAGGAATATCAGTCATATGGCCACCCTACCACTCTGTGTGTGGCTCTTCCCCAAACAATGTACCTGTCAGTCATTTTTCTTTGTTTAACTGAGCATTACAGTAAGTCAGGTGAGTAACAGGTGTTACAATGCCATTCAAAGAACTGGTAATTCAGAAAAATGCGATGAGCAGGAATAGCTGTTTTGACATAAGGATAAATACTTTGACAGATATAAACGTCTGAGATCAGCTGTTTTTTCTGGCAGTGATACAAATTCAGTGAGGTTTTCCAGTACCCATGGAAGGTTTTTCAGACAAAGCTCTATAAAAACTCTCTTACAGTTGTACTTGAGTTGACAGTAATAGGCTTGATGTTCTGTATGCTCCCTGCCCAATGTAAAGTATTACTTCATATGGTTGACTGAGCAATTCCAAACATTGTTTGCTACAACATTAACTAGGCAACTGGGAACTAGGCCTTGCATGCAGAAATGTTGTTTGTAATTAATCACATCTTCGTGGAGGTCAGGCATCATTCCTTTCTGTTACAGAAGAACAAAAAAAAATTAATATGTGGTTCATATTTGTTATGCTATTTGAGCTAGTAACACCCCTCTTGCTTTTTGATCATATGGTTTCAAATCCTAGACAATGTAGTTGTATTTGAGCAAAACATTGCTGACTCTACACAACAGTTTTGACAATGACAGTATTTTAGTCTGTTAGGTTCTGTCTCCTTGAAGAAGAAAGATGATTACGGAAAATATTAATGAAATTGTTCAAAGATATTTTAAGGAAGAATTTATGTAAGACAATAATAAGAATGAAAGAATGAACCATTCAACCAGCTGTAATTAGCAAATCTGCATTGACTATAGGCATGGATATTAATAGATTTCCTGAATTATTAAAGACCATTTCTGCTATTATAGAAAGCTAAGTGAAAAGCATTCTTCCAAATTTCTTACCAAGCAAAAATAGATTCCAGGATTCCAGATGTGGCCACGCCAGTGCTAAACAGAGGAGGAAAATCACCTTATTCAACCTGTTGGTGATGCTCTTCCTAATGAAACCCAGGGCCTTCTTTGCAACAAGGGTGCACTAGCTCAAGTAAAACTTGTTAAACAGGGTTCACAGGTTCTTTCTGGCAGTCAGCTTTACAGCCAGTTAGCCCCCAGCATGTCCTGGTGCCTGGGATTATTCCTGCCCAGGTGCAGGACTTTGCATTTCTCTTTGCTTAACAACAAAAGATGTGTGTCAGTCCATTTCTCCAGTTTGCTGAGGTTCCTCAGAATGGCAGAACATATTCTAGTGTATCAGCTTCTCCTCCCAATTCTACATCTCCTGCAAACCTGCTGAGGGTACACTTCGTCCCACTGTCCAGGTCATTAATGAAGATATTCAGCAGTATTGGACCCAGTACTGGCCCCTGGGGTACACTACTATAGACTCATCTCCAGCTGGATTTTGTGACACTCATCACAAACAACCCTTTGAGCATGGCAGTCTGGCTGGTTTTCAATCCACCCAATTGCTCTTTTATCTGGTCTGTACTTCATTGGTTTGTTTATGAGGATGTTATGGCATGCAGTGATAAAAGCCTTGCTAAAGTGGAGATAAATGGTATCAGCTGCTCTCCCTTTGTTCACAGAGCCAGTCATTTTACTGTAGAAGGTAATCAGGCTGGTCAGGCATGATTTCCCTTTCACAAATCCATGCTGACTACTCCCAGTCACCTTCTTGTCCTTACCATGTTTGAAAATGGCATCCAGGTGGATTTGCTCTGTTTCTTTCCCAGGGATTGAGGTGAGGCTGACTGACCTGTAGGTTTCCAGATACTCCTTACTGCCCATAGAGGATTTAGGGGTGATATTCACTTTTTTCCCCAGTCCTCTTCTAGCTCCCCTAATCACCCCAATCTATCAAAGATGAACGATAGCAGCTTTATAATGACATTGGCTCATTGCTCATGGGAACATCCCATCAGGTCTCATGGACTTCTGCATGTCCAATTTGTTCAATGTTCTCTTACCAGATTCTACCTTGTGTATGTTTCTTTTTTCATGTTTGACTTCTGTCACAAGCTCCTTGTTTATCCCTGCAGGCTTCTTAACAACTGTGCTTGACTTCCTGCACAGTCCTTCAGGAAGGAACGTTCCTGATCTTGGAAGTGGTGAATCAAAAAAAAAAAAAACAAAAAAAAAACAGCTGTCTTGGGCCCTTCTTTTCAGACCATTTTCCATGGAATTCTTCCAGGCCAGAACATAAGCAAGTAAAGGTCTGCTCTCAAGAAGTCCAGGGTTGTGATCCTGATACTTGCTTTTATCCTTCCTCTCAGGATCCCTAACTCCACAATCTAGTGAACCCCACTGCAGCCAACTCTGTCCTTGATCTTCCTGTCCCTGCCCAGTTCTTTGTTGGTATGAGATCCAGTAAAGCATCCCCTTTTATCAGCTTCATAATCACCTATGTTAGGAAGTTATACACTGCAGAAATCTTCTGGATTGTTTGTAACCTGCTGTGTTGTCCTTCCAGCAGATTTTGGGGTCATTAAAATCTCCCAGGAGGACCAGGGCCTACTAATATGAAGCTTGCTATCACTTGGATCTCACAGCAATCTCTTCAAGAAGTCTAACCTACTCACCCCATTTTCAAGGTATTACTGAGTGGGGAGGTATAACATACATTGACAACACTAAAGTATTCAAGCAAAAGGAAAGCCAGCTACAAAAAGTTGCAAAATGATCTCCTGGTATTAAGTAATTATAAACTAGCAGATAAAACACAGTGCTGAAAAATGCAAAGTTGTATGGGAGAAAACAGCAAACGTCACTGCACATACAGATGATAAACTAAAATAAGCTACTAACACTCATAAGGAAGAGAAAGCTTAGAGCTGCTGCCGACAGATTTCTGAAAAATATCATCTTAGTGCTCAGTGGTGGTAAGTGAAAAACAAATTGAAGCATATGAAAGAGATGGAGAAAAACAAACAGAAAGCAACATGCTAACATGTAAGTGTATTGCTCCTGTGTATTGAACCCAGTGTGTATAGTTTGAAATACCCTTCCTACAAGCTCAAAGAAAACCACAATAAAACTAAAAATACACAGAGAAGAGACTAGTAACAATAATGAGGCATAATGAAAAGCTGCAAAATCAAAGTCAACTGTGTCATTAGTCTCTTCCTATATATGAGTGAGGGAAAAGTGGCAAGAGAAGGTAAACAAGCTTATTCACTGTTTCTCTCTGAAGGACAGTGAATGAAATTACACTACAGCAAGTATGAACAAGAGCAGAAACAGAATGTTGTTTTTTTTTTTTTTAAAAAAAAGAAATACGTAATTATATTCCAGACATCTTGTGGTTTTCAAATGTAGGTATAAAATGTGATTACAGAAATAAGTAATTAAACAACAACAACAAAAAAAAAGCAAGCTATTGTGGGCTATTTAAGTATGATACAACCTTTGGCATCAGAAGTCCTTCAGCATCACATTGCTGGAAGCTGGAAAGATACACTAGGGACTGTGTAGCTCTTACTCCTAAGCATCCAGTCTCTTTGAATGCTTGGGAAAACAAATCAGGTATTTTCAGGTCTTTCTTGAAAGAAGCACTTTCCCAGAAACAGGGGTAGAGAGATGCAAACAAGAGGAATGGGAAGAGAGTCATTAGTTCAAAGTGAAGAAACCAAGAAGATTTTGCTCATTGTTCCCTGAAAACTTCTGAAGGTCAACGTGTCAGCCTTGGCTGTGCTGAAGAGCTTAGGTTCTGTATAAAAGTTGTGCTCTTATTTTTCTTTGATGATAAATGAATTAATTTTAGACATCTAGATTTAAAGTCAGAATCAACATGAGATCTGTGACATGCTATGGATTTTTTTTTTCCTAAGATGAACCATTTCTAAGTCTAAAATATAAAATGGTTATTGTGTAAACAAAAATACACAATCTGGCAATAGTTCACATATCAGATCAGCAGTCTAAGCATGTGTTTTCACAAAGAAACTGGGCTGACTTCTTAGTTCCTAACATCTAAAGGGGGCAGACATTCTTGCCAATCTTCTTTGCTCCTGATCATTTGTTCCTACTTACTTCCTTATGTTGGTTCTGATAGTACTCTTGTATGCTAATAAACTGGTTCAGGTGGTTAAAAAACAACCTTTCAAAATAAATTAAAAAAAATAAAAAAGAGAAATTAACAAACAATAACAACAAAACCAACCCACAAATAGTTAAATACTTTTCTGCCCATTTAATGAGCTGTGCTAGCTCATCAGCAGATGAAACAAGTGCCCAATATGAATAAGAAGGTGAAAAAACAGGTCATGGAATGTGACTGCTCCTTCTGGGAAAAGCAGAGCTCAGATTCTGGCCTCTCATAAAACCACATCCTGTTTCAGCTACCACCTATGGATACATCTCTTTTCAACAGCAAACTGCTTTTCATAGGAAGATTTGAAGAGTGGCTTGGTGCCAAGGTTTTCATCTAAGCTCTACTGATACTCAGAAATATTCTTGGGGCTAGGGCTCCTGTTTCCAGCCCCTTGTCAGAGCATTAGCAATTCAGATGAAAGGTTAGAGAACTTGTTCTGTTATATGAGAACCTGCATTCAGTTCCCTCGTATCAGCCTTGGAGCTGAATAACAACACCCCCGGTAAACTACACACTGTAGCTTCAATTTTACAGTAAGCACTAAAGCATCAATTTTGCAGGAAAACAGAGTGCAAGGCTGATGTGCGATTGTGTCCTGGCTTTGGCTGGGATAGAGTTAATTGTCTTCATAGAGACTCATATGTTGCTGTGTTTCAGATTTGTGATGAAACAGTGTTGTTAATGCTCAAATATTTCATTTGTTGCGGAGCAGTGACTACACAGAGCCAAGGACTTTTCAGCTCCTCCTGCTGCCCTGTGAGCCAGGAGGCTGGGTGTGCACCGGGAGCTGGGATGGGACAGAACCAGGACAGCTGGCCTGAACTGGCCAAAAGAATGTCCCATACCGTTTGGCATCATGCTCAGCAATAAAAGCTGAGGTAAAGAAGGAGGAAGGGGGAACATTCAGAGTGAGGTCATTTATCTTTCCAAGAAACCATTACGTGTGATGAGCCCTGCTGTCCTGGAATGGCTGGACACCAGCCTGCTGATGGGAAGCAGCGAATGGATTGTTTCACTGTGCTTGCATGTGTGTCTTATGCTTTACCTAGTAAACTGTCTTCATCTCAACCCATGAGTTCTTTCACTTTTCCCTTTTGACCCTATCCCCCATTCCACCAGTAGGAGTCTGTGAGTGGCTGAGTGGTGCTTAGCCGCCTACCAGGATTAAACCTCAAAATTCTTTCTGGTGCCCAGTGTGGGGCTCAAAGGATTTGAGATGATGACAAATTTCATTGGAGTGTGCTAGACCGAGTTTATAGATGCTATATAGCTGTTTAGCTGCTAAATGGCAAGTTCCTTTACTTACCATGGGGCTTGCTTTCCTTACTGTATAAGGAAATATACTGTTAGAGTCTAGTGCTTGTTAGAGGCTGCTTTTGCTTTTGCTTGCTGTTCTTTTTATCATCTTCCTCTGCTGTGCCTGGGGACATTTTGATAACATCGATGGCCACGAGCCTGGACTGGCAGTTGGCCATGGCATCACTGCTGTCCCCCTGCTGCTGTACTGGACAGGCTGGGACTTTAGACTGAACTCGAGTCAGGGGGACTGTGACCTGTGGAGAAGTCCACGTGGGAGAACATACATCCCAAAATGTCTGTGGCTGCAGGTAAGTCCACTGCAGAGCAGGTACACCTCAAAGCATCTGTGTCCATGGACCAGCCCATGCTGCAGCAGGTACACCTTGCAGTGTCCATGTCTGTGGACAAGGCCATGCCAGACTACATCAAAGCATCTGTGGCTGTGGATAAGGCCATGACACGGTAAGTAGACCTTATAAGGGGCTGGCAACGATGAACCAGCCCAGGCTGAAGCAGGGGTGAGGGAGGGAGTTGTAACCTTAAACCCTGTGTCCTGGTCTGTGAGGACAAGGGGTAGAGATCGTAATGGATATGCCTTTCAACTGTTGTAACCCCAGATTTGAGTTGCACATTACAGGAAGTTCTATAGCAGGGACCCCTTGCTGCTAGCCAAGCCAGGGGCAAGGGGAGGGGATCATTGCAATGCTTTGCTGCAGCATTTATTAGTAAGACTCAATGTTCCTGGGGTACCCAGTCTACTGAGCTGGAAGACAGGGAGAATAATGAAGCCCCTATAATCCAAGGGGAAATGGTTAGTACACCACTTGAACACACACAAATCTAGGGGCTTAGATGAGATACACCTGTGGGTACTGAAGGAGCTGGCAAAAGTGCTCATCAAGACACTTTCACCAATTTACCAGCAGCCCTGGCTGACTGGGGAGGTCCCAGTTGACTGGAGGTTAGCAAACGTGATGCCCATCTACAGGAAGGACAGGAAGAAGGATCCAGGGAATGACAGGCCTGTCAGTCTGACCTTGGTGCCAGGGAAGGTCACAGAGCAGATCCTCTCGAGTGCCATCACACGAAAAGTACAGGACAACCAGGTATCAGACCGAGTCAGTGCAGGTTTATGGAAGTCAAGTCCTGGTCGACTAACCTGATCTCCTTCTGTGATAAGGTAATCCACTTAGTGGATGAGGAAAATGCTGTGGGCATTGTTTGCTTGGACTTCAGGAAGTCATTTGATTCTGTTTCCCACAGTCATCTCCTGCAGAAACTGGCTGCCCATAGGCTGGACAGATGTGCTGTTTGCTGGGTAAAAGTGGCTGGCTGGACAGGCCCAAAGGGTCGCTGTGAATGGAGTTAAATCCAGCTGGTGGATAGTCACAAGTGGCATTCCCCAGGGCTCAGTACTGGGGCCAGTCCTTAACATTTTTATCAATGATTTTGATGAGCGGGATCAAGTACACCCTCAGTAAGTTTGCACATGACACTGAGTTGGGCAGGAGTGTTGATCTGCCTGAGGTTAGGAAGACCCTGCAGGGGGACCTGGACCGGCTAGGGGGCTCATCCAGTTGCCTGGCATTCAACAGTTAAACACCAGGTGCTGCACTTGGGGCCTAACAACCCCGTTCAGCAATGTAGGTTTGGGGAAGATGGTTTAGTGGTGGACTTAGTAGCATTAGGTGATGGTCGGACTAGATGATCTTAAGGGTCTTTTTCAACCTCAATGATTCTAACCTGTCTTTATCACAACTCACAAGTTCTCAGACTTTTGTCTTTCTGATTTTCTTCCCCATCCCACTGGGGGAGGAATGAGCAAGCAGCTGTGTGGTGACTTCCTGCCTACCGGGGTTAAACCTCAACAAATTGACCAGCTGTGGATTAGATAAATACCTGGGAGAAGAAAACAAAACAAAACTCATTTCTAGGCCTCACTTGAGTCATTAACATGAAATGTTTGTACACTGTTTCTCCTTCTACCTGATTCTTCATTTCTACCTATGTGATTTAACTTCTTTACGCTATAGCTTTGTTTTTTATTAACAGGAGAGAGTGACTAGTACATATTTTTAAACTTTGAAAAGTTTGGTTAAAACAGATTCATTGTTTGCTTCTGGCATTTTGATGGCAGCCTGTGTGAACCAAGGTTTCTGGCTGTTTTTTTCTTGCTATTCTTCTGAAATCTAATTATTATTTTTCATATTTTTTCAAGCTAATTTTGCCTTGTGGTAGGGACTGACAAACACCAAATGTAAATGGTATTTTTCTTCCGTTCTTTTTTTTAAAAAAAATTATTATTATTATTATTATCATTATTATTATTATTATTGTGGGGCAGAGAAACAGTAGATCAGAGTTTTGTATTTATTATTAAAAGATTTAACAGAGGGAGGATATCCCAGTCAGTTCTGACGTTACAGAATTATTCTCTCAGTGAGTTTTAGAGCTTGTTTTTCTTGTACCATCCACTGAGACATGCAGGACAAAGGCAT
>CM021729.1:19423189-19501227 GCA_011074415.1 Stictonetta naevosa
GAATGTTCAGAGCAGTAACAGTTTCCACACGTCTGCTCAGCAACTGAATGGTTATTGGTCAAAACACAGGAAAATTTTATGTAACATTTCTATAGATAAAATAATCCTAAGAAACCATGAATTTTGCCGAAAACATAACAAAGGACCTTGAGTTCTCCAGCTAAACTTCTCTAAGCTTAGAAGCTATAAGAATGCCTGAAAATATTGATTTAACTTGAAACTTGTAATTTTACAACAGGGATTACAATTAGAAAAGGAACATGACTGCAGCGAGTATTATTTTCAACTAAATGCTACCTGAAACATATACATTTTTAAGGAATTCCAAGCAATTGTCCAAGACTTTCTCTATTTAAAATTCTGTGACATATGCTTCCTAAAGTACTGGTTTGCCTTCAACAGAATTATACAAGTAAATACATGAAGCACTAACCAGACTTACAGATGCGGAGATTCCTGCTGACCCACATGCTCCCGGAACTATCACAAATCTGCAGTATTTTTTTCGGCAGAGATGGCTTCCAGAGTGCTTCAGCCCTTTCTCAGTTTAGGTTTGGGTTTGGCCCGAGAGGTTAAAATATTCACGTCTAAAGCCTTAGCTTTGTAGTACCAAGACATGCAATTATCACCTAGGAAAGACTGCAGTTAGATCCTAAAATACTGAGCATCCAGACCCATTTTCTCCAGTCAATTTAATGTTTAAAGGGAACTTAAAACGTAATTACAAGCAAAATCGATGCCATTGGGACCGAGTCCCGGTCGAGTTGTAACAAAAACGTTAGCAACCGATCCCATCACAGCCCTTCCTGCCCAAAGGCAGCGAAGCCACACGTTTGCAGGGGTATGTATGTATGTTCCCCAGGGTAATTTAACCGTCTCTCCCTGAAAATCCTCGGTAGCAGCCGACCTCTCGGCCATGGGCAGCGCGCTTCGGCGGGGATTACTTTCCCTTTTCCACCCATTTTCTGTCCCCGCCCTCCGCGGCACCCGCCGGGGCGGCGCTGCCGTTAGCGCCTAACGGCCGCCTCCGCCGCTAACGGCCGGCCCCGGCAGCCATTGCCAGGGGGCTCCCGGCGGCGGGGAGGCGCCGCCTCCCGGGAGCAGTCGAGTCCGGGAGCTAGAGCGGCCGCACGCCGGGACGCTCCGCCCGCCCGGCGCCGCGCGCTGCTCGCTGCGTTGTGCAGGCCCGCCCCCGGGTCCGGCGTGTGGCCGTGTGTGGTGCGGTGCGGGCTGCGCCATGATGAACAGCGGCGGCATCGGGGTGCCGCTCGGCTTCCCCCTGGGCCCCACCTCCGTCATCCAGGTCACCAACCTCTCCTCGGCGGTAACGAGCGAGCAGATGCGGACGCTCTTCGGCTTCCTGGGAGATATCGAGGAGCTGCGCCTCTACCCCCCGGAGTAAGCGGCGGGGACCCGGGGGAGTGTGTGTGTGTGTGTGTGTGTGTGTGTGTATGCTTTTGTGGGGGGGAGGAGGCCCCCGCGCCATCTTGAGTGCGGGCACCGGAGAGTGCCGCAGCGGGCGCGGGGTCACGTGGTGCCGGCCCTTTGTACGGCGGCGGAGGCGAGTTTCGCCCGCACTTAAGATGGCGGCCCCGGCCCCCCGGCGCGGCAGCGGCGGCGCTTCGTGGCCTCTTGTCGCCGCCCCGTGCCTCAGGGGCCGCGGGGAGCCTGTCCAGGGTGCCCGCCTCTCGCCCCCCGTTGAAAATCCCCCCCCTGTGCCCGCCTCGCGGATCCCGGCTGGCGTGGCCGGCGCCTTGTTGTCTGAGGGGCCGCTCGAAGGTGCGGCGGGGCTGCTCGGAGAGGGGCGGCAGCTGCCTTGTTCTCCAGAGGCCCTCCGCACGGCGCCCGCGGCCAGTGGAAGTTAACAGCGGGCACGAAACCTGCCTCCAGATCGCGGCTGCCGTCGTTTGGCAGCTGCCTGCGACCGATCTCAGTGCTATTTTGCTGACCCCAGTGTTTCACCCAAGCAGATCGCGGCCAACAGAGCAGGGGAGGAAAAGCGATAATCTTACTAACACGTACAATAATTTTTATTAACGCATCTGTGATACTAGTGTGTGAATGACAGACGTGCCGTTTTGAACAATATATCCTTTCTTTTCCCCTTACAAAAATAAAATAGGGGTAGCAGAAAGGGGGGGGGCATTTCGCATCCAGATATTTTGATCTTTATGTTAAGGTTCAGAGAGAGAAAGGTCTTTTAAAACTTAATAGCAAGGAAGTTGGTGTTTGTCCATTTTTATCTGTTACTAGATACTTGCCTAGGTTTGAAAGAGGACCATTCAGAAATATTAAATATGATTTAACATTTATATCTATATAAATCAATGTAATCACATCGATTCCTGCAAAGATGAGATTTAAACAGTTCTAAACACCCCTGATTTCTGGTGATTTTCATGGAATTTCTAGGTTCTTAGTTTGGACTATTTCTACAGTTGCTTCTTAATACACGTTTCTCTTGACTAAACATATTTTTTGTTATAGCTGTTGCTTTTATTTTTTACCAACAGGTATAGAAGATTTTAAGGCAAATACATATTTTCTTGTTGTTTGCAATTAATCTTTGTGTCTACATATAACATTTTGCTTGTGTATATATATATGCACGTGAGCAACATTATATATGTAATTTTTATATACATATATATATATACACGTGAAATATACATATATAAATGAAATACTAAAATACTGTAGTAGGGTTTGACTTGGAAATGTCAGGGTTACGATGCTTTAAGCAGCAGTTCTAAATAATTAATTCTGTTTTCCCAAGCTAGGTTACAGGACTGTGATTACTTATTTTACTGTTGATTTTATTTACAGTTTTTAAGCATAACTTTTAGAAATACACACTTCCTTGTCAAATACTTCAGAACATTTGACCTGACTTTAATATCGTAATGCTAGAAAACAATTAAGGGTTTCTGTTTCTTGATGTGAAATTGAAAAGATGTGCTGCATATTCACTATCTAAGATAGTGAATAGATCACTATTATAAGATACTTATCTTATAATAATATTATGATAAATTCAGAAAACAGTGTTTCATTATCAAATGTACGGAAAGCAAAGGATTCCCAACCAAAAACATGCCATAATTTTAACGAACTGCAGAAATATGTTTCGTTACTGCTTTTTCCTTTAAGGGCTAGATTTATAAAAATCAATTCTTTCTGTTCATTAAGGGAGGTTTGCCTTTTACATTATAGTTAACATCAGACAAAAAATCATGCCATATCCATCGTAACTTTAAAACATTCCTGTAAGAAACCTAAACTTTTGATGTATTTTGGAGCATGATTTTTGTGACCTTCATGAAACAGTGGGAATCTAACTTTTCACTCAGATTTTCATCTGGAAAATGTGATTTAGTAAGTTGAATTTAGTGAAGTACAGGTCTCATGGATATCGGGTACTCAATGACAAATATTAACATGCAATTTTTGGTTTATTTTACAGTGAGGAGTAAAAGTATAGGGGCATGGAAGCTTTCAGTAATTCCAGAATATTTAGGTTATGTAAATAGCATAAATAGAGACTAAAGAGTAGTAAAAGCTTTGATGATAAATGGTTAAGGAAAAGCTCTCACTGAGACTGGGACTTCATTTACTAGCCCTTGTACGGAAACAGGTAGTTATAAAAGTTTTTTTAGTTTATAGATAATATATGATGTGATACTAAAAGAGTAATATCCATTTTTATAGACAAAGCAGCAGTGAAAGTTACATATTGTATTGCATAGAACTGTAACCTGTTTTTTTTCTGATTCTGTATTGCAGATGCTCAGTGTACATACAAAACATTTTTTTCTTGTCTACTGAGCATGAGTTTGCAGAACAGAGATGAACATTTCTCTTCATACAAAACATTTCTGTATCCATCACAGAATGGTTTGGGTTGGAAGATCACCCCGTTCCACCTTCCTGCCATGGGCAGGGACACCTCCCACCAGACCAGGTTGCCCAAAGCCCCATCCAGCCTGGCCTCAAGCACTTCCAGGGATGGGGCATCCACAGCTTCTCTGGGCAGTCTGTGTCAGTGCCTCACCACCCTCTGGGTGAAGAATTTCTTCCTTGTATCTGATATAACTCTTCCCTCTTGTAGTTTAAAGCCATTCCCCCTTGCCCTGTCGCTGTACTCTGTAACCAAGAGTCCCTCCCCAGCTTTCCTGCAGGCCTCCTTTAGGTACTTGGAAGGCTGCTGTAAGGTCTCCCCTGAGCCTTCTCTTCTCCAGGCTGAATAACCCCAACTCCCTCAGCCTGTCTTCACAGGAGAAGTGCTCCAGCCCTCTGGTCATTCTTGTGGCCCTCCTCTGGACCCACTACAACAGCTCCATGTCCTTCTTGTGCTTGTGGCCCCAGAGCTGAGCGCAGTGCTCCAGGTAATGTCTCACGAGAGCAGAGCAGAGGGGCAGAACCACCTCCCTCACCCTGCTGGCCACTCTGCTTTTGATGCAGCCCAGCACACGGCTGCCATTGTGGGCTGCAAGCACACATTGTTGGCTCATGGTGAGCTTTCAAATGCTCAGGTCCTTCTCAGGGCTGCTCTCAGTCCATTCTCTGCCCAGTCCCTATTAGGGCTTGGGACTGCCCCGATCCAGGTACAGGACCTTGCACTTGGCCCTGTTGAACCCCATGAGGTTCACACAGACCCACCTCTCAGGCCTGCCCAGGTCCCCCTGGATGGCATCCCTTCCCTCCAGCATGTTGACCACACCACACAGCTTGGTGTCATCGGCAAACTTGCTGAGGGTGCACTCGATCCCACTGTCCATTTCACCCACAAAGATGTTAAACTGCATTGGTCCCAATACTGACCCTTGAGGAACACCAGTTGTCACTGATCTCCACGTGGACGTGCTTTTCTGCATTTCTCCAGTCACAGTTAGCATCCCTTGCTTTTCTAGGGTGCAACAGAGAATTTCTTAAAAAAACTAAAAGGAAGTCTCCATCACTGAATACAATAATTTACAGATTACATTAAATAGCATCTTAGTTTTAGAGTAGTTGATTTAAAGTTCTTGTAACCATACAGATTGTGGAGGGGAAGAGGGAGAAACCACCTTGCTTTTTAAAAGCATTGAATAAAATTGAAGTTCTTTAACATGACTCTTCAGTATTCACAGTGAACTTCCTGATCCCACTGACTTTTCCCAGTCAGTATCTTAAGACTGTTTTTTAAACTAATGGGTTCTGTTTGGGTCTGTTATTTTGTATCCCAAAAGAGGACTTTCCCTAGGATTGTAGAGATAAATCATGCTATGCTGTTTGGTACTTTGTCACTTCATGTTTCATTTTCATTGATAAAAGCCCTTTGGTTCTCCAGTCACTGCTGATCAGACAGCCCTTTAAGAAGGAAGGGTTTCGTATTTGTCATGTATCTGAAAGGCCGGTACTCAGTGGGGAAGTTTCTATCATGTATTTCAGAGGATCTCACGCTTTATTCAGGTAGCAGTAGATGCTACTTGACTATTACTCTTATTTTCCAAAGAGGCAGATGTGAACTATGAGTAGTCTACCTTCGCATTCAGTGTTGAGGGCGCTTGCGACTCTTGGCACTGAGGAAGGTGTTTCCATACAGTCATCATCCTAATTTTAGCTACTGGTCAATGAAGCTTCCTTGGCACTAAAAGCAGTATTTATTTATTTATTTATTTATTTACTTATTACTGATAAGCCATTAACATGAGTCATCTTTCAGTGGGTTGTTACTGGTAGTCCTTGTTTGTGTTTACCTATTTTCTTACAAGTAACTTTCAAATTTTAAATGGTTATAGAACTACATGCTGTTCTGGTCTCTGGAAGGCTTTCCACTGAAACTTCAGTCTAAAGAAAAAGGTGGATCTTGAATAACATCAGTAAGCTAATATAAGCTACATGGAAGTGGTAAAATATGTATTTTTTTACCCACTTATTTCACTCTTCACTTGTTTTTTTGAATATCAGATCTTAGAGAGACTAGCAGAGTTTATCTGTCTGCTGTACTTGTTTAACGTTCTTAGTCACTGGTGCCAAGAAACGTTGACTTAATAAGATTTTTAACAATTTCCTTGTAAGACTTGTCTCTTAAAGACAGGCTGGTAGATTTCAGTGCCTAAAACCCCCTTTTATTCCACTTAATTCCCAGGCCTTTTGGTAATTTCTTTGTCCCTCCCCTTTCTCATAAACAAAGCCTTGAGAAGAAGGAAATTCAGTGACCCTTTGAGATTTTTTTTTTTTTAACCAGCTTTTTATAAAAATGCACAGAAGTGAAAATAAGCGATGATTATAAAATCCTTTCTGGAAACACACTTTTTTTTTTTTTTAAATCTACTGGTATGGATATTATTTTATCTTCTGCTTTGATCTTGAGAAAATAGGACGGGTGAATTGCAGGTTACTGATTTTTACCAAATGAGATCTGGATTTCTTCCTGAAGCTAAGACTTCATTGTAAAGAAAAGTTGCAGTGCATTTGAAAATGATGTGGAAAATTAGACAGTGAAGAAGACAGAAAGAATGGAAAATGGTATACTGACAACCTGTGTAAGAGAATTAGTTCACATAGTAAGAGTTGTTGGTTACTACCTCAGGACCTCTATGGATTTGCCACCTGTGTGTAGAAGGAGTAGAAGTCCTCCATCAGCTTTGGTGGTGCTTTGTCACAGAAGTCTGAGGAGAAGCTACCGAGGTTTTGAATTACCTGTGCATGGTCCTGATTTGGCTACAGGTCTGAATTCCTGTGTTGAGGATGGAGAACTGCTATCACTGTTTTAACAGCTGCACATCAATTTATCATTTGCAGAACTTTCGGTACTTAGGGGGTTTTCTCAAGTGGGAATACACAGAGGCCATGGAGGACATAGGAGGGAGGCATCCTGCAAGTCTGTGTGTGTGAAAAGTCCCTGAGAAATCACACTCATGTTAAGTGATGTCAGTGTTCAAATATACAGGAGAGTGAGAGGGAATCCCATGTTCCCTGCTTTGTAGAGTACTGCCTGAAACTTTAGTCTGTTTGCTGCACAGTGATAGTTTTTGTTGTTGTTGTTGTATTTTTTAAACATCCTAAAGTTATTTATGTTTAAAGTTACAAAATGTGCTGTTCAGTGAACTATTAATTTGGTAATTTGGTATCTTTCTTTTGGCTGTTTAAATAGACTTCATTTAGAACAGGAAGTGTGGCTTATCTCCCATAGCTCTAAACAAGACAGTTTCAGTTTGCAGTACAGGTACAGTTGAAATCTGATGCTATTTTGCAGGGTGTGACAGATTTTTTTTTTTTTTTGCCTTGGCTATTGAGTATACAGACTGCTCCTACAGCTTAGGATTGTATTTCAACGTCCTAGGAGATCGGTTATGTCTGAGGGTCTTAGTTCCAGTCATGCTTCTATGTTACACTCATCACCCAATTGAAGTCTGTTTCAGAAGCCTTCAAAATTCCATTTGTAGTGAGTGCTAAGCCTTCAAATGTGGCTGGAAGATGATTTTCAAGCAGTTAAGTAGTATTGAAAGTCTTTATTGATAAATAATTGGATTTTTGCAGACTGAGTTGTTTGAGATCAGGAAGACAGACACAACTGTCTGCATGAGGCATTGAAAGCCCTGCTGTAAACACTCTTTGCTTCTGGGTGACCCAGAGTGTCTCTTTCTTAGACTTCACTGTGCCCTGCAGCAAAATAAGACCTTTGAGATGAAGCATGCAGAGTCTTATTTGAATATGATTTGTGCACAATTACTCCAGAATATCTTATTTCAATAGGTTATTTATTTATGTTATTTTCTCCACCACCACCACCAACTTGAGAAAATCTGGAACCTTAGATAGATGTTCTACAGCCTTTTATTTGGTCCTTTTTTTACAGTAGTTTTCTGAAAGGGCCATTCATATATAATGGTTTAGTTTGCTTGTTAATCTATTGGGAAATGGATGTTGCTGTCTCACTAGAAAGGAAAATTGAGTGGCAGAAATGTTCAAATGTCATTCAAATCTTTTTCATTTTTGAGTTTTCTTGCATTTTCAGAGCCCTATATATTGTAACCCTAAGTGAAAGGTATAGGACTTGCTTTTTACGTCATTGCTTTGTGAGGCTGTAAAGAATACTATGACTCTGCCTCAGTTCTGCCTCCAAAAATATTGGCAGAACAAAAGGAATTAAAACAGAATAAGACTCTTCCCAGTTCTGTTCTTAAGAAGTCTACTGGGGACGTTTAGGAGGTCCACTTCTCATAAAAGGAGAGGATTCAGTCACTGTAAAATTTAAAACTTAGAGAATTTGGGGTCTCCATTGTTTCTCTGGACATAGATGCTGCGTTGATACGTTTTGTGCAGAGATGGTCTCCTTACAAGAGAGTTTTTCCTTAACCCTCAGGAAGGAATTTCTACCAAGACATCATTTTAGAGTTTTTTAAGACTAGTGTTCTGATGTTAATATTTTAACATACCTTCCAAATAGCTTTTGAGACTGAAATCCAGAAAATACAGGGGAAAAATACTATTTAAAATACAATTTACTTAGCTGGCTCCGTAGACATTTAATTTTTTAAGGATTATGTACAGGGGCTGGAATTGCCTTGTTCTCAGAATTATATTGTTCAGTTAGCAATGATATTAAAAAAAAAAAAAAAAGGAGGAAAAAGCCGAGAGATGTTATAAGTTTTGAACAGTCTGAACCAGAGAATCTTCACGGGAGACTTTAGCCATTTGGGCTGCAACAGTAGCGTGTGTATTAAATAAATAAATAAACCAAACCAACAAACAAACAAAACCAATCCCACCCCCAAATAAAACCCCAAAGCCACACAGAAGAGATCACATCCTTCACCTCAAGAAAAACACACACACAAAAAAAAACTATAACAAATATCTTCACAGTGAGCAATGCCTACCTGAGAAAGTCAAAGCTCCCTGACAGCTCTGATGTTGGAGAATGTTCTGAACCAAGACCTTACAGGTGGTTCAGAGGTCTTTCTATAAATTTATTTCCTTCCTAAATATGAAAACTTAAAACTGAAAACATTGGCCACCACAGACAAAATGTATGGGGTAAAGAAGTGTAGTCATCTCACAGTGTTTTTCTAAATTGTAAAATCTTGACTTTAATATGTGTTTTATTTCTCTCCCACTACTTAAAAAATATTTTTTGAAAAAAAGTTTTTGATTTTGGTCATCATTACAATCCTTACATATGGGGCTTTCTGACATGTCTGTTGGTATACTGTTTAATGGATAAACACATGACCCAACGTGTATTTGTACTTTTCTTTGTTATTCTAACTTAATGCAGTGAGTGAATTCTTCCTATCTCCTCTAGTATTATCCTGTTCTGTATTATGCCAAACTAAGGTGAGGGATAAAAAGGATTTTTGTTACATTAGTGAACCCAGACCAAACATTTGAAAGAATTCCCGAGATCTCTTTTTATATTAATAAGTATTAACAAAATTTCCTCAGTGAAGATATAAGAAAGTTTATCAGTTATTATGGGCTAATATTTGAAGGACACTGAAAAATGATTGGACTTACTGTTTGGATTTCCTAAAAAAAAAAAAGGACTATACAGAGGAAAAAAAATACATTGTAAATAACTTACTAGATGAAAGTAGTTTGATTTGTGCTAGTTACCATAGTGAAGTTGTCCTAGTTCCAGAATGTTGTATAGCAAGATTTGTAAAGAAAATAAGACTAGTAGATTTGGGGTTTTAGCCTGTGTACGTTTTCATCAAAAAGGAGGAGGTGATATGCTTTTTTTTAGTGACATAGGATGGAAATTAGTAAATTTCTATAGTTTTGTCTTTTGGATAACTTTCCCAGGAAGTCTATTTTTTTTTAATTAAGAAATAATGGTTAAAAATGCATGCATACTTTTATTCAGTATAACTGATTGTTTTTTCCTTTTTATCTTGCAGCAACGCACCTCTTGCTTTTTCCTCCAAAGTATGTTATATTAAGTTTCGTGAAGCATCGAGTGTTGGTGTGGCCCAGCATCTAACTAACACGGTTTTTATTGACAGAGCTTTGATAGTTGTGCCCTGTGCAGAAGGTTGGTATTTTAAACATTTTTCTGTAATATTGGTCTTTGTCCTGTCTGCTAATTGTTTTAAGCTTTTCATGTAAGGAGGTGGTGCTCTGTTGTTATTTTGTTTTATTGTTTTTTGAAAAAAAAAAAGACTTGAAACAACATTGAGAATAGAAGTAAGAAACATGTCTATAGATATTTAATTTAAATTCATCATTAGAAAAAATAATTTCATTTAAATTAGGCTAATTCAGTTTTCCATTGTTAGATATTTTTGGGGGGAAAATAAGGTAAATTTTTCCCCTTCAGTATGATCTTTGTCTTTGCAAGCTTATTCCTACACAAAGTTCTCACTGAAGTCAATGGAGCACTGAAAATACTAGGTAATTGCCTTGCACAGTTAACACTGCATTTTGTATCTTAACTACTGTTGGTGGGGGGGAGGGATTGGTTTTTTTTCTTTTGATGATGCTCATTACTTGTTTTTTTTTTGTACTGAATCTCCATTTGTCTTGTCAACATGTCACGTATGCATTTAGCCATTATAGATTTATCTAATTTAAAATATTTTGTATGTATGGTGATAACTACCATTTGAATATAAACTATAAATAGTTTACCTCCTAGTGCAATAACAAGATTTCAGTTTTCCCTTCTTACTGTTGGAAGTATTACTTTGATTACATTAAAAATGCTTTCTTACATACTGGTACTTCTTTTTGATCTTAGATATCTCTTGAAAAATGCAATTAACTGCATAGAAAGCTTCCAGAGTAAAGTGGTTTTATAACTGTTAGTAAAGAAAAGATGTTTTCCTTTAAATAGCTCTGAGCCCATAATTTACAGATGTATTGAATACAAGGGAATTTTTACTTTTAATATTCCAAATCTGAATACAGTTTTATGAAACATGGCCCTACTGTTGCTGAATTGTACATAGGCAGAGATAAAGGGATTTAGGCAGAGCCCCATTGACTTCACTGGGATCGTTGTGGAATTGAGCACCTGCCCATTTGAATCTGGAGTTTTTGCCTCCCTGGAGTGGAAACATTCCGGCTGGTGGTCTGAAGCTAACTTCACTTAGAGCATGGTAGCTGTTTTGCCATGAAAAACAGTATATTGAATGATGGAACCATATGCTGCAGCAAGTCCAGAAACACCTGCTGTCAACGTGACTTACTGCAAGAGTCAGGTTTTGGTTTAAAAAATGCTGCTGACTTCTTGGAGTTTGTTAACAATGATCCCAGAGTACCATTTTTTTTTTGGCTCGCTTGCCACTTCGTGATTTGGATAGTATGAGATTAGTACTGTTGTAATAATGGTCTGGGATATTCTAGCAAACTCTGGCAAGTCTCCAAAATTTCATGGACTCTAAAACTACTTTAACTGAAGGTTATATTGACCTACAATATACTGCCTGTTCTCATAGCCTTGTTGTATTTTTTTCTTTGTGAAGCCTAGATTTTTAGTAACTCTTACAACAAAAGAGCCTTTTCTGATTTATTCTTTGAACTAATTCTTAAACCATGAAGAAGATATTGCTGTATCAACTTGAAGGTTTGGGTAGGCAAAATATATCCGATGAGAGCCCTGACAACTGAAAAATTGCCCCTAAATAATTGACTATAAATTATTCAGGATCTTAGTTTTATGTCTCATCCAAACAACCTTAACATTGGTTCAGTACTGCCAGAGAGGGAAGATTGCCGCCTAATGAATGAACAACACTTCCTGGTGTTTTTCTTGTGATGAGATCACTGTCTGACGTGGTATGGCAACAGGCAGGTAAAGCTACGTTTTACTGTGTCTCTTTGGCAGAAGACAGTGAGTGGAAGGAGAATAAAATCAAAGTTCTGAGAAACCTTGTCCCCACCCCATTTGCAGGTGACTTACTAGACATTTCTAAGAAAATGTGTTACAGATAAATTATCACTGCTCAAAGTCATTCTGAACCCCCCAGTTTCATGCATAATTAGCTGAACAAGTGATTGGGTTGTGAGGACTTTTTTTTTTTTAATGTCAGAATGCTGTTTCCATGTAATTTTCTAACAATCACACATTTTAGTTTGTAAAGATGTGAATTCATACAAGTTTAACTTCCTAAGGAGTATATTGTGTGGAATAAGCATGGCTTTGGAGATCACAGTACAACATTTTTGAATCACCTGTGTATCATATAATGCATTGTTAATGGAGTCAGTTGAGTGTATCACAAGCTTTAAAAGTAGCAATGGCTATACTTTACTGGAAGATTAAATTATACTGTTGGCCAGTGGTGCCAGTAATGAAATGTTTTATGCGTCGAATTGAACATGGAGGAGAGGTAAAATGCAACTTTGAAAACTTGGTTTTAAAAACCATAATAAAGTCTGAAATTTAGAGTGCATTTAAACAGTGGTAAATCAAGGAAGTATGAGGTGGGGATCACTATGCAATGAAAACAATGTTAAATTTGTGTCATTTAATAAACAATTTAACAGAAAATGTAATTGTAAACGAAGTAACATTATCAAGCTGTTAAAATGTGATTTTTTTGTTTGTGTATGGGTAGGTTTTTCTTTAAATATTATGCTTTGAGAACACAAAGGTTGAAAGATAACAAAGATGCCACCCTAATCATTCTAAATTTTATGTCCACATTATCTGGTAGATGGATTTTGACTATTAATTTGGTTTTGTATGTTTTCTCTGTGTGATATTTGTGCATTATTAGATGACTAGACTGGCCAAGGCAGACCTGTTACACTTGCCTGAGTTAGGCATTGTTTGCCATGCCACTAAACCTGCCGTCAAGTGAAACCTTCATGGGGGAAATGAGATCGAAGTCTGGCCTGCTGAAGATGGACGCCCTGTCTCTGTTTTTATTTTATTTTGCTTTCTTTCCTTTGTTTTTTTTTTCTTTCTTTCTTTATTATTTTTTAATTTATTTTTATTTTATTTTGTCCCTTTTTGTTTTGTTTTGTTAAATCTCTTTCCCTTGTACTTGTGAACTGGTACTTCAGTTCTGTAAAAATGGTGTTTTGTAAAGGGTTCGCAGTGCTTCATTTTGAAGTTGACCTGAAGCTGCTTATGAATGGTGGATGGTATACACAGAGTACGATTAACTGATTTTTATGCTGTGAATTATGGATAAATTTGGTTTTGAATACATGTAAGCATCTAAATTCAGCAGATGAGCATATTGTGTCAGAAGGCTGGAATAGTGAAAAATAGTTTAAGATACATTCTTTCATATTTTATACTTTATGAGTTCACCTTGGAAAAGGACACTTAAAACTCTTACTTTCTGGAGACATTAACTTTGCAAAATACAGTCATGATCTTTCTCTGCTATTTGCTCCACTTCTCAGCAGAGTAGTTCTTATTTTAGGTTGCATGGTCTGTTTAAAAGAAGGCTTTCTATTTATGTCTAGTATAAAGAGTTTAAATTATAATTATTTCTGAAATTGCAATTTCATGGATATTGAATGTCATGAAATACTTGCTTCTGATGAAATCTTGCTGCAGTGAGGTCAGTGGCAGTAAAATTTCGTCCTTTTGTTTTTACAATTTTTAGAAAGACTGTATACCACTCATAAGTACAAATGCAGCCCGAGGTTTAGAATGGAATGTGTTATATGAGGCACATTGTCTTTTAACATTGTTATTTGTGTGAAGATTGAATCAGTTCTGTATGCGTGTGTGTGTGTATGTATGTGTATGTATTGCACTTTTACATGCTCCAGTGGTGGTTATGTGAAGAAGCAGCTTAAAAAAAAAAGTCATCTTAGTTATCTCAACCCCTGGTAGTTGATGCTGGAGTGACTGAGAAGGTTATCATCTCTAGATATGTTCTTTCTTGTGGAATGGAACCCCTACAGCAGAAATGATGAGCCAGGTGGTATGTTTCATCCTCAGGCATTTCTCTTCCCAGCTAAGTGCATTGAGATCAGTTGGTTTCACTTCGGTAATGCACTAGGTTGTGAACTGCAGCTGGGAAGAGCTTTGCTTCATAATCTTTGTTTCATTTATCTGAGGCAGTTGAGGTTGTTGCCAGTAGTTCTGATATGTTTAATCACTGCTGTTAAATCCAATAACATTCATGAATTGGATCACACAGAAATTGTTTTATTTCACAGTGTGCATTTGCCACTAACTTAAAATAAAAGGAAAATAACAATATAACAATACCTCTAATTATGTTTAAAGTAGATGTGAAAATATTTTAAAACAAACTTACTTATTGCTGAAGCAGTTTTGAGGGGAGGATTAAGCATGTAGTTTAAGTATGAAAAACAGGAAATTAATTTCTTCTGAGCATTTGGAAGGAGATAAAAATACTGTGATTACTACCTGCTTAACACATTCATCGTTTAGCAAAGTGGATTCTGGTATGGGCTCAGTTGGCTAGGATTCTTAAGCACTTTGATGATACAAAAAAACCGAATTATATATTTAGGACAACAGTACATCTTCTAAGGAGCATAAGGTATTTTTAGTCAATGCAGAACTAATCTACATGTACTTCCAGATCCCATCACAAAGCAAAGAGTAATTAAGTAAATGATCATAGAACCTATATTTTGCTAAACAAGCAAAAGATTCTAAGAAATATTACTAATATGTGGTATACACCTGACATTTATTTTGTTTCCCTTATTAGAAAATAAGTATCTTTACATCATTTCCATTAAGCCCAAATTTAAAAAACAAATCTGTTATTCTTAATAATTCTTAAAGTATCCTAACTTATTGTATCATATCATCATTTTTTGTATATCTGTGTGGGCTTATTCTTTTATAAACTTAGATAAAGCTCTAAAAATTTAAAATCTGTTTTTAATTCATGAGGTTAGTTGGTCTCACATACTTTGTTCAGGAAAGTAGATGTGCAAGGTTTTCTTCCCCTGTCCCAGTTTATTTTCTATGGAATTATTTAAAAAATTAACCTGATCTTAAAAAACTGGAGGGTGAACCTGTGAAAATACAGTGTCTCTGAAAATACAGGCAAACTTTCAGGGTTCTGTTAGTAGAGTTAGACCCTACTACAATAAAATGAACAAGCAGATCTTTGTTTGTGGAGTGGAACTGACTGACTGGATTTTTTATTAAAACAAAACATTACACTATTTAGAGCCCTAAGTATTCTGGACATAATGCTGCTAATTTGTAATTAATGTATGCATACTCTGCATTCTTTTAACTGCTACAATAGTTGACTTAACCAAAAAGTGCTCAGCTGATTCCTTAAGCAGCATTTGAGCAAATGAATAATTCCTATTATTTCAGTAAGGTGTCCCATATGGTTAAAGTTTAGGCTTGTATTTAAGTAACTTTCTGAACTTAACTCACTGTATGTTTAATTGTGTGCCTAACTCAGTTTCTGTTTATATTGAATTGGCTGTATGTAAGTGCATACTTAAATTAGGCATATGCTTATGTACGTTACAGACCAAGGATCAAAAGTAGCATGCAGACACACAATTTTAGGAGCCCTTTCTGTTACTGAATTTACTTGAGCCACGTGTGTTGATCACATGGAAACCTGCTTAAGTATCCAATTAATTGCAAGAAGCTGTTCGGGATAAAGTCTGATAGTTAATGGTCTGGTTCATTAGTCATCTGAAAACACTTTAGTATTTTGATTTTTCAGAAGAACTAGTATATAATTGTATGCCTAATTTGCATGCACAGTTACTGGAACTGTATATTGGAAAGACTGTTTAGTTAGCTACCTCGTAGGCAGGATATGCACCAAAGTACATGATTCTCGTGAGCAGTCAGGCAGATCAGGTACAGCAGATCACGTACACCTCTTCTTGCATGCCTGACTTCAAAACGAGTGCTGAACATTGTGGTGATTACTCAGATTCATGCATGTTTTCTAAAAAGCCCTGGAAGACATGACTGTGGAGTTAATTCTTGAGTGCTAATAATTTTCCTATTTTTTTCCTATAGATAGCAAAATCAAGTGGTTTGTTACATGTTAAAGAGCAAGGTGCCTCAAAACTTAAAATAAATGTAAATAGGAGGCATGAGAAAAAGATGGGTACTGTTACTTTATCTTTTCTATTCCACACATGCTGCATATAAATTAATTTTCATTTAGATTTGTTTTGTCCTTTGGTCACATCCAGTTGTAACCCAGTCCATGTTGCAGATCTGTATTACTGTTTTGCAGTACCTTTTTTGTCTTTTTTTTTAAATAGTAATATTCTTGCTGGGTATATTGGAACTCATGTAGTTAAAGCTGCACAGTGTTTTAAAACTTATCTAATATTTTTCTTTTTGATAAGAATATTAATGTTTTCATTTTCAAATCTTGTAGTTAGGGGTTTATAGCTAAAAAAAATACACAGTTTTAATCAAAGTACAGTTTTCGTAGATACCTTGGCTATTTAAAAAAGTTTAAATAAGAGCATTTGGTTTATTAAAGCACATGTTATAGTACCAAAAGGCTCAGTGGCTTAGCATATGTACAGTTATGCCAGCACTTCTGAATAGACCTTAGATGTGTAGTACAATTAGAACTGCATTCTGTAGGTTTTTTTTAGGTCGTTTAGTGTTTGTACCAGTTAAAATCCCTTTGCATTTCAAATTTAATAGGCACATTTAATTGTTCAACTATTGCATCTTTTAATTTTTGAAGATTTTGGGGGTTAATTTAGCAGTCTAATTGTATCTAACTTTGAATGAAACCTATGTTTAGTATCTAACCTATGATTAGATATATTTAAATGGTTATAATGACAGGGAGAAGATAATCTGGTTGAAATAGTATAAAATGCATATTTTAGGAATATATGGCTTTCTTAGCTGATTTTTTTATGATTTTCTTCAATCCCACTAAATTTACAGCTAATCAAAGTTTCAGATAAACTGAGATGACCTAGAATATAAGACAGTACAAATCTAAATTTTTCTGCACTCCCCTTTCCTTCCCCCAGCTTTACTTGTAGTGTGTATTGTGTGGAGTCACAGTAGTTTTTATTTTATTTATTTTTACATCAAGAATAGGTAGCTTCAGAGAGAAAAAAGCACAAATTTTAGTTAGCACATACGTGTCTTTTTTTTTTTCTTTTACTGATTTGGTTATTTGCCATTTCTGGGGATTAAACTTTAAAAAATGTTCTTCTTTTCTGTATCTGATGTTCTGTGTGCTATTAGTGATGCAGCCAACACGAACGGTTGTCATGTGTAAAACAACTTTCGATCACCGCGAAAACACCGCCCTGGGAAAGCGTCCATGCTTGATATCGTTTGGTTCATGAACATTAAGTTTCCAGTACAGGTGACCCATAGCTCAAAGTGTTAAATAATTGTGTACATATTCAGTTTTTAAAATAATAATCCATTAATGAGATTGCTAGTCTTTGAAATTTTTCTCACTTTTGTTTTTCCTAGTAGGGCAGGGTAAAAGGAAAAACTTAAGTTCTTATTTGTTTCTTTGTAAGGATCTGGTAGATAGATTCATTCTTATTTATTACCTTTTTAAATGCAAGGGTAATTGTAAAATCATAGAAAGAATAACATCTGTGTAGTATGCAAACTCTGTATAATGCTTTCATTTGCTTCTTCAGGTAAAATCCCAGATGAAGCCAAAGCCCTTTCTTTATTGGCACCTGCTCCTACCATGACAAGCCTGATGCCTGGTGCAGGGTTGCTTCCTATACCTACACCAACACCTTTGACTACAGTAAGTAAAATGCATTTGCTGTTTCATTTCTGGTTTCATCTATATCTAATAGCCTTTTCTGCATTCAGAGAACAAGAATGATCTGATCCGTGGATGTTATCCTCTTCTGTGTTAAATCAGTGAGAATCTAGCTGTGATTCCTTGTTTGAGGGTGGATCACGAGATACATGTCTACTACCTTTCCTGGGTTTCTCTTCTGGATTTTTAATTTTCAAACTAGTGGGTGAATTACTGGTTTTGGTTGTGTCTGTGTTAATTGTCCTTTCCTAGACCCATTAATTTGATCCAGTGGCAATGCTATCCACTTCCTAAAAATCACTTAAAACATAATATTTAAATTGGCACAGACCTTTATAATGTTGAAGTGTTGCATTAGGATGCTTTTACTTAATATCTCAGTGATAGGACTTTTGGCTGTTTGCCTAGCAATGTTTTCACTAGAAGTAGCACAGGAGCTAGCTGCTGCTACTTCTGCTCAGTTCCCATCTGCCCCAGAAGCTTTTCTTGAAATCAGCAGGCAGCTGTGACCTGTTCAGACACAATTCTGGAAATAGCAAAGCCTACTGGGGAAAAAATTGGGCTTAGTGTCACCGCCACTATGTTATTTGAAGATGAGAGTCCTCAGTCTTCCGAACATGTTGCAGCTGCATGCTTACTGATACTCCTGTTACCATTCTGGATTTTTGGTTTGTGTGTTAAGGGTGTCCTGCAGACTCTCAGACTTACCTGTTTTATAACGATTCCTCATTTGTCTCCATTACCAGATGCATTATTCCCACTTTTATATCCTTAGCTGATAATTACAAGCATCCTCAAAGCAATGAATATCAATTAATTTTTTTCTTTCATCCCTCCCATAAAAACCTTGCTTGAAAATGTAACATTGTTTTCTGCTGCAGTATTTCATAAATCTGCACAAAGGTTTCCATCCTTTTCAAAGCTTCTACTCCAGCAGCTGTTCTAGAGTGCACAACTTCTACAGAGAAACAGGGTGTCCAAAGTCACCAGTTATAACTGTCATTGTATAGGCAATGCTTGGCTTTGAAAATCATTTTTAGTTCAGAAGAATGTTGGCTTTTTTTCTATTAAGATAGGTGGTATTATGCTCACTGATATATGAACTCATAGTTGAGGCATTTCATAAATCAAAAGTGCTTACTCGTGGTTCAACTGCTTAATTGCTGCTAATTAAGCATAATTAATAGTAGGATTTAGAGACATTTGTTTCTAAACTAACTTTCTGAAGTGAACTGACTTTATCTTTGTATCCATCTTTAATAAATTATCTGTTATTAATAAATTTCTGCCAGTCTGTTCAGATGTTAGGATGACAGCGAATAGTCAATGCCCCCCATCCTCCAGGAGTTAATTTAATGCACATGTTCAATATCATACAAATAATTTATCTTGTTCTGTGATGAAAGTATCAAAAACAAAAAATTCAGTATTTTATTCCATGAATCCAGAATTCATTGCTAGTTACAAAGTGGCATTTTTGGGGCTTGTTCTACTTATGCATCAATAGTTGATAACTGTTGGTTTCTTGGACCGATGGGCTCCACAGGGTAAATGTGGACAACACAAGGAGATGGAATGCAGAGGTACTATCCGTGGAATTTCCCTTTTTATCCTGTACAGTATTAATTAACGATGTCATCATGCCACTATTCTCTTTTCCTTAGATTTTAGCAGAAGCAGTAAATTTGCTATGCTTGTGAATGGAGTAAGTTGCTCTTTGGTGAACAGGTTATGCCTGTTATATAGCTTAAAAACTTTTTACTTTCTGTATTTGTCAGTAGTGATGACCAATGGCTTTTCTTTAGATGTTGGAATTGTAAGTCACTAAGCAGAACCCACAAGATGAACTAGAAAATAGTCAAGCATGAGATGCTCTTATACATGCATAATAGCATTGTGTATACAGATACGATTTCTCACACATTCTATTAGTAAGGTAGGACTTAAAAATCAAAAGCTTTATTTCATACTTCATCAGATGAGCATACTTAATATCAAAATCACACTTCCTCAATGCTCTGTAGTCATGATTGTCTCTTCCTTGGTCTTAAGCACTTGATGAATGAAAGTGTGCAGGAAATCACACCACTAAATAATTTATTTTGAAGTCTGGATATTAACTACAGGGCTTTTTTAGTGCAGCAGTACTTGCAAAACATTGTAGTGTATTTTCTTCAAAAGTCAGAGGAAAATGAAGATTTTGTTGATTTCTGCAAGGCAAAGATGCTTGTGTGGTGTTAGATTGATTAACTTTGTGAATGTTTGATGGTCTATTTCCAGTGATCATAGCGTTCTGCATGCATGTTTTGTCTTGATGCTTCTTTCTTGGTTCTTAGCAGTTTCAAGGTGAAATTCTTTATAACCAAACTTAGATCAGTCCTCAGTGATTCCTCACCTATAATACTTGTGTGGCAAAAAAAAATAATAGTAATAGCAATGCTTGAAGGCATCCTAATCAATTTGATTCACTACTAGCATTAGAAATTCATGTCTCCATGTTTTCTGATTGATACACTGCATCTCTGGTCAGAGGCCTTTAATAAGATGGTAACTAGTAGCCCACAGAAAATCTGAACTGTACAAGGTTATTTGTGGGTAGATTTTTATTCATTAAAAAAAAAAAGAGTAGGGATCTTGAAGTTTAAAATACAGCCACTGTTCTTCAGATTGATTTTCACGGAAATGTACAACACAGAGAAATACTAGCAAGTATTTCCCACCAGTGCTAGATCAAAAGCATATGCTGTTTTTGTTTTTTTCAGCTTGGTGTTTCACTTGGCACTTTGGGAGCAATACCAGCGGCAGCACTGGACCCTAACATAACAGCACTTGGGGAAATACCACAGCCACCAATAATGGGGAATGTGGACCCATCCAAAATTGATGAAATCAGGAGAACAGTATATGTTGGAAACTTGAATTCCCAGGTAGCTTTTTTTTTTTTTGTATGAGAAACTCTAATGGAAGATATAAAGTTGTAATTTATGGATTGTAGTCTTAAGAGCTTTTTGTAGCTGATGACAATAGGATTTTAAGAAAAACAACAAAAAAGACCTTACTCTTTTTGGTTACTAGTATTATTTTAAATTTTGAATGTTCTTGCACTAATCAGGTCTGATCCTGCACCAGATGGTGTAATTCAGATTAGCAGGATGTCAGAGGAATAACAGTGTGACTGAATTCAAGCAACAGAAACAAGATTGTATGTGTTGATCCAACTGGGTTTTTTATTAATTGAGTGATTCCTTAGAAGCCAGGAGATCATGATAGCTGTCCCTCTATAATACTGTGCAGCTGCTTAAGTACAGCAAGAAGGAATTCACCTTCTGAATTACAATAAATTAATTATAGCAGAAGGTTAATGACTTGTCCTAGTAAAAGTTGCAAAATCAGCCTGAGCATTTCAGTTTCTATGACAGAAAAGCAAGGTCTGTCAGAAATCTGTTTATTCAACAGTTACTGATTTATTTGTTTGAAAAATGATTTGGTTTTGACTGATGGCAATATGATTATTTGTTTTGGGGGGTTATTTGATTGTCAAAGTAGCTACTAGAGTATAAAAGTACTGTTGATTGTGATAAAATAAGCTGGAAGCTAGTAGAAAAAAATAAAAAAAAGTCTTGTAATGTTCTGTTTTTTGTTGTTGCTGTTTTTAACTGATCAAAAATCGTAACAGCAGAAATAGCTTTGACATAGGTGTATAAGGAAATTCCTCATCAGTTACTTCAAATGGGTTGCCTGAAATGTGCAAAATCCTGTGAAAGTTTATTTATAACTTAAATGTAGGACTTTAGGACTTGTGGTTGCACTATTTTAAACCGTAATTTATTTTTAGATTAGTGGAAGAAAAAATAATGTCTGTCTTTCCTATAGTGTAGCTGTATCATCTGTGTAGTAATGGTGACATTTCTTAGCAAAATCTATAGTATTTATGTTACCTGATCTGTTGGATAATTATTTCATATATTTTACTTCAGCTGAGCTCTTTGACTCTTTCTAGACTACCACAGCAGATCAGCTGCTCGAATTCTTTAAGCAAGTTGGAGAAGTCAAATTTGTGCGCATGGCGGGTGATGAGACTCAACCAACACGGTTTGCTTTTGTGGAATTTGCAGACCAAAATTCTGTACCTCGAGCTCTTGCCTTTAATGGAGTTATGTTTGGAGACAGGCCACTGAAGTAAGAATTTAATTATCCATATGAATATTGAATGAGAGATTTCATAGCATTCTCATACATTCATGACTCTAATCTGTAGGAATATACTGTGATGAATATTTTTTCAACATAATGATCTGTTGTTAGTTAACTGGACCACTTTTGTAAACTGCACCGTCAAGATTGGGTATAACTTCCTCTAAGATGAATGTGAATGGCATAGAGTAAAGTACATTTACATTTAATATTGAGGCAATGGAAGCCATAACGGAGAGAATCTGCAGAGTCCTTAGTCCAAAGTTTTATAAATGAAATCTGTGTAAAATAGGCTTTAACTTCGAGATTTGATGTAAACCAGAGGAACAGATTCCTAGACTTGAACCTCTGTTTAGAGTAAAACAGAAACATTGTGCCTCGTTTATTTGAAAGTAGTAACATTAGAAAGGAATAAAAGGTACATTTTGCATATTTAGGCAACAGATAAATGCTATGAAAAATATACAGTTTTACTGAACTTTGAAATTTTTAATCATATGTTGAAGTTTAAGTGCTTTCCTTATGTTTCATTTTCTGTTTTCAATTGTTTGTGTGTTAAAGGTTTTATTTTTCCTTAATTTAGAATAAATCACTCCAATAATGCAATAGTGAAGCCTCCTGAAATGACACCACAAGCCGCTGCCAAGGAACTGGAAGAAGTGATGAAGAGAGTAAGGGAGGCCCAGTCTTTTATATCTGCTGCTATTGAGCCAGGTAGGTATATTATATTCCCTGTGCAACAGACATGTTCTGTGTGCATCTTGGTACATGATTTTAAGAGCACTTTGAGACACAAGAAAAAGTTACTCAGAGCTGTATAATATCTATGGAAGAAAATTAAAATAATCAAAATTGTCTTTGTGTGACAGAGCAGTTGACTGTTTTTTTATTTCCATCATTTCTGATATCTTTGCATACATATTAAGTGAATGTTTTCAAAAACAGGAAAACAGTGCTAAACTGGATGGTATTAATTGTGCTTTTAAAATTCAAAGTACTTACAAACTTTTACATGAAGTTACTGTATGTTTTGTTTTGTTCTTCTAGCACACATTAGTGTTGTAGTTTCATGATCAGAGTAGCTAGTGTTCTGGTGAAAGTAACAATATTATGCTTTATTTACTATTAGCAGATTAATTTTATCCCTGTGCTCTTTTTCATGCTGGCTGAAGACTGTACACTCTCAAACCAAATGGGATCAGAGAATGAATCTGGGATGAAACTTAACATATTGTAATGGACTTTTTTTTCATCCAAATCATTTCACTGATCCCTGTTAACAATGAAATGTCAGGTCAAGGAGGAGGATGTTAATGGGTTGAGAGGTTAGATGCACATTTCAGTGCTGATGATTTAAAGCACAGCATAAAAAAAAAACTCACTTTGTTCAACTACTGAGTAAGTTCCTCCTTTTCATTTGTGAAATTTAGTCATTTTATTAACAATCTCAGATTTTGGCTTATGTAGGTTAAATAGCTGGTAGTATTGAGATTTTGGGGAGAGATGAGATTTTTTTCTGTTTTTCCTTCCGGTTGGAATTAAAACAGCTGTAATATTTCCTTTATGTAAAGTGGTCTCTTTTAGAGGCTGAACCAAAGTTTGCTGAGATTGCTGATAGGCTTAACCACTGACTTCGTGGCTTTTGGATCAAACTTCTCAGCCCCTTTTCTCCATCCCTTCCTCCCCAAAATAATGCATGAGGAATAAAACTTCAGCGTTTGTACAGTTGTTGAAATGTGTAAAAGTATTGAAAGTATTAACTACTTTATTTTTTATTATTTTTTTTAATAATTTTATGCTTGTTTTCAAATTTTGCCCTCTATTCTAATTTTCTCTATTCTTCTCAGGTTATTAAAAACTAAAAAAATAGTAGTTATAATAATAATATACCAACAGGAGAACATGTTGTAATCTTGTGCATTGTGGCAGCAACATAAATCCCTTTCCTAATAGAGCTAGCTGTTTATAATTATCTGGTTTATGTGTACTGCTGCAGGATGGCTGCACTCAACGAGTATATGCAATGACTTTCTTGGATGTTTCTGAAGGATATTTGCAAAGAAGGAAGATGTGCAAAGAGTAGGCCCCTTGCACTATATGTGGTACATTCCACTTGTGCCAGATTGTTAACTGGGATCTTTAAATGTTCTGAGCTTACACTGCAAAGTGGTTTTTTCCTCTCAGAGTCTGGAAAGAGCAGTGAAAGAAAAGGCGGTCGATCTCGTTCCCATTCTCGTTCAGAATCCAGGTCTAGCTCAAAATCCCGATCTAGAAGGAAAAGATCACATTCAAAACACAGGTAGGTATGTTTTTGTTTTGGACTAAGGTGATGCTGTTTTTCTTGAATGATGGTGGTTACTGAGATTTCTTAATTATAAGACAAGTGTCAGTGTAGAGGGGATTAGTAGTTTATACTAAGTAGATCAGGGTAACTAGGATCTTTATCTGAACAGATACTCTTTCCCTCTAAATGCTAATGTTTTCAAGATTACTTTCAATTAAAACACATTGGAAGGCACTTTCTGTGCAGTGTAGCATGACCTTATTTCATTTTGTGACTTCTGTATTTAAAAACAAATGAACAGTTATCTGTGCTTTGTGGCTGGAACATTTAGTTTTAGTTTTAACACCCTGAACTGATAAGGTGGCTGGTTTTGCTAATAGGAAGTCTTTGCTGTCCTGAACTTCTAAACACATAGTTAATAAAAACAGTTTTTCTATTTATTGTACTGTAAAGTTAAATCTTTGAGAAGCGAAAAGAAAAAGGTAGGGTCAGTTTTTCATTCTTCAGTTCGTTTGCTTTTGCTAAATTTGTTAATTTCTGAAACAGGCTTTGAAATATAGGAGGAAATGAAATCTCTAGATTACTGTTAAAGTTCGTCCATTAACATTTTTCTAAGAATGAGACAGTATTTTTATGTGACACTTGCAGATACTTTCTGAAATCGTTCATATTTTTTCAATTTCTTGTGAGTATTTATGTAATCAATCTGAAGGTATTTGGTTACGTTAGGTATCAAAAAACAAAGCATTCAAGTGTGTTTTATAGCTTACACATTAGAAAGGTGGGTGTTATCAGTGTTGCAGAAACAATTGTGTTGCATACTTTCTTACATTTTTTGTGTACATAGAATTCTTCTACACCCAAAGGCTGGATAGAGGGGCACAGCACATCATTTATATTAACAATGCAATATCATCTAAGTGCAGGCTTTAGCTTTGTAAAAGCAAGACACCGCAGCACATATTCTCTGACATCAAACCATTGTTTTTTTATGCAATAACTTTTTAATGCAAAAACAATGAGTTGGTCACTTCCTTATTGCATGCTTCTCTGCTGTTTCTCTAACTCAAGACATAACTTAAAATAAGTCTTTGTTTTGTGTAACATTTGAGCCATTTCTGTGCTGTTTTGTATTTACATAAACCAAACTGAGTTCTAGATGATAAATTTGCTTTTTTCACTTGCAGAAAACCTAGGCTTTAAACATGTTAACAAGCTGATAGTAAATTTTCTTTTTAAAAATCATTTACCACTGTTAAAGTTTTGAGTGTGTGCTGAAGAAGTCAGTATCATCCATTGAAGCAAATTTATCCCTAAGAATAAGCTGTCTGTACCACTTTCCTGTTTTTGTATTTAATAAACCACCTAAATCCCTTTCTTCTTTATAAATTTTAATGAAGGGCATATTTTGACTAAATTGTAATTCATTTTTTCTGTAATTAGTTGTATTTCTACACTGATGCATGGCATGAAGCTGTAGGTAAAAAATGGTTGCCCCTCCTCTTCTCTTGGTGTATCTCACTCTGTCTTGAGCTGCAGAAGACAGGTGGAGCTGGTATTTTTTGTCTTCATATTCTTCAGAATTTATTGAGTAATATATATGTGGCCTTTCTGTCTTTGGTAAGTTCAACTTCGTGGTACATGAATCTCTCAGCCAAAGTATTTAGTGATTGTTTTTTTGAAACGTAACATTCCAATTCAGCTTTTTATTTTAAGCTTCCTAGAAATATGATCATCCAAAAATAATAAAAGTTTTGGGAAAAAAAAGAGTATATTCATTTTTGAAAGTCTTGTTTTTGTCATCAAATCTGAGACTGTGCTATGTATTTTTATCAGAAGACTGGAATTGAATTTCTGTTGGACTTACCTGCATGTTATTTGTATTCCTTATATATCATGTAGTAAATGCTCATTCATTTTCTTGATTTTAAATTCAAATCCATACTTACAAATCCTTTCAGCTGAAAAGGTACCTTCAGTAAATGCTGAACACAGATACAGTGTTCAGTGCTGAACACAGATAGTGAGAGATTCATTTTTTTTTTTTATTTGGAGATCCAACCAAGTAACCAAGACTGCAGTAAGTGACTGGGCCTGGAGAAGAAGAAAAATGCAACTAACTGCTTTTTACAAGTGATTTTAGATTTTATGCACTGAGGTTTATTAAGAAAAGCTATCCTAATATGATATGAATTTATATTTTCTGGTATATTCATAGAGGTTGTAATAAAATATGAATGTTACTTGAATATTACTTAAACAGTGCATTGCTTCAAAGGAAAGCATGTATACCTGGTGAAACTTAAAGGAAGCATCTTAGCTAAAATGATGGTTGGTACGGTATTAATGAGGTGTAACTATATAACTTCCTGTAATGAGGCAAGATTTTTGTATTTTTTGAAGTTTCAATATTAAAGTATTTTTCTTGTGGTATCATTTATATAGAAGTAGGTCTGGCAACAGATCACTCTCAAGACACAAGGACAGACGAAGATCTAGAAGTCCCCTAAAAAAACGGTCTAGATCTAGAGAAAGGCGGAAATCAAGAAGTCGATCACGTTCTCGGTGAGTTTACATTCATAAGAAATGTAATGTAAACTGTAAAAAGAAATACTGTTCTTCTTAACATACAGTACAAGGTGTTTGTTGTTGTTGTTTGTTTTGAAAAAACGTAACAATTGTTTTAGGCGGTGGTGAAGGATGAAGTCTAAATGCTTTTTCTTGTTCCTAGTGTTTGTCTATGAAGCAAAAGTTTAGAAAGTAAGTTTTTATACTGAGGTATCTAATCTTCAGTACAGAAATCATTTTTATGTTTATAAGTACGTAGAATCATACAATTACTTGGGTTAGAAATTACCTTTAAAGATCATCTGATTCCTGTCACCCTGACAGTGACACCTTCCACTAGACCAGGTTGCCCAAAGCTCCATTCAGCTTGGCCTTTGACACTTCAGGGATGGGGCTTCCAGAGTTTCTCTGGGCTACCTGTGCCAGCGCCTCGCCACTCACACAGCAAAGAATTTATTCCTATCGTGTAATCTAACTCTATCCTCTTGTAGTTTAAAGCCATTCCCACTTGTCCTATCACTCCACTCCCTGACAGGGTCCCTTCCCAGCTTTCCTGTAGGCCCCCTTTAGGTACTGGAAGATCTCTGTAAGGTCTCCCCAGAGCCTTCGCTTCTCCAGGTTGAACAGCCCTAACTCCTTCAGCCTGTCTTTGTAGGAGAGGTGCTTTATCCCTCTAATCATTTTTGTGGCCCTCTTCTGCACCCACTCAGACAGGTCTTTCTTATTCTGGGGACCCCAATATAAAGGCAATACTCTATGTGGGGTCACATGAGAGCAGAGTACAGGAGGAGAATCATCTTCTGTCCCCACTGCTTTTTATGCAGCCCAGAATATGATTAACTTTCTGGCTGCAAGTGCACAATGCTGGGTCATTGTAACGCTGTTGCAGAAGGCCACCAAATTTGTAAGTCATGTACTGCCCTTAGTGGAGGCATGTTGGATGTTGCCAGTCACCTCTCTGTTTTCCATGTGCCTTAACATAGTTTCCAGGAGAATATGCTCCACAGTTTTACTGGGCACAGAGGTGAGATTGACTGGCCTGCAGTTCTGTTTTTTTTTCCTTTTTAAAAAATGAATGTTATGTTTCCCCTTTTCCGATCACTACGAAATCCACTGGACTACCATCACTTTTCAAATAGGATGGATAGAGCCTTAGCAACTTCATTTGGCAGTTCCCTCAGGACTCTTGGGTGTATCTCATCAAGTCCCGTGGACTTGTGTACATTCCGGTTCCTTAGATGATCTTGAAACCGATCTTCTACAGCAGGTGTTTCTTCATCCTCCTAGTCCCTGCCTTTGACTTCTGTGTGGCTAGAGCACATGCAGGTGACGAATGAGGCAAAAAAAGTCACTGAGTACCTCAGCATTCCCTATATACCAGGTAACCAGGTGTCCTGTGTCATTCTGGAGTCCTTTGATATGTCTCAGACTGCTCCTGGCTGTATGTATCCCAGTTGCCTCCATGTCTCAGGAAGGAGGTGTCTCACCTACAACTGTCCCCAGTCACCTTTTTGTGGTTGCAATATGACAGGTCTCTTTTCTTCAGTCTGCAGAGCAAGGGTATCTCAGGCTTCAGCGGTACCCGCTTCCTCCTGCTGATCCTTGCTGTTGCAGGCTTCCATTCTTCCACGCTGTTGGCATCCCTTCCTTCTGTGTGTGCTGGTGGGGGATTTCTTGGCTATTCTGCTGCAGGTCCACCACACACTGCACTTGGAAGCAGCTATCCAGCTCCTTCTCAGCCTCCCTGATGTTACACAGCCTTCTCACTACCTTCTGCAGCTCAGCCACCTGCTGCAGGACATCCTCCACCTGGGCACACGTTCTGTAGGCAGGTCTGTCACCTGTCCCTGCCCCAAGAGTAAGGCCTGGGTGCTTCCTGCAGTCTGAGTTCTGCACTGCAGCCTGTCCTTTCAGCAGCTCCACCTGGCTGGAGGCATCGGACAGCACTGGGGGAGATGGTGCAGTCCCCCCAGCCAGAGCTGCAGTGTTTGCTCTCAGAGTGCCCACCATTCTGCTTTGAGGGACTGGTAGGATGGGTGCTCTTGACCAGTGCAGGTGGTCACAGAACAGTCTTGGTTGTTGGATTATGTGTACTCCGAGTCTTGGCCAACGAGAAGTCCTCTTTTGGAAAAACACCTTCATGTGCAAAATGCCGCTCTATGCCTGGTTTCGGTGCCAAACCCTTCTTCCAGCGAAGAAAGATGGGGGCTATGCCTGGAGCCTTTCAGGTCTGAATGAGTCCTTCTGAGAATCTTTAAAAATATTAGAATAAATACTAATACCAAAAGACACAGAAACTTCTATCAGTCTGGTTCTTGTGGACCTGAAAAGGCCTGTTAATCAATTCTTTGTGTCATGCTTTCTCCAGTTTCTCTGAATAATTGTTCATTTTCATATGTTTTAGAGGCAGCTCATGTGCATGTCCACTAGGAAAGATGGTCAGGGGTCTTACACTTCCAAATACTCCTGTACTGAAATGTAATTTTCCAGCCAAAGCTGTGATCTAATCAGTTTTTGTTTGGTTTTGCTATAATACCCATTGGAGTGTTTCTCACTGTTTTTCTTCTTATGAACATTATCATTCTGCCTGTCCTATAGAAGTTGGCTTGTTCTTTTTTCCTTGCTTCTGTTTTTACTGTCTTAACAGTTTTCTTACAGTTTGATTATTTTCAAATTTGTAATTACATTGCAGAAGACTGACTTGTCTTGATTGAGTTTTGTCCTTATATTTGCCTTTTAAGAGAATTGTTTGGTGAAATTTTCCCCTTTTTTTGTTTTTCTGTATTCACGGGTGTTGGATTACCAAGCAATTCCAAGCATATCCAGAATATCACTACAAGAGAACACTGCAGAATAAAGACTTCTGTCCAGTCAGCTGTCGTTGTTCATATAGGGCTAGTTAATCTGCAGTCCATTTTATATGGACCCAACTTTAGTAACAAAATAGTGCATTTAGAGTTTGTCTCAGTCCTGAGAAAATGTAGAATATCTATGTATGTTCAATAACAACTGTGTGGTGAAGAAATATGTTCTCCAAAAGTACAGTAACTTCACTCTGAAGAGTAGGTTGGATACTTGGTTTCCAAATTTTCCTAGCTATATAGCCTCTCCTGCATGTTAAACATAGGTGGAGAAGTAAAATTTTGCATAATAATTATTTTTCAACAGAGAGACATACTTTCTCTTTAGAGTTTAATGTACACTAAGACTTAGTTGTAATTTTTATTAGCAAGATCAAAGATGAATTAATGGATTTTTGTTTGAATTTTCACAGGGACAAGAAAAGAGACAAAGAAAAGGTCAAGGAAAAAGAAAAGACCAAAGAAAAGGAGAAGGAGAGAGACCGAGACAAGGAAAAGGAAAGAGACCGGGACAGAGACAAAGAAAGGGAAAGAGAGCGAGATAAAGAGAGAAACAGGGATAAGGACCGGGATAAAGATAAAGAGCGTAACAAAGATCGAGAGAGAGTGAAAGACAAAGATAGGGATAGAGACAGGGACAAGGATAAGGACAGGGACAAAGAAAGGGAAAAGGAAAAAGATAAGGAAAAAGACAGGGAAGAGGTAGATCAAAACAAGGAAAAAGATGATGTTGAGAAGGATGGGGAGAAGGACAGAGAGAAAATGAAGGACAAGGAGGGTGATAAAGACAAAGGAGGGGACAAAGATAAGGACAGAGAAAAAGATGGGGAGAAGGAAAAAGAGCGAGAAAGAGAAAAAGACAGGGATGATAAAAAGAAGAAAGATAAGAGATCGAGAACACCCCCTAGAAGCTATAGCTCTTCAAGAAGATCTCGTAGCTCCAGCAGGTTTGTTGTTTAGAATTTTTTCATGCTTTTTTTGGACTGGTCAGCAAAATGAAATACATCCTAATTTTTATTTATCAATGTAATGGTCTTGGTAATTCCATTTGTATTCTTCCTGTTTGGAAGATTTCCTTACAAAGGCAAATGAATTACAAAGAGCTCTTTATCATACCTGACAGAACACATAGTCTCTTGTTGGGCTGCTGGCTCTTGCCTTTCACTTAACTTTATAGCATACGTAGTCTTTGAGAACAGTAAGTAGATGGCTCTTGGGCCATTTCTCTGTGTTGGAGCCATCCAAAAGTTTCGATAGAGGGACATAACACGTTGTCCTGATGAAAGTTTGAGTCGTTCTTAACATAATTCCTTGGTTAATGAAATACTGTATGGTGTTCATCTGTAGAGCAATTTGTTAGGCTTATAAACACTTGGGTGGTAGTATTTGTCAATTGGCTGTCTTAGGAATGGCAAGCAATGAATTTTCTTGGCTAGATGGCTGAATGCAGGAAGATAGCATGTCACTTTGTCTGGTTAGCCTTTCAGAAAGTGAATATATCTCAGTTGGAAGTTAAAGGTATGTTTCTATGCTGGTTAGATGGCTTGGTAAAATGAAAAAGTAACACTCCTTAACCATGCTGATAGTAAACAGGAAAGCAGTCAAGAATTAACCTACCTGTTGTTTTTGCCTCTAAGAGAGGGTAAAGTGGGTGGATGTCTAGATAAATTCAGTACAGGAAAAGGAGGCTGTGAGACTGATGATAAGCTCTCTAAGTGGACCAACTGTAGCAAAAAGTATTGCTTCTGAAGTAAGCTCAGGAAAAAATCGTTTCTGAATACCTCAACAACTACATAGTTCAATAATATCTCATTTAAAATTTAAATATAAAATTTCATCTGCTACCTTGAGAGAATGTAATGCTGCATGATTTGGGAAAAGTTCTACATGTTGTTTCCCCTAGCAGCATTGGTCGCCCCAGGCATCTATGATTCATTCAAAGAGTCAACTCTTATTTTAAAGCAAAGAGAATGTAATGGTACCCATATATCAGCTCTAGCTGGATGCCTCAAAGGAAGGGACCAGGCTCAAGAATTTCCTTGGGTTCCTATACCCAGACAATCTTAATTTTGTCAGCTATTGTGCAATCAATTCTTGACACATAAATGTGATGTTCCTTCATATTGTCAGTTCTTCATTACAGGGCGAGATGTCTTCTGCTACCTAGCGGAGCAGGCTCTCATCCAATGCTGTCCTTGGTCAGCACATCCCCCCCCTTTCCCGGCTGTACCACCCAATCACAATGCCACTCACTGCTGCTCAATCACCACTACATACCAAGTTCCCTTACAAGAGCTCATTCTGTGGCCTAAGGCTCCATTACATTTACTCTACTAATGTCAAACAATAGCTACCTGAGTTTCTTACATAACAGCAGTTTCTTTCCCTTTCAATGTTGTTAGCACTTCACTGGAAAAAAAGCACAATTCCTTTGGCCCTCAAATTTCAGGAGTTCAGGATTCATATAATGCAGAGACGTATGTAAAGGTTTCTGTACATTCTGCTTGTTTCTGTGAAATGTCCATGTTGTTTTGGAGGTTTATGGGCAAACTACTCTAATTTCTTCCTGAAACGAAATTCTGGGGAGCTGGGAGTCAGCCTCTTCTCGCAGGTAACTAGTGATAGGACAAGAGGGCAGTGGCCTCAAACTGTGCCAGGGGAGATTCAGGTTGGAAATGAGGAGACATTTCTTCTCAGAAGGAGCAGTCAGGCACTGGGACGGGTTGCCCAGGGAGGTGGTGGAGTCACCGTCCCTGGGGGTGTTTAAGGAAAGGTTGGACGTGGTGCTTAGGGACATGGTTTAGTGGGTGATAGTGGTAGTTGGGAGATGGTTGGATCCAGAAGATTCTCTAGGTCCTTTCCAACCTTAATGATTCTGTGAGTCTGTGATTCTTTGTGGCATATGCAGAGTCCTGTTTCAGTGCATTTTTAATGTGCACTTAGCATAGTTTCCAGGAGGATCTGCTCCACAGTCTTCTTGCTGGGCGCGGAGGTGAGACTGACTGGCCTGTAGTTCCCCAGATCTTCCTTTGTTCCCTTTTTAAATATGTTTGTTGAGCATGGACTGATAGGAAAATAATAGACATAACCTTTGCCATTTCGATTTTTACAAGAGCTTGGGCTTCATTTTGCACTGTTTGCTTCTAAGCTTGTCATGCTGAACTGAAGTGTATATTGCTCAAGTTATGAGGTGGCTACTCATTCAATTGAAATCTTCTCCTGATTGAAGAAACTCTTATTTTCTACAGTGTTAGTGAATTCTGTGTGTTGCTGCTGTTACCAGGTTTAAGTACAAGCGTGTAAAGATAACCATGATTTTTTTCTACTTCCTGGTTCCATTCTCCTTTTTCCCACCGAAATGAAACATAAAAAAACCTCTTTTGCTTTGTACAATTCAGATATTGTTGGTCATATATAATGTTAAACCGAGGGATATTTACCTAGTTGTTATTTCAAATAAGAGATTTTGTCATTCCTGAGCTTATTGTTTGTATTCTTTGCTGATTTTGAATTGCTTGGTCCTGCAGAGAAAGACGTAAAAGGAAGAGTAGGAGTCCCTCCAAATCTCCTAAGACATCCAAAACAACAAAAAGAAAGTCTTCACGAACTCCTTCTCCAAGAAGGTTAGTTTGGTGTAAACATAAAAATTAATGAGCAGTAAAGGTGGAAAATGGTATAATATTTTGTCAAATTGAAATGCGGCATAGAGATCATTATTAAAGGAACCAAGTCAATTTGTGTTTCTGCTGTTTGTTTTTTAATGCAAGAAGATCTTTAATAATCATTCTCTGTTGTAAGGAAAAGGTTGGTGTTTTTCAATAAACATTCAAAAATGGATACAGGGACTTTCATAGAAAACAAATAGGAAAGTATTTTCATTGATTTATTGCCTTTGCATCATTTCAGATGATCTCTGTTGGTCAATATGATTCAGTTTTAATTAAAAAAAAAACACAACTTCATGGGCTTGAGCTTTGTAATGCTTTAAGCTGTCATCTGTCAGTGATACAAATTTGCTTCAAATAATAAAATTCCTTCCTTGGATACAATTTATTTTGCTTTTCTCTTTGCAAATACCATTCATTCTGAACACATGCATTCTTCTTCAGTCAAAAAAATCCACTTGTCTTTATGAAAGGTTTTTTGTTACATTTTGAGATTTTTTGGAAACCCCCCAGATGAGAGTGGAGTTTGCAGTTAAATGGTTCGAAGATAGCTGTCCATTTCCGAAACAAAACAAACAAGGATACCAACACTGTTAACTACTGTGCTGTGCATATGACTATACAATGCACTTGATGCAAGCATTGGTAATACATTTGTTGCTTTTGAACCAAATTCTTATTGAGTAATAATTTTCATAAACAGAAACAAGAAAGAAAAAAAAAGAGAAAGGGATACAAATAATGAAAGAGAGAGAGAACGTTCCACCTCCAAGAAGAAAAGTAGTAAAGAAAAAGAGGGAAAGGAGAAATCTGACAAAAGCACCACTACTTTGAAGGTAAGATTTGTGACCGAGTGATAAATAGCTGAATGTTTCCAAGTGCTCCAAAATTATTGGAATTTCCTCCCTTTTTTCTTTCTTTTTCTCCTCCCTTATTTCCTCTCTTTTTTCCTTACCAAATTAGTGCAGCTTGAAACACATGGGCTTATCTTTCATCAAAAGGAGACATGAAAGTCATTCTCTGCTTGATGTTAGTAGCTCAGTTTGATCAGTCTTTGTGTTTGAACTTTACCGGAATGGTAGGAGCTTGTACGTATAGACTACAGAAGCACTTTGTTTTGGTTTCTCTCTCTTCTGCTCTGTGCCATATGTTAGGAGTTAGCTGTCTGCATCAGTATAAAGGTGCAGGAAGCTTATTGTGAAGCAGGCTTCAGAAATAGCTTGGCTATCAAACTCAAAATATGTTGTTTTTTTAAAAAATACATTTTCACTGTGTAATGGTGTGCAGCCTCTCCCATTTAGCTTTTGTCCTGGGCTGCATGTTGAACTGTGCAGGAAGTAAAGTTGAAGATTTGGGGGAGGACAGTATGGGGTTTTACCTTGCAAAATAGAAGGTGGTATGATTAAGAAAAGAATAATGAAATATCTTTAAATTCAAACCGTGTAATTTGAAAAACTGTATGCATTTAAATATTAGTTGTATTCAGAATGTTTCAGCTCATAGAATCATAGAATAGCCCAAGTTGGAAGGGACCCCAACTCCTGGCTCCACACAGGACCACACCAAAATCAGACCAGATGTCTGGGAGCATTGTCCAAATGCTTCTTGATCACCAGTAGGCTCGGTACCATGATCACGAACTGCCCTGGGGAGCCTGTCCCAGTGCCCAACCCCCTCTGGCTGCAGAACCTTTCCCTAACCCCCAGCCTGACCCTCCCCTGTCCCAGCTCCATGCCGTTCCCTCGGGTCCTGTCGCTGTCCCCAGAGAGCAGAGCTCAGCGCCTGCCCCTCCGCTCCCCTCGTGAGGGAGCTGCAGGCCACCATGAGGCCTCCCCTCAGCCTGCTCTGCTCTGTGCTGAGCAAACCAAGGGACCTCTTCCCCTCCAGACCCTTCACCATCCTGGTTGCCTTCCTTTGGACACTAGTAGTTTTATGTCCTTTTATACCGTGTTGCCCCAGAACTGCACACAGTGCTTAAAGTGAGGCCATACCAGCGCAGGGCAGAGCAGGACGATCCCTTCCCTAGACCAGCTAGCAGTGCTGTGCCTGATGCACCCCAGGGTACAGAGTTGGCCCTTTTGGCTTCCAGGGCACACTGCTGGCTCAGAACCTCCAGATGGCCTTCCATGGGGCTGCTGTCCAGCCTCTCGTCCCCCAGTCTTTATAGCCAGGGTTTGTCGTGTCTGAGGTGTAAAATCCAGTGTTTGCTCTTGTTAAACTTCATATTGTTGGTGCCAACTGCTTTTATAAGCATCAGATTTGTGTAACTAGAGTGCACTGTTTGCTTCAGTAATTCTCTTATGTAAAATGCATTAGTAACAGGACAACATACATGAAACAAAAATCCTGTTTTGTTTAGAAAATATAGTTAAGTCTTAACTGCTAGAGCTGTTTCTCATAGGTTCCGTGATACTGTTGCTTCTGTTTTATCTGAATGTTGATGGTAAAGACAGATCACTTTACAACAATGATTTCTTGGCTGACACTTTGTCATGATGCCTTGACTTTAGCTACTTGAATGCTATTTAAAAACAAACAAACCAAAAGCAGCAAAAACAAAAAAAAGCCAGTGCATCTATTCTAGAAATTGCTGACACAAGATAGGCATGTAAAAGTAGAGGCAATCAAAATACCAGGAGTTAGTTGGGTGTCATGTCCTTTAATGCTGAGAGTATGATTTCTTTTGTAAAATAACTTTCTCTTTGGTAGGACAAAGATTACACTAAGGAGGATCAGAATTCAGAAACTGACAAGGATATTGACAACAGAGATACACAAAGGACAGATGAAGTCAAACTACAACACAATGGGAACTGTCAACCAAATGAAGATAACCTCTCAATTAAAATGGAAGAGGATTAAAGCAAGGAATGAACCTCTAACTCAACTAAGGAATGAAATCCAAAGCTTTTTATTTCCCAGAATGAGGAAGAAAATGTCAAAGCAATCAACCTGAACATGTTGGTAGTAATAGTAGATCTTCCAATTCTCATGATAGCTTTGTTGTCTTCTTGCTGTAAAGCAAGAAGGCATGGATAAGTAAGTAATTATACCATGAAAAGGCAGATGCCATCAGAACTATTCATCTCTGAAAATCCACACATTTCCATGATGGCTGTACATACTGGTAAAATGATTTATGTTAAGTTTTGCCATATGCTGTTACAAATAAGTAGAAACCGAAAGATGTAAACCTGTACTATCTTAAAAAAAAAAAAAAAAAAAAGCTGAAAATATGCATTGAAGGTTGTTTAAAATATTGCCTGTTGATGACTTTTGTGTTTTACCTTGTGGGTTAAAAAATCCACAGAAACTTCAATGTGTACTGTTTGATGTGCTTGGAAATGGTGCATAAATATACACACTCTTGTTGTAAACAACAACTATAGAAGAGGTTTTTTTGGTTCTTATGTTAAAACGCTCACTGACTAGTATGTTTCTCATTTGCTCATTGCTTGAGATTCTTGGGTTTTATTATTTAAAATAATTTCTTACTAATATCCCTAAGCTCAATATTTCCTTTAAAGTATTTGAACAATGCATGCTACTTTTCTGTTCCTAAAAGGAGCATTGCCATATATAATGATAATAGGTTAGCTTATTGGGTTATTTTGGGGGTTGTTTTGTTGTTTTATTTTGTTGTTCCGGAAGTGAGCACATCTGTATGGTATTATCAGAAATTACATCTTTGTTTTGAGATGTACTGCAGTGTGTCTGTTCAGCTGCAAATAGTACAGGTGCCATTATGAAAACAAATTTTTCCTTATTGTTCAAAAAATATGGGAGCACAAGCAGAAGCTTTAGTGCCTTCTTAAAATGTGGTATTTTTTAGAGATGTATATGTGCTATTACGCATTTTTAGCTAAATTTTACATCATCTCTATTGCTGTTTTGCCACCACCATACTGTAGTCAAGAATGCAAGTGATTTGTCACAATGGATGTTCAATTCACTTCTTTAAATAGTAAGGCTCCATTTTTACATTTATTTTTTATTTTTAGAAAATATATAGGTGAAAGCAAAGATACATTTTGGGGACCACCACTGTACAAATATAGTAGCTGAATAAAAAGCATTTTCTGATCACCTGCATCAAAGGCAGCCCTTTAGATATTTAATTACATTTGGATGGCCTTAATTGTTACCTCTCCATCATTTTCTCTGTTATACATTGGGTGATACAAAAGGAATTGTATGCAAAGCTGGGGGGATCTGTTTGGGAGAAAATGTTCTAATTTACACAGGAGTTATATGGCAGAGATTCTTTTTTCATTCTTTGGGGAGAAAGCAAATAGGAAGATAATGACAAAGCAGATATTTTTGTCAAGTAGAAACCTGGTTTGTGCTCTCTGAACTAATATAATCAGTTTCATCATTGTGAGATTTAGTAAGAGTCGTACTTATAAACTTACTTATACCTAAAATCAGGTAGATTATTTTTAATACAACTTAATACAATCAAATGACTTAATTGCCTTACCTCATGGAAAGAGTTTATTTCAGTTAAAACAAATAGCATATTAGTGATTTGCTTTCAATTTGTTTTTCTTTTCCTTTGTGTGGTTAATTTTTATGAAAAAAAAAAAAAACAAACATATTACAGGGAATGAAGAATTTGCCCAATTCCTAAGGTAATGAAACCCAGTTTGATTGTGAAGCTGTTTAATCACTCTTCATTTTTGATAAAATTTACCGTTCTTGCCACTGTGTACATTTAAGACTATAGAAAATGCTTTACCATGTAAAGTATAGACAGTCATTTTTGTGATGTTTAAGCCACATGCTGTTGGCTGGTAAACAGCTTATTCTGATAAAAAGAGTGACAAATCTGTACGCTTATAGGAAGACTGTGAAGGATTGTGTCTTGCAACAACAGCTGTCTTATTTATGATGTGTAAGTAGCATAGAGCAAAGAGATTGTTTGTATACTTGTTATCTTTGGTACCATTTCACTAATAAAAATAAGTATTTTAGAGGGAAGTTTCTGCTGTTACATACTTATTAAAGGAATATTTTTAGTTGATCATCTGGTCTTATTCAGGCAGTTTCTTTTGATATGAAATGTGGATACAAGTTAAAATATATGTTTATTATTTACAGTATCTTTGAAAAATGAAGTTTCTTCTTCGCTGGGATAAATTAGAATTCTCTTAGTATATCATGTTTCAGTTGTTGCTAGTTTGATTTCCTGAGTTGCTTATCCTGAAGTTGCATAGCTCTATTATATAGCAATTACAGAATATGTAAAGATTTGTGCACTGCTAGCTAAGAAATATGGCTTTGAAAATTCATAGTTACGGATGTCAGTTTTACTAGCTGATTTATAATGTGGAAGTCTGTATGCAGCATATTGTGTTATATTGCATGTGAATTAATGGTCCCCTTAGAAAAGTTTAAAAGTAAGAATGGAAAAACACAAAACAAAACAAAAACAAACAAAACCCACAAAATAGACGCATTTCCTCCCCACCCCAAGCTGTATTTTCTTACAAATACTGTATTTTCTGGTTTTGCTTCATAAATACTGTGTATGTCTATGAGGTTAGCTGTATCTATTTGTATTAGGTGTTCAGTGGTTTTGTTACATTTGTCAAAAGCTGCCATTAGAAAACTAAGGTTGTGCAAAACATCTATCTCTGCAGAGGAGGCAGATCATTTTTTAAACCAGTAATGTAGCACAGTAATGAAGTTCCTGCTTGCTCTGCTGTGTTTGTGTGCATAACCCATTAAAAGTGCCCATCGTTCACTGGCAATCTATTGCCTTCATCCTAACAAGTTTGCATGCTGAGATGTGGTGTCAGGTTATTTGTTTTTGCACTTTTTGAGTTAAATAAAATTGAGTGAAGGTTGTGAGAACAGCATAGTTCATGATAGCTGTATTGTAAATGTGATTTCATTCAACTTGGCCTTTGTTTGAAAACACAACTCGTAATTGCTCAGAAAAAAGACAATATGGCGCCATATTGCTAAGCATGTTTAAAACATGTATGCAGAAGCTTGCATTTCTGACCACAGTTATTTCAAAACCGTTTATGGAAAACAGGATTTTTGTTTGGATTTTTGAAAGAGGAAGGTAGCAGAAGACAACTGTTCACAGATAAAAGAGTATCCCAACCTCAGAATAGAAGCGGTTGTCAGTTAAGTCAATAGATTTACACAGGTGTGAGGGCAGAAATTTTGTTTGCAAATATTAATGATAATATGCGTAAAGAAACGTGGTTTTCAGATTTTGAAATTAAAACGGAGGGGGTCATTTCATTTGGAAAGTGGTAACATCTAAAGAATGCCTGAGGAATCTGTGAGACGTGGGCTCTGCCTACCCATTAAGTCACCTACTAATTTTTTATTGCAATGTTCAATGGATTTATCTGAATTAGCTTTAAATTAGCCAGCTGGCTAACAGCAGCAACCAGCACACAGCCTGGTTTCTGAAATGAGCTGACCATGAGTTCATTTACTCTGCTGCTAAGAAGGTAAAGTCTGCAACATGCTCTGCATTACTTGCAATTCGTTTGCTAGTGTTTTCCAGCCTAGTTATGTGTAAGGCAATATCTGACATTAATTTTGAATTCTGTAAATCTGTTTACTACATGGTAGCTTTTTTGTGTTGCCTTTACTTTGTACTGTAATTTTGTAATAAGATTTAGGGATTTCTGTGATTTTCTTTTGGTCTAAGCAAAAGTTAAAAAGTAGAGACTGCTATGACTGTAAGATGCGAATTGTTATATACTGCATGGGTCCTTATTACTGTTTCCAATTACTTTTTTCATTAACATGTGTAACCATCAAAAGCGGTAATGCCATAGTGATGTGTGTATCTTCTACTCTTAAATCTGAAGCATCTCTGCATTGCTATCTTTTTGTTAGTTTGTAATGAAACAAGATTACAGCTCATGCATTTTAATTTTGTAAAATATTCACTTAGAGGAAGAAAATAAGACAAATCATCTTGAGTTCAGTTAGTCTGGAAATGGAATTCTAATAGTAAATTTTAAATAAACAAATTCTGCACAATGGAGTATTGCAAGTTGGAGCATATTATGAGTCCAACGTGCTACTCGGTGATACTTATAGTTTTATATCAATGAATTACTGCCTTTGGTGTTGTCATAGTTTTAAAAGTGAAAATTGAACGTAGTGACACAAATGCTGAGATCTGTAAGTGGCTAAAATAATTCAAATCTGTTGGTGCTTAGTTCAGAGAGATTTAGTTTTCTCACCAAAGAATAGAGTGTGGACAGTTTAAATTTGTAGATATTGTTAGTGTTATTGCCTAAAGAGAATCTAAAACGTAATTTTGTTTGCTAATATATAAACAGAAAAACAGTTTTCAGCCTGTATGTTAGGTTTATTTTTATATGGTGAAAAGTGTAATTAAAATAATAATGAAAACTAAAATAATTGTTTAAAAGTTTTTTTTCTAATTTAAGATAAATTCAGTTGTTTATTTGTAAACTTCTTGAAGATCTCTCTGTAGTATTTATTTTTATTTAAAATTCTAGAATGCTTCATTTGTAGGTAAGCACCATTGCAAGATCTGAGCGTATTAGTATGGAATTTCCTCTGCAGTCTCTTAAGTGTAAAACAGCTTAGGAAACTTGTCTGATAATATGTGGAGGCAGCTACTTTTCCCATAGTTAGGGGATACCTCTCTAATGCTTCAATTCCATACTCTTTGAGACTGTTGAGAAGCTATCTATGAACTCCGTATTTCATGACGTTTTCAGAAACCACACTCTTTATTATCCAAGAGGGCATAAGAAAAAATTGTCATGGCATTTTTATGATTTTATGATTTTTGAGCATAACACTGACAGCAAAAATGAGGGTTTAGCTGTTTATTTTCTCCTGAGAGCTTCAACTTACACTTTATTTGGATTCATTGCATTTTTTTCAATATAATCTAGTGCCAAATTTGATGCAAGACTTAAAACTGGTGTATAAAGTATGTTCCATTGACATTTTTCTTCTCACATCAAGAAGGTTACCTGTCTTTTTTGATTTGAAAGACTGTTATCAGCTACAGAAAAAGTCATTCCATCTTCCTTTCACTTAGTCCTTGATGTCCTGAACGGATAAGTAGCTCTTACAGAGCTGATGCACCTAGTTGGTGCACTAGGTAAAAGATCTGTGAAGATTCCTAAAGGATAAGGTCATGTTTTCATCTAAGGACTAATCTTTTAGTTTTGAACTGTTGAGAAGGTTAATGCATTGATAAAACACTCAGATCTGTTTTATCATACCTGTTTTTATTTGCAATGCAATTATACAAATTACTTATTGTCCCTGTGTTCTTTGATTGTAAAGTGCCAGTGATGGAGGGTGGGCGTTAGGGACGGGGGTAGGGGAAGGGAGGTGTTAAAGATGTTTGGGAAATGAGCAGGTTTCTTAGAATAAGTAGCTCTATTCAAACCTGTAGTGCACAGGCTTAGAACTAGTGCTACGGTGGTGGGTAGAGCATGGTCTACTTAGAAGTGGGTACTTCATAAATACATAATTTTCATAATAATTTGATCAAATTGATCAAAGTGATCTGCTTTGGAAATCAAGAGAGCAGTTAGATGTGCATGTTCCTGTAGCTTACCAGTAGATCATCTCTGGTGTTTTACTCTGTGATGCAGGAGCCATGATCCATTTGTTTTACACAACACCTGTCACAACCTGGGCTCAGATATTTCTGGGGATTCTCTGCTCTACAGCAGCAAAAAAGTATTTTTGTCCCTTCTCTAAATCACATATTTCTGGTAATAAAGAAGGCCTTTTAAGCTTAATAAATATATATCCAAACTTGTTCCACGTTGGCATAATATATTTTTGCATTAACAAAGCAACTATGAAATGGTACAAGTAAACAAATATCAAATGTTACTACTATGATATTTTCTTTGTAAATAAACAATGTCCAAAAGTTTTATTGGTGTTAAAAACTGACTGGATGGCCAGGCCCAGAGAATGGTGGTGAATGGAGTGAAATGCAGCTGGCGACTGGTCACCAGTGTTGTTCCCAGGGGTCATTCTTGGGGCCCATCCTCTTTAATATCTTTCCTGATGACTTGGATGAGGGAATGGAGTGCACCCTCAGTAAGTTTGCAGACAACACCAAGCTGGGGGGAAGTGTCGATCTGCTGGAGGGTAGCAAGACCCTGCAGAGGAACCTGGACAGGATGGGTCGATGGCCAGTGGGATGAGGTTCAACACGGCTAAGTGCTGGGTCCTGCACTTTGGCCACACCAACCCCATGCAGTGCTACAGGCCTGGGGCAGAGTGGCTGGAAAGCTGTGCAGAGGAAAAGGACCTGGGGGTGCTGACTGATGCTCGCCTGAACATAAGCAAGCTGTGTGCCCAGGTGGCCAAGAAGCCCAACGGCATCCTGGCTTGTATCAGGAATAGTGCAGCCAGCAGGACCAGGAGGTGATCGTCCCCCTGTACTCAGCTCTGGTGAGGCCGCCCCTCGAGTGCTGTGTTCAGCTTTGGGCCCCTCACTACAAGAAGGACATCGAGGCCCTGGAGCGTGTCCAGAGAAGGGCTACGAAGCTGGTGAAGGGCCTGGAACACAAGTCCTGTGGGGAGCGGCTGAGGGAACTGGAGTTGTTTAGTCTGGAGGGGAGGAGGCTCAGGGGAGACCTTATTGCTCTCTGCAGCTACCTGAAAGGAAGAGGTGGGGAGCTGGGGGTCGGCCTCTTCTCGCAGATAAATAGTGCTAGGACTAGAGGGAATGGCCTCAAGTTGTGCTAGGAGAGGTTTAGTTTGGAAATTAGACATTTCTTCTCAGAAAGCAGTCAGGCATTAGAACAGGTTGCCCAGGGAGGTGGTGGAGTCACCATCCTTGGGGGTGTTCAAGGAAAGGTTGGATGTGGTGCTTAGGGACATGGTTTAGTGGGTGACATTGGTAGCAGGGTGATGGTTGGACCAGATGATCTTGGAGGTATTTTCCATCCTTGGTGAGTCTATGATTAATAAGTTCACTTCCACTAAATTCAGAAGAAAAGCTGCAAATGGCTGTGAAGCAATTTTATCTTTTGCTTGATTTTTTTTTTTTTTTTAAATCTCTGCCCCAGGGGAGTTGAATTCTTTGTTGAATTGAAGTTGGCAAGGATGTTACAAGAATGGTGGTGAGGGGTTAAGTACTTGAACGTGTCCTCATTCTTCAGTTACAGAAAAGGCTTTCTGAACACCTCCTGCACCCCCTCACCACCACACCCTGAGAGTGCAGGGCATTTTCTTCTCCAGAGAAAACTACCATAGTTCCAGCAGGCAGAGTTTGTCATTTTTAAACAGTAAGTTAATAAATATGTCTGTAAAAGGGTATGTCAAAATTTCTTTTATTTAAGTAGTATCAGGGGTTCATGCAGATTTTTTTTGTTTTAACATCACTACATGTCAAGTTATTGCCACGGATATTTTCATACTAAAATTCGCTTTTCAGTGCTTAAACTTCTCTATCACTTTGTATAATTTGTAAGAATTTAAATAAACATAACAATCTTTAAGGTGCTAAGGTTTGTGATGTGCTTCTCAACACATTAAACATTTACTTGGTCAACAGGGATCTTGTGATTTTGAGACCTGTTGTGTTTATAATGAATCTTGTGGCTGGTTCAACTCCTACTGATCAGATGATTTAGTCAACACATCTGTGATCTGGATAACTGCACTTCATGTTTCTTCTCTGAATGTGAAAGCAGGGAAAAACAGATCTGAGAAAGATTACTGAGTTATCTTAGCAATCGTTCGAAATTATATATTGCCTTTTTGTATACTTCATAATTTCCTTAAATAATTTACTCGCTGAAGCAGAAAATAAAAATATATCTTTTTAGAGGAGGTGGTTGAAAGTTAACTAAGAAAGGGTGTCTTTTAAAACAAAACTTTTGTGCATACCTGGCTTGTTATGCCTACTTGTTTTAAGAAACAAGGAAGACATGAATGTCAGTACTAGTCTTTCATTAAGTGTCGTGTTTCACTTTCAGACATTGGGAAGACTGCATTTCTCTTTTTCTTCTGTTTTTCTCTCTAGAAAAAAATCATTTCTTTTTAAAGATAGAGCCTAAAGAAAAGCTTTAATTGAAGTTATATTTTAAAAGGTTGATTCTGGATTTAGAAGTTCAAATCAAATGTGTTGGTTCACGTGCAATGTGAATGCTGAGTGTATAATTACTATTGTAATGATAATAATAATTTCATTATGCTCGCATTTTCTATAATTGCTTTTCTGCTTTGTTCAATTTTAAAAGGATACTCTCTATTATTTTACTAAGACTCATTTAATAAGACTTTTAAGCTGTACAAATCTTGTCTTTCCACTAGTTTGTTGTTTTCCCCGCAAGTGTTCAACTTGCTTGCAACCCTGTTATCCTGCCTAGTTTAGTCTGGACTAGATATCTAGGAATAGATAACATGCTGCAAGTCATATTAATCTATGTTATAGGTGAGCCTGAAGGCCTGAAGCAAACTGATCTGTGTTTTTGAATGAAACATAGAATAGAGAGATGTTATGAGGTGGTATATAATAAACAGGGAAAAATAGGCTTTTTATTTTTATTTTTATTTGTTTTGGTTTGCATTCTTGTCAGAAGATATTTGGGGTAGACTTGTTACTAAATAAGTTGTTGGAATGCAGAGGAGAGGCACCAACTTCCACAAAAAATGTTGATTGGATATTTATTATGATAATTGTAAAGCATTGTTTGATTTGGCCAAGCTTTATTTGTATCAGCAAGGAGATCTGCTGATCAAAGATCCTTAGAACCTTAGTATGTTCGTTCTGTTGCTTAATCTCCAAGGAGAATGGAAGGACAACAGCTATATGTTTATGGTGTCAGCCTTGGGAGAGCAGGAGGCTGCTTTATAGTGCTGTTTCTCAGATAATCTGGAATACACACTAAGTCACTGAAATATTTTCTTCACTCTTCTATTTTTATAACAGGACTTAAAATAATTGCTTTGTTCAACCAAAGTGTAGCAATGCTGAATTTATTAGTTGAAAGCACAGTTTAGAATCTTTGGTGAAGAAAAAAAGAAAAAGTGGTAGAACTAGGTCATTGCATTGCACTGAATGTACTAGAAATAGGCATTTAATGTGCTTTTACACCTAGATGAAAAGAGCCACATATTGCATGCTAGTTCATTCTAATAAATCACATTCCCTTTGATCATTTTTACTTGGTAATTTATAGTTGCAAGGAATGTGGTAATTCAACAGTTGATAATAAAACATAGAAATCATGCTTTTATTGAAGAACTTTCTGTTCTATCAGATGTGTAGCTCTAGTCCAACAGTAGTTCATAATTGCAATTGGAATATATCCCTTTTCAAGTGATCTTATTTCCTGGCATCTGTGTCATCCTCGGCCAGTAAGGTAAGAATTTATGCCTTTATGCTTTTCATAAGACATCTGAATAAAGTTCTAGAAAGACCATAAAGACAAGAATTATTTCTGAGGCCATAGCCACTTTCTATATCATAGTTCTCAAGAACTATAAAAGCAGTCAAACAGCATTCCTCTCCCCTGCCTCCCACAAGTTTAGAACAGTGCAAAGTGGAACGTAAACATTGTGACATGCTGACTCCACTGTTAATTCTAACCTTCTAACAGGTATGCTTGAGGTGTGAAATTATAGAATCAGAGAATCACTAGGACTGGAAAATTATTAGGGTTGAAAAATCACCTCCCTTTTCCTGCTGGCTACACTAATCCTGATACAAGCCAGGATGCCGTTGGCCTTCTTGGCCACCTGGGCACACTGCTGGCTCATGTTCAGGTGAGCATCAACCAGCACCCAGATCCTTTTCCTCTGCACAGCTTTCCAGCCACTCTGCCCTAAGCCTGTAGTGGTACATGGTGGTTGTGACCAAAGTTCAGGACCCAGCACTTAGCTGTGTTGAACCTCATCCCACTGGCCTCTGCCTATTGACCCATCCTGTCCAGGTCCCTCTGCAGGGCCTTCCTACCCTCCAGCAGATTGACACTACCCCCAGCTTCATGTCATCACAAACTTACTGAGGGTGCACACAATTCCCTTACCCAAATAATCAATAAAGATATTAAAGAGGACAGGCCCCAACATTGTCCCCTGGGGAACACCACTGGTGACCGGTCGCCAGCTGGATTTCACTCTGTTCGATACTCTCTGGGCCCGGCCATCCAGCCAGTTTTTAACCCAGCAGAGTGTACCTGTCCAAGCCCTGGGCTGCCAGCTTCTCCAGGAGAAGACTGTGGGAGACCATGTCAAAGGCCTTGCTGAAGTCTAGGCAGACTACATACAAGCCTTTCCCTCATCCACCCAGTGGGTCACTCAGTCATAGGAGATGAGGTTGGTCAGGCAGGACTTGCCTTTCATGAACCCATTCTGACTGGGCCTGATCCCTTGGTAGTCCCACAGATGCTGTGTGATTGCGTGAAAGGCGACCTGTCCCATCACCTTCCCTGGCACCGAGGTTGGGCTGACAGGCCTGTAGTTCCCCAGTTTATCCTTATGAACCTTCTTATAGATGGGCGGCACATTAGCAAGTCTCCAGAAGTCTCCAGTCATCTGGGATCTCTTCAGATGACCGTAATCCCTGATAGATGAAGGAGAGAGAGCAGCCCAGCAATCACAGAAACAGAATGTGAGGGACTGGAAGGGACCTTGAAGATCATCTAGTCCAATCCCCCTGCTGGAGCAGGAACACCTAGATCAGGTCACACAGGAACGCATCCAGGCGGGTTTTGAAAGTCTCCAGAGAAGGAGACTCCACAGCCCACCTGGGCAGCCTGTTCTGGTGCTCCATTACCCTCACGGTAAAAAAGTTTTGTCTCGTATTTAAGTGGAAGCTCCTATGTTCCAGCTTGCACCCATTGCCCCTTGTCCTGTCATTAGGTGTCAACTGAGAACAGTGCAGCCCAGTTTAGCTCACTGCAGCCCAATTTGACCCAGTGCAGCCCAGCACAGCCCCTGTTGGTCTAGTTTAGCCCAGTGTAGCCTATTATATTAGAGCCAAGTAAGCCCAATTTAGCTTGGTACAGCCCACTGCAGCCCAGGATAACAGGTCCAGTTGAGCCCAGTGCAGCCCCATTTAGCCCAGTGGTGCCCAGAGAAGCCCAGTGCAGCCCTGATTAGTCTGGTTTAGCCCAGTGCAGCCCCATTTAATTCAGTGCTGCCCATTTTAGCCCAATCACATCTGCTGACTCCCTCAGCACCCTCAGGTGGAGCCCATCTGGCCCCATGGACTTGTGACAGTCCAGGTAGAGCAGCAGGTCTCTGTTTCCACCTGAACGGTGGGTGGTTTCTTCTGCTTCTCATCCCAGACTTCCAGTTTGGGAGGCTGAGTACCCCAAGGGTAAGTGGTCTGGCTAGTAAAGACAGATGTAAAGAAGGCATTGAAGAACCTCAGCCTTTTCCTTACCTCAGTAGTCGTGCTCCCCCCTGCATCCAGTAAAGGATGGAGATTCTCCTTGGCCTTCCTCTTGCCGTTAATATATTTATAAAACGTTTTATGTTGTCCTTAACCATAGTGGCCAGGTTGAGCTCATGCTGGGCTTTGGCCTTCTGATTTTCTCTCTGCATATGCTGGCAACTTCCTTGTACTCTCCCTGAGTTGCCTGTCCCTTCTTCCACCACATATAAACTCTCTTTTTCTCCCAGACACTCAGCAAAAGTTCCCTGTTCAGTCTCTTCTTCCCCGCCAGCCCATCTTACAGCACACAGGGACAGCATGATCCTGTGCCTTTCAGACTTCCTTCTTGAGGAGCGTCTGGCCTTCCTGGACCCCTCGGTGATCAGTCATCTCTGGCTATAACAACACCATTATTATATATACCACCTAAACTGTTGCTGATGCTTTTTGCTTAGCTGATTGGAAACCTTATTCATGTTTGTGTGGAGAAGGAGATTTTTGTTTGCATTTTTTTTTTTTTTTTTTTTTTCCCTTTGGAGAACTGCGTATGATTCAGCCTCCTCGTTCCTTTTTGTATTATGAGTTTGTTTAATTTTCTTTTTTTTTTACCATTTTTTTTTTTTTTTTTTTTTTCCTAGGGAATAGGACAGAATATGATTTGTGTACTAAGAACTGTGAATTGAGATAAGTTTGAAATAAGAGTGAAAGATCAGATGTGTAAATCATGGAGGACTAATGGCTATACTTACTGGTTGACGAGGACTTCATTTGTGGAAGTGGATTAGCTGCAATGTGAGACAGAGGAATACAAGTAATTTGCAGTGAGACCCTACCATTACAGGGCTGCTTAGGCAGGAAGCCGGTTTGAATTTTTTACAGAATCTTGGCTTTACCACTGTGATTTGAACTTTGAACACAATAGACCATTGCCAGCTCTCTGGAATTACTTTCAGATAACTGGGCTGCTGTTGAGAATACGCCCTTTCCATCACAATACTTTGAATTAATAAACAGGAACCTTAATTTTTTGATATGATTCTGTGCATATCAAGGCTTTGCAAATTGCAGTCAGAGTTTGGCTGTAGCAATACCTTATTTTGACAATGCTGCCATTTGTTGCTGCAAACATACACTGGTTCTAAGTTCCAAGAGAGAAATGTCCAAGAAAGATTCATGCGTCTTAAGTTTTGCTGAGGGAATTACAGTGGTGAAACTGAAATGTTGAAGCCAGTCTATACTGAAAGTTCAAAAAATAGAAATGTAATAGTGTAGGAAGAGCATCTTCAAGAAGTTATGCTATGTTTCACTGCAGCATAAAATCCAGTGCTACAACACCCCCTTTTGAGCTATCACAGTAACTTTTTGGGTATCATCTGAAATTCTGTAAATTTCTACATATAGTAGGCTAGAGACTGTTACAAACCAAACCAAATCAGTTCTCATATGTCTCTTTCCAGTTTAGGCCTATTTCTTACACTGTTTATTTGAGATGACTGAGTCTGGTCTTAGACTAAATCTGGATGCTTTCAGCTCATCACCTTCCAATTAATAGAATTGGTGTTTGCACACCTCAGCTGAGATGAAACTGTTCAGCAGGCCTGTCTGGCCTTCACACATTCCTGCTGCAATACAAGCTCAGTGCTAATACGTAGGAACTATCTTTTTCTAGCAATTTACACGTGCCTGAGACACAGCAGATAGCACAGAACTGCATGTGTCTTTATTACTTAATCCTCTTACCCTCCCAAAAGGGTCCCTGCATGCAAATTGCCTAAATGAAACAGTATTTCTTGTTCTAACTTTCAGATGGATAACTGGAAATATTTTAGGAGAACATTAGCTGACTTGGCCCCACAACACTTCCAACAACAGACTGAGGTTTGCGTGGCAGGGAGTGTTTCTAGCACAAATGGAGTCTCACAAGACAGCTGTATGAGCTATTGGTGGCTTGCTTCCTTTGGCAGTCGCCCATGAAAGTGTAATTTTTGGTAGTCAAGATGTGTCCAGAAAAACAGGAGATTTCTGAAGTGTGGTAGATCCCCCATTTCTGGTTTCTTTTCAGTGATACATAATCTTAGATTTCTCCTCAAAGCTTTTCAAGTTCTAAAACATAAAGTTACCTGATCGCTGTCAAAATCCTACTCCTCCAAGGCTGAAATCACTCTTCTGCTTATGTCCAACTTAGACCAGCTATTTGAGCCTTTCAATGTGGTGGCCCACCAAACACACAGCTACAGATATCATAGCAGAAAAGAATAATAATTCTGGCAATCTCCATCAACCATTCACTTAAAGTGAATACCAGAGTAGTTATTTAATGGCCATTCACAAGAAAAGGTGAATTTGTCTGAGAGCTGTGGATGTTGGCTTGAGTCACTGTGAGTGAAGTTCAACAGTAGCAATTCGTGTTTGGGAAAGGTCAGATAATACTTATAAGAACTTTATTGCTCTGCTATCCATTTCCATTCTAGCCATCTATCAAAAACAGGCTGCAGCCTGCAATTCTTCGGGAAAATAGTGGGTCTAATATCCTCCAGCCCAACTAGACTCCGGTATCTTTACTAAAGACCTGAACCTGTGTCATCACAAGTTCCCTGGCCTCTACTGTCTATTGCTGTGGTAGTCTTAACATTTTTCTTTGTCATGCCTGTGTCTACCACTTCAACAAATCCAGATTACTTCTTTGGTTATTTTATTTCTGTAAAATTTCTGCCCTGGCCCAAGCAGGGAAGGCTCTGTGAGAGGGAAGAAGGAGTCTTTGAAGGAAGGGTGACATGAATGACAGTTTCTAGCACAGCAGGTAGTTTTCAGTTCTATCAGTCAAACTGATGCTTCTGCTGTAGAAATAAAATACATACAAGGATGAAATTATTCTCCCAATAAGCACTGAGTAATTTGTCTTTGTGGTAATCTCCCGTAAGCTGTGTTCCAAAGGGACTGATGCAAACAGTCCAGAGTTTTATAACCCACTTTCATACAGCGCTCATCAACATGTTAACTAAAACACAGTTAACATAATACAGGCAGTAGAAACACAGCTCTTCAAGAAAATACAAATGGAGAGAGGGGAAAAAAAAAAGCAGATCAAGATCATGCAACACAAATCAGGAAGTTCTGAGACAAGTTATCTTGTAAGTAAAGGGCTTTAATTAAATGGTTCATTTTTTTACAGTTTTTGTAACAATTTTGTTACAATCTGGAGTGGACTCGGATTGTTAGGCTTCTGTACTCTCTGCTTTCAGAAGGACTATGTTCAACTGCAGATGCCATTGTGCTATAAGGTGGCTTTTAAGGTTGTCAAAGTACTCCTAAGAGCTTAGGTTTTTTGGGGATTTATAGATATTCTTTAGTTCTTATTATTGTATTTGATAGTTAATACAGAAGGAAAAAGGCTCTGTAACCTACTGTTCCAGGCCAAGTAGCTATATATCTTCTACGTGAAACACTGTAATAATTTTAAGTGCTGTCTAATTACTGTACTGTAGTCTCACCTTAAGCATAAAAAAGTGTGGAAAAATACATTGCTGTGTCCATATTATATAAGAGTATGCCAGAAAAAAATGATCTAATCTTGTTACCAGAAAACAAACAAACAAACAAACAAAACAAAACAAAAAAAACTAACACCACCAACAAAAACATATATTTACTAACTTTGCTCTATGCTGGTGCTAGTTTAATCACTACCATGACTATACTCTTTTTGGTGTCACAGCTGGCTCAGCAATGTACCATGACTTTGCATCCACAAATCTCTTTTTCTGGGTTTCCTACCTAATTTTTGACTGTGTCTTACTAGATACACCTTTTATTTTCAGGAATGTAGGTATGGAAGCTATTCTGTCATGGAACAGGTTTTGCACCCTTGCCTTGTTCTTCCTCTGGCATCATGCACTATTCTGCTGGCAATTAAGGTGATTATTTAGCCATAGATCTAGGCTCTGTGCATATCTTGCATATTCAAATGGTGACACACAGCCAGATGTTACCCTTTGTTATATGAATATAGTGAGAATTCGCATACCTTCAGTGCTCAACTATTTTACCTCATTCTTTTTTATTGTCCTATACTGTGATGCTGGATTTTTTTTTTTTTTAAACCCTCCTCTACTGCTCAATACACAGTCTATATTAGAGACTGAATATTACATTCATTTCTCTGTGAATATGAAATGCTAAAACACTGTAACCCTGCAGTATATTACCCTATGCTGTGAATCACTACGCTTAATGTACTTCCAGGCCTACAGTCAAGTCTCTAAACTTTCATAAAGTCTAAATTCTCACTAATGCTAACAGTGGTCATCTGGAGTTATTACTATATGCTGCCTAAAAAAAGGAAGTATTCAAATACCTTGGGATTTATGATCCTCTCTAGTTTTAATTTCCCTCTTAATGCAATTGACAATACTGAAGCTAAGAACATGACTGAAAACACTTGAACAGTAGTACACCCAATAAAATGAGTTATCTTGCATATCTACTAGTAGAGGCAGCCTTCTGCAGTCAATACGCATACACACACATATTTTTAAACAAATTGCCCCTAATTCTAAGACCTCAACACTCTGTGTCTCTGAGTCTGTGTCCCTTTTGACTGGATGAAAGTAGCAAGTATAGTCTTCGATTTCTCTCCACATACAAGCTTCATTCTTTGTTCTCGAAGGATACATCATGATGAAGTTATTTGCTTATAATTAATCTCCATACCAGAATTTTTCATGTATCTTTCATTCTTCCATATGTTTGAGTTACATCCATAATATAAGTATTGGATGTGGTATTGCTCTGAGATTAATAAAGAATTACATATACCGTGAGCTTAATAACTGAGAGTGAAATACACCCTTCATTTATATTACAAGCAAATAGGTCCATGTGTACTTCCAATGAAATTCTCCTAACCTGATAAATGGATTTTCTTTAGCAAGATGTCAGTCTGTGGTTAATATCATTAAGGCAATACTCAGTGGGTCAAAAGCCCAGACTGTCTTGAGTTTCATATATAAAGGCCACTTCATACACTGAAAGTGTTCACAAGTCATTAGTTTGATTCTATTTGCTTACCTTATACTTTCTACATTATATAATAATATGTTCCGTTTTAGTAGGTACAAAGTAAGAATTAATTCAACATTTACAGGGGTGAGTGGATTATTGATGGTATTAACTGCACCAGGAAAATAAGTAGTTCTGACCAGAAATGAAAGAACCATTATTGGTAAGGGACATGGAAATTTCTTAGGAATGGGAAATAGGCAATTTAGGCTGCATTCAAGTGACTACATGATAATAATTGTGCATGACTGGAGGAATTTATTGTCCCTAATAGTTACTCATTTCAGCCACTCTACTAGAAATCGCAAGTACCAACTGCCTTGCTAAAAGCAGGATCAAATGAATTCTCCTAAATTCAAATAAGCAAAGTCATCTGATCAACATTAAACAAATGATGAAAGACATTTAAAAGATGATTATTTAAACTTTTGTGATGGTCTGGGGAGTGTTGCTCTTATCCATTCTTTGAATAAGCAGAAGTAATAAGGGTGGGTGGTAACAGCTACATTGCTTTGTGACATAACAATGTATTTTATGTGCTAAGAAAGAATGATGCAAAACTCACAGTCACGTACAAGCTGGTAAAAACTGTGAATTAAAAAAAATTTCCTGTGGGCCTCATTGAACTAGTCACGTGGGGGATTTGCAATTTCTCTGATATTTTTGCAAACATGGTTATGCTAGAATTCATAGTGCCTAATATGCCTTGAAACATTTAAGTGAATGCAAACCATCCTTTACTTATAATGAGAGAATTTTAAAAGATACCAGTCTTGGGAACATTCAATGCTTAGTGTAGAGTTGATCAGCTGCTTTCTCCACAAAATAATCTCAATATATATATATATTTTCAATAAATCTCAATAAAGTTTCATAAACTAGAGTTGGCAGTAATAAATTGGGTCTTCTACAGTAACTGCAAACCATTAATGCCTACAGAGTTTATGGGTGAGAATCATGAACTGGAAAAGCTGGAAAACCAGATCAGACTCATTGTGTTGTGTAGATACATGATGCAGTCACATATAGATCAGAAGGAGGAGACCCTTATAGTCCCTATATTTCAATGACACCTTCTCTATGCAAACTTTTGTGGATGACTAACTGAACTACCTATACAGCTCTCAAAGTCTGTTCTTCAGATTTTGTTACTGTGTACAAGGTGGAATTTTATCTGCAGCTACATCTCACAAGAGAACATGAATGTATTTCTATGTCTTTATAGGAAGAAATATCCTTAATTTAATGCAATTAGAACTCCAGTAATAATAATTATGCTTATTACCAACTTCACTTACACAGCACTATTCATCTAAGGTTAAGTGCTTTAAATAGGTGGAAAAGCATCGTTTTCCATTCCTAAATTCAAGGCTTCTCACAACTTTGTTCAGCCAGCTTTGACCAGATAGAGAGCCTCTTTCTCATGGCACTTTTCGTAGAATTTTTACTAAAGAGCTAAACAGCCTTTAAAATCAGATCTTATACTGGTCACACCAATTAGTGAACTCTTCTGAAGACTGGAACAGCATTGTTTTTAGACCAGAAGACTTGAAATGGCTTCTTTAGTGCTCTAGGACTAAGGAATTAGCAAGGAGATGCATCTTACTGGAAGCTTTTTCATACAGTTCCCTGAAAATTTTGTCTGTGTAAAGACTAGGAGTTGCCCAGAATGACCACGGTGAAATAGCTAATCTAATTATATAGTCAGTCTATTTCACGAAGGAGCTTATTAAGTAGAACATAACCATTGTCACAAGCTCACTGTCCTAATGCCTCCATTCAATGATCAGAGGTTTTGGAAATTGAATTTTTGATAAGGAAAAGTATGCAAATTCCTCAGTTCAAGTTGACTTGTCCCATCAAAGTTGGTACAGATGGCAAAAATACTACCTGGCTTTGTTTGAGGTAGTCTTGGGGAGCAAACAAAACCTGATGCTCAGTTTGTGTTGGCTTACTCCTTAGTTCCATTTCCAGGTTAGGATGAGCAGCTCTTGCTGGCAGCTTCACTGTTAGACTCATCAGGGCTTTCTGGCTGAACTCCATGCTGGTGTAGTCACTCAGGAGTGGTACCGTAATGGAAATGATTCCTTCTTTTTCACTTGTTACTGTTTTTTCAGGGATTCCTTTGTGTCTTATATTTATGTTTATGTTATTGCTACGTTCTTCTGACTGACAAGTGTCACACTTGCTGACTTCTACACCATTTGTAAAGTGCTCTAGCTTCAAGGGAACCTTTGCCTCATGCTCTACGACATAAAGGCTGGTAGTATCATTATCTGTCAGGGCCTGAAGCAGTGACTTTGAAATGGGTTTCCAATTCGTCTGCAAGGCAAAAGGAGAAAGTATAATTTCAATATAATACCTTTGCAAAGTGCAGTTGGCTATTTACTGAAATAAATATCAGAAGAATAAAGCTAAGAGATAGCCTGGTTCTTCCTATATAATATGGCTAACTAATATGTTTTATCTCATCTATATTGGTTTTATAAACATGAGTGAGAATATTTATTTCCCTAATCCTGGTCTCTAAATTGGAGAGATATATATTTGATGGGTGGACTATTCAGTGGATAAAGAATTGGCTTGAAGGTCATGTCCAAATGGAGACCGGTGGCAAGTGGTACACCTCCGGTGTAGCTCATGGATCTGTCCTTGGACCAGTACTGTTTAATATCTTCATCAGCAACATAGACAGTGGGATAGAGTGCATCCTCAGCAAATTGACAGATGACACCAAGCTGAGTGGTGCAGTTGATATAATATAAGGAAGGGATGCCATCCAAAGGGACCTGGACAGGCTGGAGAATTGGATCACGTGAATCTAATGAGGTTCAACAACTCTAAATGCAGGATGCTGCATCTGGACCGGGGTAACCCTGAATACAGACTGGGAGAAGAACTCATTGAGAGCAGCCCTGCAGAGAAGGAACTGGGGGTTCTGGTGGATGAAAAGCTTGGCATGAGTTGAGAGTGTGACCTTGTAGCCCAGAAGGCCAACTGCATCCTGGGCTGCATCAACAGAGAAGTGGCCAGCAGATGGAGGGAGGGGATTGTGCCCCTCTGCTCTGCCTTTGTGAGGCCCCACCTGGAGTGTTGCATCCAACTATGGGGCCCCCAGCATAAGAAAGATGTGGGGCTGTTAGAGCAGGTCCAGAGGAGGGACATGAAGTTGGTGAGAGGACTGGAGCACCTCTCCTATGAAAAAAGGCTGAGAGAGCTGGGAATGTTCAGCCTACAGAAGAGAAGGCTCCAGGATGACCTCACTGCAGCCTTTCAATACTTAAAGGGTTCTTATATAAAGGATGGAGAAGGACTCTTTACATGGGTAGATAATGACAAGACAAAGGGGAATGGTTTTCAACTAAAAGAGGGAATATTTAGATTAGAGGTTAGGAAGAAATTTTGCACTCAGAGAGTGGTTAGGCACTGGAACAGGTTGCCCAGAGAGGTTGTGGATGCCCCATCACTGGAGGTGTTCAAGGCCAGGTTAGATGAGGCCCTGAGCAACCTAGTGGGTGGTGTCCCTGCCTATGGCAGGGGATTGGAGCTAGATGATCTCTGGGGTCCCTTCCAACCCAAGCCATTTTGAGATTCTATGATTAATATTTAGACAAAGTTTTTCTTGCTTTTCTGTATGCTAGGGAGAAAATGCAGCAATGATAAAATGTAGGTTTCAGGATGTGCAGTCTAAGTATACCTCTTTGTTTTCCACTTAGATTGTTTTTCTGCACTTTCTCACCCTTGCTTTAATATTTTTAAAATTATGGTCAGGTTGGTAAGTTTTCTGACATACGTGTTAGCCCCTACTTTTGTTTTTAACTCCTCAGTTGCCTTAAACTTGTTTAAACTCTTATAGTTCTTTTGCAATATATAAATAGGAATGTATTTTTTATTTACTTTCTTCCAATAATTTCTGTTCTGACCTGGAAAATGAGTGCACTGTTCTTTGAAGTCTCAGCAATCCTGCATAAAATATAAGTATTTTTTTCTAACTGGCACTTGTTATGGGATGAGCAGACCCTCTCTGCATGGTCAGCATTTGTCTTGTTTTGAATAACGACCTGTGTGATACGTACCTTTACTCTCATATTCATTATGAACAGCATCCCTAATGCTATACCTAACAAATCTAAAATAAGCTCTGTGTGAGCTTTTGTCTTTTTAAATCCTTGGTAAGAAGAAAAAGCATCAGTTATAGACTTTCCATCTCCCAGGACCAATATGGGCTGACAGAGCAGGACAAGGGCCTATTCCCACCTCTGATACCCTGAGTAGTTACAATACCAAAGCATATCCTGTGCCAGCCTTTGCATGCATACAGGAATCTTCTTGACTCCGGCTACTTTGGGCTCATGTCCTCAAATTACAGCTGAGGCCCCTTTCATCTACTCCTCTTTATCCATTACAACATAGCACTGTGCCCTCACCGTGCCTGCAATCTCACTAATGTGTACAAGAGTGTTTGCAGCTCCTACTAGAAAACAGACTGTTTCTACACAATTAAATGTGAAAAACAAAAAGGACAGATTTCAGATTTTTTTTGTTGTTGTTATACAAAGTAAGAAAGCAATGCTGATCTGCAACTAACCTTTTGATTACCAGCTGCCTGTCAGCACCTTCTTAAATTTCCTATCTAATGGTTTCATTCTGGTGTCCTATATTTGGACTGTGTCTGGCTGTAGATACCTTCCAGCTTCTGGCCTGATCTTAAATTGTGCTCTTGCCTTTTTCCATATGAATATGTAACTTCAAACTCTCCAGACCCTGACTTCAGCTTAGCTTGACACTGGCATATGTTTCCTGTTATCAGTTTAATGCTTGGGAACAAGGAATTGATGCAATTCTACCTCTACCTATCAGGATCCACAGAGAAATGTGTATTTGACTTGGTTGTTTGTGGAGGCTAGCTTTTCTCTGCCATGCATTTGTCCTAAATAAATAGACATCTGCTTTGCTAAAGCTCACCTTGTTTTCTTGAGAAACTAGATCTAGAAGCGTGAAACTAAGTTCAGGTCTGCCATGAAAGTCAAAATGATATTAAAAGGAAAGCAGTACGGGTTTCTGTTCTAAATACATGATGGTTGGCAGTCTGAGACCTGGGAGATAAACTGAGGTATCCTAAAACTGGAGCAGAAGTACTTCTTATTTAAAAAGGAGGAGGTAAGCAGAGGAAGATGGAAGGAAGGCCACTAATAGGCAAAAATGGTTAACATGGTTTCTAGCTAACTTCCAGGCACTTTGTCAGTTCTGAAATTCAGGCAGCCTTACTAGAACACATGGGAAATCATTGGGTAGGGCAAGGTTTGAACATGCTACTGAACTATGGTGCCTCTTGACTAATCAATGCCTCCTCAGAGAGCTACCAGCTGACAAGCCAGAGCCCTGGATTGCTCCAGAAGCATGTAAAGACTGAAGGGTGAAGATTGGATTCCAGAAAATACCTTATACATTACCTCCTGTGACACTTTTGTGGAATTAGGCCACAATGTGTTACTTACTCTCTATTTTGAGTAATGTGCTCAATTATCAGTTCCAGTTGCTGAAAAGTGACCGGATATGAGAATTGAACATCTCCCTTCACATTACCACTCCCCCAATTCAACTTTTTCTTATTCTTCTAACAACCATACCTTTAAGTATGCTCTATTATATTTTCAAATAAATCTGAGAACCTTTATTAAACTACAAGTCTCTGTCTGAATAACCCCCCAGTGTCCTGTATTTCTAATGTTACCCTAGTTTCCCAACTGTTGAATTTAGACATTTATTAGGATGAAGTGTGAAAAGAATAACTAGTGTTAGTGATTAATAAATCAGAAAGATCTCTCTTGTGCATTTTTTCACACCATTGGAATAGTACTTGCCATATCTTGTATTGCATTGCTGTTTCTTGGATTTGGTACACTGGGCCAGCATGATATTTTCAGCCTGTAAATAAATATTTTAAGTTTACTGTCAGGTTAATTGACTTTCATTTCCTATACATTTAAATTAACTGCCATTACTACCTAAATTTTATTGGTATTTTCATGACCATTAAACAAAGATGTTCTACAATGATTATTAACCACAATGCCAATTAAAAAAAGGAAGGCCAAGCTTGTTAATCTGCATTGAACTGCTGAATTGGTGAAGTAAATACCATCCAACAAACAAACAAACAAAAAAGCAAAAACAAACAAACAAAAATACATGTTTCTAGCTTTCATGCAGTGATCCTGCTGTTCTGGAGGAGGCTGTCCCTGGGACCTGCATACTGGGACAGGGATGGCAATGTGGCTCCTGCTCTTCCTTCACAGTCTGAGTTGAGCTGTTTTTGGGACAGACTACAGTGTCTCACCATTTCATCTGATACAAGCATAAACATACCTCTACTAAACTGTTTCTGCCATAGCTGTAGATGAAGGGATAATCCACAAAAACAACATGCTGCAAAATCAAAACCCACCATGTTTGTTTCAGAGCTTCAGACCCCCGGGGGGCTTGTAAAGCATAGCAGGGTTCAGAATGGAGCTGTTAAAATTGATTTCAGCTGGCTGCTTGTCCACAGTCCTCTGCTCAGAGTGTTGGACTTTCCATCTCCTTCCTTGAACCCAGGGGCTCAGAAACAACAATACTTGCAGCATGCCGCCAGGCTCTTCAGTCTCCCATGGCTGTAACCACCATGGGGGTATGTGCACGGGAGGCCCTGGGGCTGCTCCCCCTCTGCTGCTGCTGAGAGATTGGGTGAGAAGAAGCTGCCTTTCATCTTCCACACCAGAGGCATGAAGCAAGGGCTGCTTGTGAAGGAGTGTCTGGAAGGTACTGATGCCGGGCAGCCATGGTAGGGGCCAGGGCAGGGCCCAGCTGGCTCCCTCAGCACTGATCAGGCTGAGGTGAGGGGTTTTGTCCTCCCTCCCCTTTCTGAGAGGACAGGCCACAATGGCAGTGTGCTCATCACTCCTGCCACCCTGGGGTACTGGAGAGCATTGCTCAGCATTTTCCAGCTGAGCTTCTACCTGCCAGCAGCTGCTGTCAGCTGCACCATGGGACTTTTGGGCAATGACTCATATCCATACGAAAAAAATAAACACATCTGTGAGAGACTGTATGAGGTTATCTAGGCCATCATCCTGCCTCTGTGCTGACTTCAGTGTTGTCTGCTCTTAGAGTCAAATCTAGACTTTATTAGAGGTCAGGTACTACGTCTTTGTTGAGGTGAAGCTTGTTGTGAAGCCCGAGACAGTAGATTTGTCTGATTTCTTCTCTGATCCTATGAAGATGGATTTTTCTGTAGCTGGTTAGTCCCTTCTTAACAGCTTCAAATTCAGCATCTGAGGTTGGTGCTTTTTAAAGGGAGAAAAAAGGCTGTGGCATTCTAGGATATCAGAATAGTGATATGAATGGTTGTATGCAAATAGGCTTATGAGTAAAGGAGCATTAAAACCAACTACTATGTAAGACATTTTTATTTCAGTGTTAGTGCATACACCTAATATTGCACCTGCACCTCATATTAATTTGAGGGTAAGAAGACATCTTCCCTTGTCCATATCTTGTAGGCACCCTTAATACTCTCTGCTCTTCCTACTCATCCATTCATTTCTCCTTCCCATTATGGTTTATGTGCATAATTTGTACAGTTAACATCTAAATGGGCTTGCAGGAAAATGCTCAGATGGCAACGTCAGTTTCAGTATGCTGGTGGAATTTATCTTTGTATTTCAATGGAAAATACATGATCAACATTTAGGAATGAAAGAGTAAAATAATGAAATGCACTCTTTTTATTTCCTTATACATAGCCTAATTTCTAATGGGAGAAATGATCCATGCTCTTTTCAAGAGTGTTTGAGACAGGAAGTAGTCAGGTAACTCTATCAAAAGTAAAATATTATAGGTTTTTGACAAAGTATTTTAATCAGCTTGTTACTGGTTTGTAAATATTCTCATTGTGTAAATGAGTAGGGTGGCCTGTTTGTCTGGTGCTTTCAAATTGAGTTGCTTGCAATGACAAAAAAAGCCCACTGCTATGAAACTTAGGGTTAAGTAAAAGGGAGGTAGTGCTAATAGCATAATTCAGTGTTTACTTCTTACCTTTTAAACACCAGAGAACAAATCACATGTGCAAAAACCAAAACAAACACCATGCTGAAGAAAATGCCAATCATAAAACCTTCAAATTGTCCTTTATCTGATGGGAAACAACAGAAAGATTGAATCAAACTTATGGTATCAAGTATGGAGAGGCTTTATTGCCTTCACTAGAGAAATACTTCAAACATATGTGAAATTTAACACGTGTTCTGGGATTCCTGTAACTGAAATTTAGTTTAAACAAAATATGGGATTTTTCAGACTGAGGCTTCAAAGTTTTTATTTTTAAGATATCTTGATATATGCCAAGCTCTTAAATACACAATTCAAAGATAAACGCCATATAATAAAAGAAGTATACCTACTTCCCATGTAAGTGAACTCTGGCTTGTTTAACAGGTCAGGCCTCTGCTGCAGGTCTGACTTAGTAGGAAACTATTTGATTGAAATTGACATTTAATGTTTCAGGATTTATTTTATTTTATTTTATTTTTTTTTGTGGTCACTCTCCACCTGGTCAAGCTAATAGTAACATTTAGTTATTTAGTAGATGATATGCTTCACCCATTTGAAATATTAAAATAATTTTATCCTCAGTCAGCCATTTGTCACGCTTCACTGTGAATCTACATCTACTATTGCTCATGTTAACAGATCTGCTTATGTTATAGATCTCTCCACCAGCCACCCCAAGACAAAAGTTTCAAAATAAGATCAGGAAACTGTGGTCAGTGCATGGTTCTGTTGCTGATACTGACAAACTATATTTGCAAAATGACTGTTTGCTTTTTCTTTTCCCATATACTCTCCAGCAAAAAGTTCTCTTTTAAAATCGAACAGCTACTTAATTTTGCTTAAAAAAGGTATTTGAAAAGTTACAAATTGCTTTGTTGCTGAAAAAGACTTTTATGACCAAGAAACCTGAGATTAAGAAACCTGTGAAATACTGGGGAGAAGTGAAAATACTAAGTGTAATCTTTAAATTCATTGTAATTACTTAAATTTTTAAAATATTGCATTAAATTAACTCTGAAAGTTTTATCTTAATATATGTTCAATAGCATGGATGGAATAGAAGTACTGCAGATAAGCTCCAGTGGAAACACTTTGATTTATTGTGCTGTCAGGAGAAAGGATTTATGTGGGGAAAAAATGCTGATTTCAAAGAAGGTTTTTAATTTCTTCCCTGTTTCTTTCTTCATCACACTTTTGACTCTTCAGTTGTTTGTATTAAATGAGGGGGGTATAAATACAAAAAAGCTGTAATGGTAAGAAACCATTAGAATCTCTGAATACCTCAAGGTACTTTTCCTGTGACAGATATCATTTTAGCCTGCTTTTTTGTTATTGTTTCGGACTTTTCTTGTAGAAGGCTTCACTTGAGTGAAGCTGTGGTCAAAATTAAAAACAGTCTACTACAGTTTTAGATTGTCTAATTGATAATGTGTTAAAAATATTTGAGAGTCTCTGTTTTAGCTAACCCCAAAGTTACTCAAAACACCTTCTAGTCCTACAATCCAAATTATTTACGAAAACATTGAAAAGAACTGGCCCTAAAATGTAGCCTTGAGGGACTCCACTGGTGACAAGCCAATAGCTTGATGTAGCCCCATTTACCACAAATCTTTGAGCCCTACCCACCAGCCAATTTTTCACCCATCATATGATGTTTTTATCTAGCTGTATGCTGGACATTTTGTTCAGTAGGATCCTATGAGAAACTGTATCAAAAGCTTTATTGAAACCCAAAAAGATCACATCAGCTGGTTTCCCTTGATAACTAGATGGGTGATCTTATCATACATAACAGGAAATTATATTTGTTAAGTAGGACCTACCCCTCATGAGCCCATCTTGGCTGTGACCTATGACTACATTGTCCCCCAGGTGCACTTCAATTACTCCCAGAATAACCTTATCCATAATTTTACCAGGGACTGATGTGAGACTGACGGGCCTGTAGTTACCAGGCCTGGTAAAAGTAAAAAAGTACTTTAGTTATTAGAAAACAAAAGATCTTATCAACTGTCACCCGTAGTGGGAACAATTGAAAGAGGGACTTTTTATTGTTAATGGCTCAGAGGGCTAACTGGAAATCATCTCTATGCAGTTGCTCAGGATTTTGCCAAGAACAGAGACTACTGAACTTAACTAGTCACAGGCAGAATATTTAAACTGGTGAAATCTGTGATGGGAGTCATCAGTAAATAATGTTCTGTGAATAGTTTACATAAAAAAGGGCAGAAAATGTTTCAGAGGTGAGAAATCTAGCTAAGTCTTCTCTGCATGTTAGGTAAAGAAATATAAGAGTTACATAATATATAGTACCGTATTTTAGAGTACTGAAAGGTTGTGAAAGAGTCGGCAGTCCTTCTCCAGCATTAGTGAATCCTGAAATCTGTACGCGGTAGATGGTCTCTCCCTTAAGTCCAGTAAGACGGTAACTTGTGGTAGAAGAGTTGACATTAGCAGCTGAAAACACAATAGGGATTAGGGTGTGAGGCAATTAGGTGATCTATGTTGGCTGAGTCTGTAACAGTGCAGCTGACATGGGAACAGGAAAAATTTTTATGCCCTGATCCATATCTGGAGGAGGCCACTCTATGCAGGTTTTCTTTGGATGATTATAGGAGGTTATTATTCTCCAAAATACTTGCATGCATTTTGATTCCAGGTATAAAAAGAATGATTTTCTAACACACCAGGACACCTAGGTGACATGTGCAGTAGACTGTGTATAATAGGCAATAGGCCTGATTTGCTGAACTCTGGTTTTCATGAATACTCCTGGCTCTAACAGTTGAAATAAGGACAGGTTCTCATAGCAGTAAGGGAGTAATGTGTGTGTTAAGTCCTGTCTTTGATCATGGAAAGAGAAAAGCACCTGAACTACCTGTAAATAATGACTGAAAAAGATTTGCAAGACTAGACCTTTGCTTTACTCTCACTACTGTAATCAGTAGTAATTCACTTTGATCAATATCACTGCTCCTTAGTTTCTGTACAGAAAAATGGCCATGTATTCTAGGCCTTTTAGTTCAAACTTTCTTTCCAGATGGAGCAGTTTCCTCCAGTTAGAATTATTTAACTGACTAGTGCAGTAGAATAACTTTAACTTGGCAGAATTTTGTTTTCAAGTTTGCTACTTAGAATTTGAGATCTTCAGAGCAGTATAGATGGTGCTGTAGCCTACAGGTTTCCCCAAATTCTCCAGTAAAATTATTTTTCCTTTCTGGAAAACATGGCAATCTGTTGTTGGGTCAGTATTTTATTGACTGATTTGGAGAGAGGAAAGAAATGAAGCTCAGTCCTGGACACTCCCTTCTGTCTCCTCTTCCACTCTCTGATAGGTACGTGGGGAGGAATAGAGGTCCCTGAAGTCACTGTCAAGTCCCCTGCTAACTTAGGGGATAACTTGAAGATCTTTTTACTTCTTATGGTTCTCTAAAGGTATATGCCACCATGAATTATAGAACCCTTGTTTTTCTCCTTTGTCAGGCCCTAGGTCTTGGCTTCTATTTGTCTTTCATAACATGTTTAATTTTATTTGAAAGTTAATACGTGCGAAGTTAATGCATTATTATTTACCACAAGAAGACTTCCCACTGCAAACCAGAAGAAAAATGTTTAGCAAAATAGATACTTTATTATTATTTTTTTTAACTTAAGAGTTTGAAATCATAACTATTCATTTGTTTCAATGTGTATAAGTTTAAACCTTAGAAGTTAAACAAAAAAGCTATAATTAAAAAAATATATTTCTAAAAATTAAATTAATAACCAGGTATTTCAAACCAGGTAAGAAATACAAAATACTTTCACTATTAATTGAATTCTTTACAGAAATATAATGCACAGATTGAAACCTGGCTGAGTTGCAATGAAATATAAAAGTATTGTAACTGAAATCATAATACCTCAATTACTGAAAGTATACATATTCTTTTCAGTGTCACTGAAGAATTCTACTGTATTCTTAGAACTGTAAGTTTTAAGGCAACTTTTCTTATCAATATTTAATGTGAGGTGGTCCTAGGAATACCTTGAATTTTCTTGATATCATCTAAACCATTAAAACTCTAACAAGGAGATGATTTTTGAAAGCACTCAGTTCCCAGGGAAATCTAATTCAGTAGTGCATTATAAAAGCACTATCACAGTGCAATACTGTATGAATGTAATGTCTCTGTATGAAACTTTTTTTTGTCATGGATCTGATTTACTCCCTTGTTCTGAGCAATGGACACTTACCCAGCCACTTTTTCCCTGATGAATCTGTGTAGCTGATTCTGTATCCCTGGAGAAAACCCAAACAGTCTTCTGCTGCTATTTCAGTCCACTTCAGAAGTGCAGAATGCTTTGTGATATTCAGAATTGTCACATTAGTGGGACCTGCCCTAGGAACTTAATTCAGAAAATAATTTAAGTTCTGCATTAGTAGTTATGCAACAGACATACAAGACTGAAACCCAGCTGCTGCCTAGAGATGCTTGCCTGATTCTAATTGTCATAAATATTATATCAAGAATGGAAGAGAAAAGAGAAATCCCATAGAGTAAAACAACCTCATCTTAACCTCTTGTGGTATCTCTGCCCATAGCAGGGGGTTTGGAACTAGATAATCTTTAAGGTTCCTTCCAACCCAAGCCATTCTGTGATTCCATGATTAAGCAATGCCCAAATACATAGAAAATATGCCTGACTCACTGCAAACACTTTTACTCCAACAGTCACAGCTGTATTCATTTCAAGTTGCAATAGAAGACATCATGGAATTTGAACTGGAAAATCTAACTTTTGCCACAGTTAAACTTGAGCTACAAGGAGTAGTAACTCAGGGACACTCTTTCCATTATTTTGGTAATGTCATGTGTAATAATATCATTTCTATGGATCTGTCAGTAAGAAACAGCATTCAGGTCATTCACTGCCAGTGCATAGCCACTTAGGACCAAAGGCAATGCTAACTGGAGAATGCTGTTAAGTCACCTGGAAAAGAAACATTGTGTAGGACTTTTTTTTTTTTTTTTTTTTTTTTTTTTTTTTTTTTTCTTTTTTTCTTTTCTGCAGATAGGAAATAAAAAGAAATGTAAGAGATGAGGTTATATAAAAGGGAGGAATACCTCCTTCAACTGAGTAAAAGTGGGTCACTCCAAAAGTCTTTTCATGTCTCGTGAAATTTTCACACTGACACACATCAGATGCATGTACCATTATTTTGTACAACTTACGTGGCTGAAAATTGTCTGGAAAACAAATAAACGTATATCAGGTTTTACTGAAAAGTTACAAATGAAAAAAAAAAAAAAAAAGGAGGAAGGACAACAAGTTTATAGCTTTTCTATACAGCTCTTACTTTCTGAGCCTAAAACCATAGTATAAATTTACAGTGCATTACACCAAGCACAATGTATATGCATTGTTTTTCATTTCCTCTAATCCCTTTACTAAAACTATTTCAAAAGCAGAACAAGATGTAACACTGTTTTGCTTTTAAAAGATGCCATACTTACTTATAGTCCAGCTCTGGAAGGCTTAAGCTGCTGAATAAAAAGTATGAAACTAAAATGGCTGTAGACTTCTTAGTTCAAGGACAGATATTTCCCCCCCTAAACTAGCATATTTAGAAACAGGCAAAAAACTACTAGATGTAACATGGTGCAGGTGTTGCAGGAGGACCAAGGAAAACATTACATTTATTAACATGAAACTGGAGTTAAATGTTCTCTGCTGTACATAAAAGACAGTTCTGAATGGTCTTTGCATTAGTCAGCTATGTGATTTTAATCAAGATTTTGGATGACTGTCTTTTAAACTGACCTCTGCCTACAGATCTTCATTCTCGATTTGGTAATCAGAGTACTGGAGTTGAGAATTTGTGCTCTGAGAAGTACAATTATGGGGAAGGAAAATAATATAGGGGAAAGTCTGTAACAGAGCAGTTTATATTTGAAGTTAAGTTTACCAAGGGGCTAGGGAAGCTTTTTTTTATTCTCATACCACAGTGTTATCCAGCAGGTAGTGTACAGGTCTGCCTGAAATGTGGGGAAAGAGAGATCTCTTACCAACAACAGCAGCTTAGCTACATTTCTTGCCCAACTGTGACCAGAACAATCTTACTGAGGACTCTCTCAGGACTCTCTCTACTTAGTTGTTTCGTAAAAGTAGATGTTGCCTTAGTGCTGGACAAAGACACAAGGCATGCTTACCTGGATCTTCAGTTTGTTCTTAAAAACAGGATGAAAATTCTTCCCTCCCCCGTCAAAAATAACCAGTAAATGAAATGGTTCTTCCATTAGGAGGTGTGGTTTTTGCCATTACCTAGTGTGAAATTTCCAGCAGGTGTAGTTACAATTTTCATGTGCATGTCCTCTTTACCAGTGCCCCAGTCAACCACAAAACATTTTGGACTGTATTCTGGAGTCCAGGTGACAACTGCATCAGTTCCCTGAGGTTTAACATTGATTTGGCCAGGCAAGTCTGTGAACAAATGTACCATTAGACTTGAATGAACAGGAAAGCAGTCTGTCCCTCCCCCCTTTCACTCTTTTTCTGTCTTTTGCTCTGAGTCATTTCAAGATTCTTCATTAAGTAGCTATTGTGAGGATGACTGGTATATAGTAATGTCTACACTTTTATGTCAATAAAGAAAATTTAGCAGCTAATACTTTGGAGTGGTCTCTGGGAACACCAGTGTTAACTGATGTTCATGACCTTTAATTTCTTACAATTGGATATGTGGAAATGGTTGTTCCATGGCTCAGGAAGTAGCAGCCTGACATTGCTAAACAGCCTCCTGAGGACTGCCATTAACTGCTACATATAGAGCAAATGTGAGACTGCTTATACCTGGGGGAGGAGAAGGGGCAAATTATAGGTTGTAACTATGCAATTTCATATTTCATATTCTTCCAGAAAAATTCAAAATGTTTTAAAAGTTCTGCTGTTTTCTAAGACAGATTATCAAACTAGGGAACACCTTCTGAGTGAAATTAATGGGGAAAATAAACAACTTGTCATGTGGTATAAGAGGTGAATATTATGGCAGACAGAAAAAATTCTCCATTTTATCTCATATCTGAAAACCAATGAGTAGAATTAAAGAAAATATCTTTACTACCCAAGAAAAATTGGAAAGGGGGACCCTTAAGGATCATGGACTCCACACGGGACCACCCCAGAATCAGACCAGATGTCTGAGAGCGTTGTCCAAATGCTCCTTGAACTCTGGCAGGCTCGGTGCCATGACCACTGCCCTGGGGAGCCTGTCCCAGTGCCCGACCACCCTCTGGGTGCAGAACCTTTCTCTAACCCCCAGCCTGACCCTCCCCTGTCCCAGCTCCATGCCGTTCCCTCGGGTCCTGTCGCTGTCCCCAGAGAGCAGAGCTCAGCGCCTGCGCCTCCGCTCCCCTCGTGAGGGAGCTGCAGGCCGCCATGAGGCCTCCCCTCAGCCTGCTCTGCTCTGGGCTGAACAAATCAAGGGGGCTCGTCCCCTCTAGACCCTTCACCGTCCTGGTTGCCCTCCTTTGGACACTTCTTATATTGTGGGGCCCAAAACTGCACACAGTGTTTGAGGCGATGCCATACCAGCGCAGAGCCGAGCAGGACAATCCCTTCCCTCGATTAGCTAGCAGTGCTGTGCTTGATGCACCCCAGGGTACATCTGGCCCTTTTCGCTGCCAGGGCACACTGCTAGCTAATGTTCAACTTGCTGTCAACCAGAACCCCCAGATCCCTTTCTCAAGCCTCCTGTCCCCTAGTCTGTATGTATAGCAAGGTTTGCCTTTTCCCAGGTGCAGTGCTTGCTCTTGTTAAACTTCATCTGCTTGATGATTGCCCAGGCCTTTAATTTGCCAAGGTATTTCTGCAAGGCCTCTCTGCCCTTGATGGAGTCAACAGCTCCTCCTAATCTAGTGTCGACCTCCAACTTACTTAGTATACCTTCAAGTTATGTTAAATACAAGGAATAATAAATTGCTTGGTGGTGTTAACAAGGAATGTTAAATTGTTTGGTCTGTTAGTTAATTTATATCAAAATAATAAAAATTCTCCACAACTTTATTGAGTAAATGTTAAAGTTAGTACCTGTTGCAGAGGAATCTGGGACAATGTAGATGGTCTGTGGAGATTCTCCTTCTTTGTTATAGGCAGAAATATGAACCCTATAATAAGCCATAGAGAGATTTAGAAGAACATTTCTGTCCTTTAGAATGATGCGATTTTGTGAGTCTGTACAACTGTTGGGTATTCTTTCAACATCAATGTAGTATCCAAGGATGTTCTCACTTTGCATTACCTAGAAAGAGGAAAAAGATTATTTCAGGAAAATATTCTTCACTGAGAGTGGGGTTGGGCATTGGAACAGCCTCCCCAGGGACGTGGTCATAGTACCAAGCCTGCTGGAGTTCAAGAAGAGTTTGGACAACACTTTCAGACACATGGTCTGATCTATTTATTTATTTATTTTTGGGTGGTCCTTTGGGTACCCAGGAGTTGGACTCAATGATCTTTGTGGGTCCCTTCTAACTCAAATATTTTATGATTCTATGATCTTATAGAAGTTATGTCCTGTGTACAAAATCAAGAGCAATGGAATTGTATATACAAAATGTCAGATTTAATAATGGGGATAAAATAATAATATTTCAATTAGGTTCTCCGTAATCAATTAAGCAAAGAGTTTTCTTAATATGAACAGTATTCTTAAATTGAGAGGATTTAAGCACAGTTTTAAGTGTTTTGCTTAACTGGGATCTTAGTTATGTGCATCCAACTAGTAATAGCAGCAGTGAAGCAGTCGTAACATTCTCTACATTTCACTGGAACATATACCCCTCATAATTAGGAATTTGAATGTTAATGAGAGGTGTTGAATTGAAGTTTATGCCTCTGAGAAAGTTCGTCTACTGGACTCTGTTAGACATCCAGTCTCTTTGAGGATAAATGCTGATAATTATACTACAACTTTGGAATATGTTATATAGCTATTGATACAAATTTTTAGGTGATGATGGTTCACTCATTATTTTATTGCATTAATCTTCACAACAGATTAGAAAATGAATGGACAGAAATTCAAACCACTGCAGTCTAGATAGAAACTGAAAGAAAAACAAGGAAGTCTGGGAACTGTGCAAAAATTGCTTCTGATATCCAGTGTGTCTATTATTTCTTAGTCACCTTGGCAGTGAATTAATAGTGTAAAGAAAACACTAAAATAGGAGGTCAAGTTATCTCAGTTAAATAATTGGATAAATTTGGACTAACATAGATGGGATGATGGTCAACAAATTTAAAAGGCAAAGACATATATGCTGAGAGGGATTTCTGCTAAAGGTGGAAGTTCTTAAAATGGAAATGAAAGAAGTTTATCCCAGCATATTGAGGGAAGAACCAGTGTCCTTATCTGAAGCTCTGGTGAAGCTGCTGGGGGAATAGCATTATGATTATCTCACCAGACGTTGGAAGTAGAAAATATCTGTGTGTAGGAGAAATGGTTCCTAGAATATCTTGCATATGAGGTCTACTACACAAGCAGAACTTAACTTTCTTAAATTAACAACATGAGATTGGAAAAGGCAAGCACTGTGCAGTGCAGCAGGAGGCCTTATATTATTTCCAGTGAGGAAAGCAATATGTAATGCCTGCTTGGATGTTCACGGCTGAAGCCATCTATCTTGTGTCTTTTGGTCCAAACTCTGTGGAGCTTACACATGGAACATTAACAAGAACAGAAGGCTAGTCTCTACAATTTTAAAGCTGTTTTGTTTCTTTGTTTATTTCAAATTGGCTTAAACAAGTAAGGCAGCAGAAACTTTTTTTTTTTTTTTTTTTTTTTCCTCAATTTACCTTGTTAATTATTGATTATACTCCTTTCTTCTGCCTCTTCAATGTTTGCTGAAGCCATCTGGACTTCAATCTTATTTGGTATACTAGATTAGTAGAAGAGATTTCCTGAAAGAAGGTGCTAGTCTTGATTTTGTATTTAAAGTACATAGTTTATCCTCAAAGTACTTTAGTGGAGAATGCTTTCTTGTCTTAACATTTAAATTGGCACATACAATCCACTTCTTTATCTCAAAATGAATCATTTACTTTGCAGCTTTGCCTTCTTCTCAGGAGATAAAGGAAAAGAAGGGATATCTCATCCCAATCAGAAGCGTAGGTGTCTACTTCCTCTGCTATTTTTTTTCTTTCCCTTACAAAAAACCACATCGGTTTACAAAACTTTCCAGATTTTCTTGATATTTCAAAACTCTGCCAGTCTCTGTCTTTTCTGCTTTAGACATTCCCTATGGCAAGTTTCTGGGAGTCTGTAGATGTTCCTTCTCTCAACATCCACATAGCCTTAGTTTCCACATGAAAACCTGCAGGTACACCTTGCTCAACAAAATTGCCTATGGGCCCCTTAAATGTGAATTCAAGACTGTCAATTATCCATTTCTTGCCAAGAGAATTTCAGCTGGTTCAATTGACTGATAAACTGTAGTCAGTCTGCTGGTAATGACACCTGCTACAGAAGGGGAAAAGCCTCTCACTTCTAAAGTCAATTTTAAATATCATCAGGGGAAACATGAAGCTGGATGCTCTTGTAAGCCAGAACAACTTTTATTTCCTTTCCTCTCCAGATTATAATGTATTTGCACTTCTGAATTAGCAAATTAGTAGACTTACTAAGTGCTTTTCTGAAAAATTTTGGTCTCTGTTGAGAATGTGAATGTTCCTTAGGAATGTGTCAGACACAATGTACATTTCTTGAACGTGTTAAGGCTTGCAAGGATCTTTCAAGAAAAGCTTAATTCTAAAACAAGCCTGAGGCACACCAATTCTTGATGTTAGCTGGAAAGAATATTAATTCTAAGCAATCATTTGAGCCTAGAAATTGCTATTTTAATAATTTTAAGTAAAAAAGATAAATAGTTTATAAATTGGTGTAGTTTTTGCTTACTAGTTTCTAGCACCTGGCACAGAACCACACAAATTCAGTGAATCCTGAAGCACAAATTCAATATTCAATGCTTTTTCTTTGTACACTGTAGCCTCAATAAAATGAGAAAGACTATTTTCTTCCTATAAAGTAATGAATGAATAGCATGGATACAACGGAAGGGACCCATACTCAAGAGAACATTACCTCCCACTTAAGAAGAACACTTCTTCTGCCTGGAGAGATTTCTGTAGTTGCATTATATGATATTCTTGGCTTGCTCATGAGCTCTGGTAAACATGGGAAAATAGGTTGACATGCACTCATAAAATCAGTTGATCTTCATATTTTCAATAGTATCTGACAATGCTATTTCCTATGATATAAAATTGGAAAAGGCTTTTACACTCATGCTTATTCACATGAAACCATCTTTCACTTACTGTGAGGGACCAAAATCTCTCTACTCCAAATGCAAACACAGTGAAGACCATCCTTGTCTATGCATCTGAGCTGAACAATGTATGAAGCTGTAGCATTTAAATTTGAAACAGTGATGTTGACAGCATTGCTTTCTATGGGCACCTAAAAACAAATGATGTTTAATGTATGTGGCAGCAATAAAACATAAGACATAGTCTTGTAAACATAATAAAGCATAGTCTTATATTAACTGTTTACTCAGTCAAGGACCATTATTCTGACTGCAGAAGAAAGTAGCAGTCCCCATCATAAAATAACTGCTACATATCTTAGTCAATTTCTTTTAATTCTTTCAAGATTATGTTTTCTTCTTTGTGCTCTAACTCTGTTCAGCCAGGACATGTAAGCTGTACTGTAGGTCTAAACATTGCTTTTTAAAAATGGATTAGGCAGATATGCAAAATATTATCAGTTACTTAACTTTGATACTTGCTGGCATTCTGAAGAACAATATCACAGTTATCTGATCTCTAATAAGTATGAAAATTTAATGATACCAGCAAAGAAGGAAATATGGCCCATCACTTGATGTGTAACCAGGACTTGGGATTTTATCTCATTTCTAATATCATCTGTAGATTCTCAGCTTTTCCACTGTTTATGGTTGTGTCTTATTGTCTGGTTAATTTACCAGCTAACACAGTGTTCTTTTTTTATTATTATTATTATTTTTCTTTTTTTTTCTTTTTTTTTTTTAATTTTCTGTATAAAACTATTAATTTGTCTCTCTCATACAGCTCAGGATCTGTCAGAACAAAACTAAGAGATCTGAGATTTGCCTTCAAATTGAATGCTATGCTTTCTTGCTATCCATATTTCAATGCTCTTCAGTAGCATCCTGTTTACATCCTGCCATATGTGCTATAGTAAGGCACCTCATGTTCTCAATTGGCATCTGGAAATACTTACCAGTGTCCACTGAGTGGTTTCTGTGAGTGCCTCTCTGTATCTCAGTTCATATTGTGTAGGAGTTGCAGGCATGTCCCATTTTATTATCAGTTGGTTTGTTATCTGATGAGCATTTATGTTAGATGGTGTCAAGCACTTCCCTAAAATGGGAAATATGCAGATGTTATCAATACAAGAGAAGCAGGAAAGCTTTGATAATTATGTGTCAGGTGTGTTGGTGTGTTTCACTGAAAATAAAATATAGGACTTGGCTCAGAATACCGAACACTGCAAGACTTTTAAAAGACTGGAAATAAATTATTACTAAATCTTTATGGCATCAACAAAATAGGATTGTTCCTCCTGCAATTCCTTTGTGAATGCTTCTCCTGGTATCAGGAAGACCCTTTTTCTAAAGCGGTGCTATTCTGAGTGAGTCTGAATGGCAAAATCAAAATGTCAATAGTACCTAAAATCATGTTATGTAGAAAAGTTTACAGAACTTAATGGCTTCCAATTTCAGCAACTGTGTTTAGCTGTGTAATTTTAAATGTAAATACATTTTGTTTCCCCTCTAATAAAAGCAAGGTGGCCAAAAGTCTCCAGAGGAGGTCATAGTGATAATTTGTTTGTACTGGTAGTGCCTGTCAGTGGTGAGAAGCACTGTTTTACTTGGAACATAATTACTCCGAGAAGGTTGGGCTTTGGGAAGATCTTGAAGTTATCTCAGTGATTTGATACTCTAGAGAATCTGTGAACAAGTATCTAAACTGCATAGTTCATGTGAACAAGTATCTAAACTGCATAGTTCATAGGATTTCTTTTTTCATACATCCCCTGAAGTACTGTGTAATAGGCAACAATCCTGAGAAAATAGTTGAAACTTGAAAAGATTTCTTAAAACTTAAATGCTCTACAGCAAGAATTCCTCAAATGCCTGCTACTGAGTCAGCCTGCCCTTTTTACACCCATAAAGAAGTTAGGAAAACCACCAGAGAGCAGAGGAAGCTGGTAAAGTATGGTACACAAAGATATTTTCAGTATATATTTTTGGGGATATAAGTATTTTATAGTCTAGCAAATGTTTTAAAGTCCTGCTCCAAAAAAAAAAAAAAAAAAAAAAAAAAAAAAAAAAGACTTCTGCAATTGACTTCAATGAAGATTTCATCCAAATAAGACAAACTGCAACACTCTGAATTAGTAAAAAGAGCATGTGTATATCAGGAGTTACGATTTTGAAACTAATTTTGAAGAAAATGCTACCACTGTTTCAGCTGGATGATGAAGTAATACAAATCATGAAGATGTTGTACCTGCTTTGCTTGGTGTTAATGAGATGTTCTTTCCTTTCACACAGCTGTCATGGGCATAATTCACTGCTATCCAAATAGATGCAGAGCGTTGCATGAAGAGATCCTTTCGTTCTATTGTGATGGCAGGTGATGACGTATTTCTTTGGAAAAGTCTTTGGATTCTTTCCCTTCACAAAAGAGGAATCAGAATGAAGACCAAACTTTTCTGAGCAGCTTGAAACAGCAAATGTAATTCCAGTACCACAGTAATTCTAGCTAAATTAAACTTGTAAATCTGTGTTGTGTGGTGGAATACTTAAATTCTTTAAATTTATAATGCACAGAGTGATACAAGACAAAATCTGTATGGCCTTCTTGTACTTATAATTGCATGTAAATAGCATTCAGAAGGTATAATTTTAGGTTAGAAATTACTTCATAAAATCTACTTGCCACCTACAATGGAGATACATAAATTCCTTGAATGAATCTCAATTACCACAAAGGTATGAAAAACGTGGTGTATTAGGGTGTTATGCCTGTCTTCTGACTAAAGTCTGATGCTTTGCAGGAACAAGACATAGATAATTAAATGCCACCTCAGTCCTCAGACCTGTAGATTTCTCCTAAGTATATCTGAGTATGAAAACGGCCCAGGAAGTCTGAGAAATTTCATTGTTTTCACCCACAGTTAGTGGTTGCTGGTGCCTGATGCTTCTGTGTGTTTGTAGTTCCAACATTCATCCAGGAAGGGGATTTCTCTGCTTGAAGGTTACTAAAAGTTGGGCCTCCTAGACAAACACCCTATTCCTCAGATTTTACATTAGTATTCTGTACTCCTGTAGGTACTGCAATATCTACATGGGAGGTGCCTAAGCAGGTGCTCCTCTCATCCTCAGTTACTTGCCTTCAAGAACACTCTTTCAAGAACAATACTAAAGGAAAAATTCAGTCTCCCTTCTCCTTTGACTTTGTTTACAAATTCCTTATTTTACTGCATTCATTAGCAGCAGAAAATACCTCCATTTTTTTCAAATGTCTTCAAGTCTTCCCCCTCCACAGCCTTGTGTAATGGTTGAAGATGCAACAGTAAAAGTAAGTCAACAGGGTAAGTCTACCATGTACAGAATATATTTGCAAGATACAAAGTGCCTCCAACTCATGGTGACTGTGCAGTAAGGCTTTTTATATAAATGACTTCTGTAATTACTATGTGCTTCAGACTAGTTGATGGAAAGATACTTTATGCCACCTTGATTCTCACCCAAATCCAATAGCTGGCCAATTCCCTGTTATAAATTTAAACAAATTCAGTGGCCAAAAGGTATGTTGACTGTCCAGTACTATTTGGAGCAATTTAGGCACTTTACACTGTTTTTGGCCCAAACCATTTAATGCAGATAGGAGTCCACAGTTCATAGAATCACAAAACAGCTGAGGTCATATTGGACCTCTGGATATCAACTTGTCCAATATTACTGCTCAAAGGAGGATCATCTAGGGCAGTCAACAGCAGGGAGAAGAGCACGTATGAGAGCCAGTCCTGTGTCAATATACACTGTCCTTGTAGTTCCGTTAGAGAGGAAACCTCTTGCTATCTGGACTGGCTGAAGCCAGCTGAGATTTTGGCCTTTTCCAGTGAACTGTAGTGAAAACTGAAATTCTGCCAATGTCCTACATGTAACCAATTGCCACAAAAAAGTTCTCTTGGGTAGTGGAGGGTTTGGGACTAGCATGTGAATGTAAAGAATATATAAAGAACAGCAGGGATGGGGATAATGAATAAACACTTAAAGGGGAAAGATTTAACTTTACTTTGGTTTTTCCTCACCACTCAGTCATGTTTCCTTCATGAAAAGGACTTAAATGGTAGACTGTTCCTGTTCTGTCTAGGCTTTCCCTCACAATCTCTGACACACACAGAACAGATTTTTCCAGGCTAAAGCTGTGCCAATTCAACGTTCTTAAAAAGAAATGGGTAGGTATACAAATTATCTACCTACTTATTTCAAGTGTTAAATGTGCTGATCATAATAGAATATTAAATAACTGGGAAAACAAACAAACAAACAACAACAAAAAAACACCTTGAAGATTCCCCCATCTTCTGCTCCAGCATGGTTGTGAATCAGGTATTAATATTTCAAACTATGATTTTGAGTGCTTGGTTTGAACATCTGTGTGGGAGAGTTTTTCTTTGATCCCTTTTTTCCTGACAATTACATCACAAGCAAGCATAAGGAAAAAATTCAGTGCCAAACTAATGTTATTTGCAGAATGGGGTGATGTCCTCTCCTAGACAAGCAAAAAATCCTTTCAAATGTGTTTTGTTTTCTTTCTAGCCCAATGAATAGGGAGAAAGGAAGATTTTCTTGAAGATTATTAGGCTGAAGCCTAGGAGACTGAGGTTCAGGTCTTGGCTCTGGCTTGGGAAAATCTCTGATCCCGTGAGGCAGTTGTTTCCCTTCTCGTCCACCTTCTCTTTCACTATTTTACTGCTAGTTCTCCATTCATAACATCAACTATGCTGCCCAGGAACAGCACAGTCTGAGTTTGGCTGGAGACTTAAGAGCAATGACATTACAAATACTCTGGCTGATAGCATCTCTGTAGAAGGAGAGCTGTTTCACAGGTGATTCTCCCCTTCCAAGGAATCAATGCTCCTGGAAGACACAGGAGATGAGACAGCAAATTCAGTGAGGTTTGGTACTTATTGCAAGTTGGCACCTGCTGCTACCTCCAGTGGGAAAGTATTGACGGAGCCAGGGAGAGTAATCACACACACTAGGTGGCTGCCTTGCTAGTCTGCAGTGTGCAGATCACCGGGGAATTTGCCAGCGTAGTGACATTTTCTTATCAGAATTTGCCAACAGCATACAGTATTGTAACCCGTGTACCTCACGATGTGGCCTTATGGCACAGATTGTGCCTTCTGATCTCAGTTCCCTCTTTCTAAACATGCCCTTAATCTCGTGGGAGATCCCAAATATGTAGATATAAAATGAGGAAAATCCCTTTTGTAATGAAGGTACTGAGACAGCAACCTGCTTTGTTCTTTTTATAAAAGCACTGTTCAGATGTTGATTTAATCTGCCTATGTACATTTAACATGGGTTCATTGTTTTAACTTCCTCAAAAAATGGAGAGTGAAAACTGAAGATACCCATATTATGAGATTAACACCTACAAGTTAATTCCAGTTGTTAAACTTGATAATTCAAAATTGCAGTGAAATACTTCAAAATCTCTGTTTCGTACATGCCACATCCAATATCTCATTTGATATGTGGCTTAATATAATATATAATGTATAATGTGTGTATTAGTGTTGAATATTCAGTGCAAATCAATAGACAAAAATCAAAACAATTAATGTGATCTGTGGAAATAGTTTTTCAAACAGGCATGTTGGAAGCATGAAAAGATGAAAAGTCTAATGACCAGCAAACTATAGAAAGAAAAAATAATTGCTTCTCAGATAAACATGATTTACTGGATGGGAAGAGGGTTCTTGCAAGACCATTTACATGTTCTCAGTGGACGGTGAAGAAAATTACTGGAATTACTGGTATGAAGAGCTTGTTTCACTTCTCTGCAACAGGGCTACTGACTTACAAAGTTGCCTGTATCTTTTTTTTTTTTTTTTTTTTTTTTTTTTTAAACAGGGAGGGAGGA
>CM021729.1:19501327-19599890 GCA_011074415.1 Stictonetta naevosa
TCTTGATCAAAGTTTAATGAATCAGTGAAAGAGACTGGTAAGCATAGTTGCTGCTGAGGTCCTCCCAGTCTGATCCAGAGTAGCTTTGCCAGTCACTTTTCATGAAATTAGGAAGTGGTAAATCACTCTTCCTCAGATTGGACAGAGCAATTGCTGAATCTATTCACCTATTTCAGATTTTTTCTGTATATATTTTCCATTCAAGCAGAGGTTCTAGCTGTTTCTGCATTGACAATTAAGTTAGTCTAAGCTTCTGCTTGGCACTGTGTGTGCTTGCCAATGTCAACCTCCTTACAGTTTGGAATCTGCAGCTCTTACCAAATCAATATGAGGTGTGAGGAAAGATTTTGATCAGTATTGTATAACAACCTATAACGGGATGAAATGCATCAGAACACGTCTCAGGCAGGTAAGAATAATGGCAAACAGCGATAAGAGCTTTTCATTTTCTGAAGTGACTTTTAGACTTACCATTTTAAGAATAAGGTGTAATTAACAGTATTTGGAGCACTGGGTGCTGGCAACCAGGTGCAAGTTAGATCCTCACTTATTTCTTTGTAGCACATCAATTCATTGTCCCAGTCTGCAAAACGAAAACATGCAGATTGGAAAACACCCATCACAAGCAAATATTTACCATCAAAAAAGTACAAGATGGCTAGGAGAATCAAAAGAAAAAAAAATATATAAAACCAATTATATTATTTGTGCAATGAAATAAGTACTAGCTGTGTGATCCCTTATGCCATGTTTATTCTCAAGGCAAGCAGCTCACTAATGATCAGAACAAGGGACAGAAACATTTAGAGAGATTAAACATTATGAGTTGCAATGTTTCCAAGGAAAAACTAGTTTTCCTACATGGCAGTAAAAACAGAGAATTGTTCCAATGTTTTACATTCCCTTTACCATCTATTACATACCAAATAATGTAGTACTGAAATGCTTGCCATGGTTTTTCTTGTGGCTTCAGTGTTGTTACACCTTTGAACTGTGTTTCTCTCCTACAACACTGACATCTTGCTTGCAGTTTGCCTCTGCACTTATTTAAAGCTTAAACTGGTTAAACTGTTTGTTGTTGATGATGTTGATTTTGTTGTTGTTGGTTGGTTGGTTTTTTATTTTTTTCAATTCTGACTGGAATATCTTTATACTTCTGGAAGCATTCTCTGGCAGAACTAATTCCATGCATACAAGGAAGCACATCCAGCTGCTGATAATATGTTTTGCTAACTTTGAGGAAAGTTATTGCAAGACAACTTCCCTATAGTAGATGACCAAAATGTTAGCACCTCTCTGTTAACAGGCCTTAGATTTTTATCTCCCACATCTGCTCTGCTCTGGTTTCACACCTTCCTGATCTGGCAGTTAGTGCCTTTTGTGCTCTCAGTGTCTCTGCAAATGTAGTGGTCTCAGAGCAACAGTTGTGTGCCACTACTCAAGTATTTGCTGGAATTTGTGCAAGACAGTGGCTTCTGGTGGGTCACTCCAGACCCATGGTGCAAGACACATTCCCCAGGGGAGTCACTATGGCTTGGAAGTCTTGCAGAACACAGAGCATTGGCCTTGCGTGGAGGGGAGGCACAGTTCCTCAGCAGAATAACAAACTGGAGCTGGCAAGAGCTTTGCTTGGAGCAGATTATTGACAGCTAAACAGGATTTTGTAGACATTTTGGAAAGCATAGGTCAGAACTGAGGATCATGTAGGCTTCACACATCCCTGTGAAACATCTTAGAATGTCAGGCAAGAATTAATTTCTTGCATAATTATTTTTAAGGAGGAGTCAGGGGGAGAGAGTGGCTTCCTTTTGGTGATTATCACTGAGGGCAAATGTGGAATTTCCACAGTTTCCAAACTGAAAGAATGACTGGGGAGTTTCTTGCAAAGCATTATGTCACCATAGCACAGAAATAATTATCAGCAACAGAACTGATTGATTAGACTCCAGAATTACTCTAAAACTATCAGTCATCTCTATCTGGAGATGCAGAGTTCAGAATAATTGCCAGAGAACAACAGAATACTGTATACTACCAGATTCAGAAAGATCACATTACAAAGCAGGAATATAAATTTATATACAAAACAACTCGGATTTAATTTTTTTTTTTTTCTCATTCATCGTTTTTTCACCCAAAGAGAAATTAACAACGGATGATGTTCTTAAAGAATCTCATCTAGAATCTCATCTTTTAGTTTCTGGTGGTAAAGCTAATTTCAGTATTTCAGAAATCTCTTGTCAGAAACTTTAATCATAAAATCTGACTGTTCTCCTTTTGCTTTGTGTCTTACCGTCTGAACTATTAGTTCAGAAGAATCAGCCATTGTGTCTCGAACTACCACCCACACTTTTTTAAAAAGATACAGAAATAAAATGTGTTGGTTTTTCTTCTCTTCAGAAAAGTAGATAAGGATCTCAAAATGTACAGGATATTTAACATGATAATGATTTTTTTCCTAATAAGTAGAGCCATGTGTTTCTTACATCTAAGAGGTTTAATAAGATGCCAGTAGACCTATTAGTCTTCAACAATAAAGGTTTGCCATTTGATAAGTAAATATATGTGTCTCTGGAGTTGGTAATAAAGGATGGCTGTGGTTCAGAGATTCACCCAGGTTCATAGAATCATAAAATTGGTTGGGTTGGAAGGGATCTTAAAGACCATCTGGTTGCAAGCCCCTGCCATGGGCAGGGACACCTCCCACCAGACCAGGTTGCCCAAAGCCCCATCCAGCCTGGCCTTGAGCACCTCGAGTGATGGGGCATCCACAGCTTCTCTGGGCAGCCTGTGCCACTGCCTCACCAGCCTCTGAGTGAAGAATTTCCTCCTAACATCTTATCTAACTCTCCCCTCTTGTAGTTTAAAACTGTTCCCCCTTATCCTGTCATTGTCTGCCCAAACAAAAAGTTGCTCTCCACCTTTTTTATAAGCCCCCTTTTAGTATTTTAAAGCTGCTATAAGGTCACCCCAGAGCCTTCTCTTCTTCAGGCTGAACAGTCCCAACTCTCTCAGCCTTTCTCATAGGAGAGAGATCATCCTTGTGGCCCTCCTCTGGACCTACTCTAACAGATCCGCACCCTTCTTGTGCTGGGGTCCCCAGACCTGGATACAGCACTCCAAGTGGGGCCTCACAAGAGCAGAAGGGCAGAATCACCTCCCTCAACCTGCTGGCCACTCATTTGTTGATGCAGCCCAAGATCACAGAATCACAGAATGACCAAGATTGGAAGGGATCTCTGAAGATCATCTAGTCCAATGCCCCTGCCAAGCAGCATCACCTAGAGCACAATGTGCAGGATGGCATCCAGGCAGGTTTTGAGTATCTCTGGAGCAGGAGACTCCACAAGCTCTCTGGGCAATCTGTGCCAGTGCTCTGTCACCAACACAGTAAAGAATTTACCTCTCATATTCAGTTGGAACCTCCTGTGCTTCAGTTTGTGCCTGTTGCCTCTCATCCCTGTCGCTGGGCACAATTGAAAAGAGACCAACTCCATCCTCTCAACACCCTCACCTCAGATATTTATACACATTGTTGAGGTCTCCCCTCAGTCTTCTCTTTTCCATGCTAAACAGGCCCAGCTCTCCCAGCCTGTCCTTGTACAACGGGTGCTCCAGTCCTCTCACCATCTTTGTAGCCCTCCTCTGGACTCACTCCAGTAGCTCCATGTCCCTCTTGTTCTGGGGAGCCCAGAACTGGACACAGCACTCCAGGCGTGGCCTCACCAGGGCTGAGCAGAGGGGGAGGATCACCTCCCTTGACCTGCTGGCAACAATCTTCTGAACGCAGCCCAGGACACCGTTGGCCTTCTTGGCCACAAGGACACACTGCTGGCTCATGGTCAGCCTGCTGTCCACCAGGACTCCCAGGTCCCTCTCTGCAGAGCTGCTCTCCAGCAGGTCAGCCCCCAGCCTGTACTGGTGCTTGGGGTTAATGCTCCCTAGGCGCAGAACCCTGCACTTGCCCTTGTTGAACTTCATGAGGTTCCTCTCAGTCCTACCCTCCAGACAGGTCCCTCTAAATGGCAGCACAGACCTCTAGGGTATCAGCCAACCCTCCGAGCTTTGTGTCATCAACAAACTTGTGAGGGCGCACTCCATTCCACTGGCCAGGTTGTTGATGAATAAGGTGAACAACACTGGACCCAGTACTGGTCCCTGGGGGACACCGCTAGCTACAGGCCTCCAAATAGACTGTGCACCAATAAGCACAGCCCTCTGAAAATGCAGGACGCAGTTGGCCTTCTGGGCTGTAGGTGTGCACTACTGGCTCATGTTGAGCTTTTTGTCCACCAGAACCCCCGGGTCCTTCTCTGCAGGGCTGTTCTCAATGAGTTCTTCTCCCAGTATATGCTCAGGTCTGGGATTGCCTCAAACCAGATGCAGCACCTTGCATTTGCACTTGTTGAACCTCATGCAGTTTACTGCACATTTCTACATTTTTACATGTACATTTTTACATGCACATTTCTCCAGCCTGTCCAGGTCCCTTTGGATGGCATCCCTTCCTTCTGATGTATCAGCTGCACCACACAGCTTGGTGTCATCTGGAAGCTTGCTGAGGGTGCACTCAATCTCACTGTCCATGTTGTTGATAAAGATCTTAAACAGCACCAGTCTCAGGACAGACTCCTGAGGGACACCACTCATCACCATGCTCCACCTGGACATAGAGCTATTGACCACCACACTCTGGTGTGACTTTCAAGCCAATTCCTTTCCACTGAATGGTCTACCCTTCAAATCCACCTCTCCAATATGGAGATCAGGTTGTCATGTAGGTCCATGTCAAAGGGCTTGCAGAAGTCCAGGTAGATGACATCTGTCAGTCTTCCCTTGTCAACTGATGCAGTCACAGTATCACAGAAGGCCACAAGATTGGTCAGGCACAATTTACCTTCGGTGAATCCATGCTGGCTCTCTCAGAACACCTTCTTGTCCTGCATGTGCCTTGGCATTGCTTCCAGGAGGATCTGTTCCATGATTTTCCCAGGCTCAGAGTAGAGACTGTAGTTCCCCAGGTCTTCCTTTCTATCCTTTTTAAAAATGGGATCGCAGTTTTCTGCCACCCCTGCTTGCTGTCTTAGACAGGGAGATGGAGAGATCTGGTACGCTAAGAAAAACATCCTTAAAGAGTTGCTAGCTCTGTTCAGCTCCTTTGTCCCTACAGATGGTGTTCCAGGGGATCTCATCCACTAGGCCTTTAAACAGCTGGAAGTTCACTCGTTGGAAATTCAAGGTCCTGACTTTGCTCTTTGCTAGGCCCATATTTCTTGAGATCACAAACCCTACTAGGGCATGGTCACTACATACCAGACTGCCTCCAATCTTAACCTCTTTAAATAGTTTGTCTGCATTGGTGAGCAGCAGGTCCAGTAATGCTTCTCTGGTTGGTTTGTCTAATACCTGGATGAGGAATCTATTTTCAGTGCACTCTGTGAGGGTCCAGGATTGCTCACAGCCTGCTGTGCTGCTTCCCCAGCAGACATCCAGGTGGCTGAAGTCCCCCATCAGGATGAGAGAGTGCAAACATGATGCTTCTAGTAGCTGAAACTACTAGAACCTCATCCACAGGTTCTCCTTCTTCAGGCAGCCTGTAGTAGACACCACCCACAAGCTGTCCTTTTTTTTTTTGGTGTGGTCCTTAACTTTTGCCCACAAACTCTCAATCTATCCATGGCTGTTTCTCAGAAGCATCTCTTCACAATCAATCCCTTCCCTAACATAGAGGGCAACACCCCAACCCCTCCTTCCCTGTCCATCTCTTCTGAAGAGCTTGTAGCTCAGAACAGAGCACCCTCTATTCCAGTGTTCCTGTTATGTGATCCATCCCACCACGTTTCAGTGATAGTAGTCAGGTCATATTTTTCTAATTGCACCATGACTTCCAACTCCTTCTGCTAGTTTCCCCAGAACACCCTTGCCAAATTATGCAGTAAAAGAGCAGTCCTCCTCTTTTCCTCAGACTGATTTCTTCCTATAACCTGAATTACACAGTGTCCTTGGCCTTTCACCACTTGGATGGCAGCTGTATATTTAAATTAAGTTGGTTTGGACCAGAAATTTTGTCGTTATGGCTCAGACTTAAGACCCCCACCCCATGACACCTCCTTTCTTCTACCAAAAGTAATATGCATTTCTAATGAAAGTCTGCTGCGTAAGTCCAGGTGCGTGCAGCTTCCTTTTGGGAAGGTGGAGATCAGGTCTTCCTTGTTTCTACAGCAAATGTGAATAATTATTTAGTTTTTTGCTTTCCTAGTCCAATCACCAAATCAAACCTTGGTCACCTGCATTCTTGATATGGTGCTCTAAGAACTGGAGAAAGTAGCAACTACTCTCACATCATTCACCTCTTCTGCTCTGAACTGAGTCTTTCATTGACTTGGTAATTCTTCTTTTCTTTTAAATTAACAACTGGAAACAAAACCCTTTTGGAACTGCTGTAACACGTCACATCAGTATGTTTGTAACATACTGCTTCTGAAACTGTGAAATAACAGTTCTGGAGAGATGAAATCGAATAGAAACATTTCCCCCCTTCTAATCAATTTCTATTAACTTCTTCCCCAAACCATTTCTGTTAACTGAGACCCAAGTGGTGACCACAGTGCTGCAGACCTGTTTCTCTCTACAGAAGCATAGGGACTTGTATTGTTCTTCACATTCTTGGTATGACCAAAAAAGAAAAGAAAAAAAAAAGTATTTTTCTACAAAATAGCTTTCTCTATGAGATAGTTTAAAAACAGCGAAGGCAAAAATAGTAGCTTCTGTGTGTGGAAACAGTGTATTAACGTACCTCACCCTCACTGCTCTGGCCAAAATACTAAGTCCTATAAAGTCCCATAAAGTCCTGTAAAGTCCGCTATTACACTTTTCAGCTGAACATATCATGTTACCCACATTTTTTTCACTTGTACTATATTTGTGGGTACACAAGTGCATACTGTTTTATCCCATTCCATTTTGGTTTTACTGTACTGCTTCCTTTTAAAGAACGTATTATTATTAGTTCTTCTCCACCTTAGAATATTAGCCCTGTGCCACGATTGCACTCTGAGATGTGCAAACAGAGGAAAAACTTCTCCTGTACCAAAAAAATCACAATCCAGTTTCCTCTTTAAAACAAACAAACTAACTAACTAACTAACAAGGCTCAATTTTTGCACTAATATATATATATATATATTATTTTTTTTCTGGTTTTCTCAGTGATGCTTTAGTCCAATGGAGTAATAGCAAGAACTAGATAATTATGCATAGCTAATTTCAGAAAAATGCAGTCATATTGATGTTGTCTCATCCAGTGCTACTATGTAATAAAAAATTGTCTTCCCTGCTGTGGCTCCTAGCAAGAAAAAATCCTAGCATGTACGATTTTTTCTGCGTACAATAAATCCAGCATGACCACCAGCTGCTGTGAAACTGATATTCACTGGTAAGTGTTTGACTGCTCTTTTTTACCATTAACTGTAATGTATGAGTTAAATCTAAACCATAAATGTTTGTCAATATAAACATCACATATTCTATTGCCATTTGACTAGGCCACTAGGAGGCCCCTAGAAACAAGAAATAGAGACAGACCCTGTGCCTGCAGCCCTGTAATGAGTATCTGGGCCTTGGGAAAGGGTCAGAAATTCACAGCTTCTACATGCTGGATTTCAGCCAAACAACTCTATGCCAATATTTCAAACCCAAGTCACTTCAGCTGGCAGATTTCCTTCAGCAATTATAGGAAATCTGAATGTTCATCTTTACAATTAAGTAGATATTATGTGAAATATATTTACCCACCTGGAAGCTGCTTGCACAATGGAAAATCCAAGTTTAAGCAATTACAGGAATCTAGGGTATAAAAAAGAATGCATTTAATTGAAATAAAATAAAATAAAATAAAATAAAATAAAATAAAATAAAATAAAATAAAATAAAATAAAACAAACTGTTGCTGAGTGCAGTTTCTCATGCCCAGAGAACTTAATTCAGTCATGACTTTGGTCATGCATCCTTGCCTTTGAGTAGTGTTAAGAATTTTTAGTATTTATAAACAGCAGTAAGTCATGCATCAAATGAAAACTCACCTGTTGCAAATAAAAAGATAGCTGCGAGCAGAGAGTTCTTCATCTTCTCTGAAAAGAAGCATAATGATTATCATCAATGTTATACTGTCTTTAGTCTATTTTTCATACTTCCTCTTCAACTTCCCTATCCTTTCCAATACCTGTACTTTTGCTGGCTGAATACACCTAAACCAGTTGTTAATGACAATGTAATGGACATTTGGGCTCCAAGTTATTAAATATATTTAGGAAATTCTAATTTCACCTGTATGAAAAACAGAAGCTTTTCTCTTTGGTGTGCACTAGAAGTCACAATGAGATTGTTAAAGGTGTATAAGGTATCAGCAGTGTAAACCCAGTTAAGCTTAGGTTAAGCTTAAGCTTCTTTGAAAATCTATGCTAAATGTCAATGTGCAAAAAAACAAGGCAAATTATTTGACTTACTCTAAAATGAATGATCAGACACTGTAGAAATAATAGCAGCAGCAGACCCTGCCTGTCTTCTCTCCCTGCCTTCCACTGCAGAGGTGCTGTATCTGCATTGTTGGTAGCAAAATGGGGAGCCCTTATGTAGACAAAAGTCACCATAGCTGTAAATCAGGTCCACATCCATGAAGTCTGATCAGAGAACATATAAAATAACTCTAGGCACTCCAGAACCACCATAGCTCTTGCTGCTAAATCAGTAAAGGGAAATTTTCAGAAAATTTCACTACGGTAGGAAATTTCCCTTCTGTACTCAGCTGCAAGCAGAGTCTGGATTCAAACCTACCTGGTGATAGGCAAATTATTAACTTATCTTGGCAACTATGGCATATTTCAGGTTGAGTATTGAATAGCAACAACAAAAAAAATCTATTTTAAATGAATCATCTTATAGAGAGTTATGGGCATGAGTCTAGTCTATAGTGGGAGCATGTGACTAATGCACCAGCTATATCTTATCAGATTTTTGAAGGGCACATTCATAAAATAGAAATGGAATTCTACTGGGTGTTACAGGGGGTTTCCTAGTAATTAGGTTGCTTGGGCTTGGGAGTAAGCTTCAAAAGGCTGAGGGGTGGTAGATAGTTTGTGCATGCAGGGTCAAAGTCCCTCTTATCTGACTGATCCAAATATCAGCCTTGACAACACTTCCCACAAAGAATAGAGAGAGGATAGTAGTAATTTATGAGCAGTAAGGAAAAAGTGACAAAGACACAAGCAAGTCATACGTGAGGGAGGTTTTGATAGGGCTTCGCAGAGTTACAGACTCAGAGCAAACTGGAGGTCAAGAGACAGAGAAAGCTACTTGAACTATGTACCTTGATTTGAAGTGATCAGGATAATCACATATGAAGTAACCTATCCCAGATGAGAACCATGTAAGTCAGTACAACAGCAGGAACTCAGCACGCATAGAATTAGGGAAGAACATACTGTAGGGAAAGAAATGTAATAAAATAAGTCCATATGAGTGTTGCTGGATCTCTAGGTCTCACTATAGATGTTAATTCCATTTAAAGAAAAAAAAAATCAACTGTAAGAAGTACAGAAAATGCATTGTCAATCAAAATAGATGAAATAGTCTCAAAAACTGATATTTGTCATAGGAATAAGAACCTATTTTTGATTATAGATCAGGTATCTAGTTGCCATAGTAACCTTTGTAATGTAAAACAAAAGCTGAATTATTACTTTTAAGGTAAACTTTGCATATGAACACTTTTTCATGTGCTTGATATTTTAACTCTTTTACTGCCATGGACTTGTCTAAGAATTGAAAGTGCCTTAAATTTTCCTGTTATTCAGACCAGGATAAATTATGCTGTCTCCTGTGATATGCTCAAAAGTGCAGTAATGACTAGAAGAGACCACCACCTTATTCCATGTGATTTAAATGGTTTCTCAGACCTAGACTTATACCTTACTGTAGATGTAGTACTGGATTTCTCTCAATGTTTTTCCTCACTTGTCATTTGCTTATTTAAGTTCTGCCGTAAAAGACAATGCAGGCTCTCGGTCTCCCCTGAATGCAATCTTAACCTCTTCCATTTAGCCTGGATTACATCATGTGAATTAATAGAAAACCCCTTCCCTGCATTCTATCCAACTGCAGCTGTTAACTGTTACACTTCAAAAGAAAAAGAATTTCCCAAGACACTGAAGCATAGTCAGGAACACCCTGCTGGCCCCCTCATCCTGCTTTATACCTGTGGAACTCTCTTGTACCCTTGCACATCAAAGGGAGAATGGGACAGACTGTGAGCCTGTGAGTACATTTTTGCAACCAGTGCCCATGGATCCTAACGAAATAGAAGGGGTCTGAAATCTTGTTTGTTCAGAGTCCTAAATACATCCTAAAACATCTTAGGTTATATGGGATGGGCAACCCCAATCAGAATCCAGCAGGCAGCTGAAGCAGAATGTAGGCTGCAGAAATATTGCACCAGCAAAGGAATATTTCATTTGTATTCAAAGTCTTACCTTCTCTGAAGTGCAAGCAGCTGTTGAGGTCTTCGTTTTCATCCGGTTGAGTATGTGTATTTTTGCTGTAAATTAGCTTGCCATTTCTCCAATAAAATGTTCAGTTTCAGTTGACTACAGTTGCTCTGTTTCATGCATACTGCAACAAATTCAATATTGTAACAAATACAGGTTCATTTTTGGCCTATTATTACTACATGCTGAAGTCCCATATCTTTCCTCTGTATCTAAAATAGAGCTGCACTATTTTTCACAAGTAACTTCTTGAATAACTCTGCTTCTGATAAGCAAACCTGCAAGTCTGCAAAATATTTGACTGATTGTTGCAGTGCTTTTTGCCAGAGAAATACATCAGTATCTGAATTCAAAAAGCAGTTTTGACAAGGTCTTTGAAAAAAATAAATCCCACCCAGTCATCAGCCACACCCCCTGGGGGAAATTCACTGTGATAGGAAAGGTCTCCACCACACACTCTTTCACCCTGTCTGAATTCAAGTTGCATTGTGAAACAGCTAATTTTTCAAACAGTTCTGCGTTCTCTTAATGAAAATGACAATATTCACCCCAACACATTGGCTGATAGACCTTGAAAGGAGGTCTTCCCTGGAGGTATAAAAAATGTAAGTACAGATGAAGCACAGATATTGCTAAATAAACTAGGCAGTCAATGCAGAGTGTAGAAGAACCAGCAATTTGTATTTTTGGGTGAAAATTATTTGGAAGAGAAGATAAAGGAGGAAACTAAATTGATTTTGTTACAACAAGCGTGGACCAAATTCTGCTTGTGCAAGAGCATGTCTCACCACTCTTAGTGCTGTAATGGTAGATCTCCCCAAGTCTGAATGCAGAGTTCTTCTTGGTATGTTAGATAGAATATTTGTAAGAACTGAGGCAGTATGACCTGATGAGACAGGCAACTTCTTTTAGCTACAACATCACAGTTAGTGCTACTGGCTTGTTTCTGGGATAACTGGAGGATGTCCTCCCTGGCATATTTCAGACCTGTGCTTTGAAAACTGGATTCAACAGACACAAGTCGTCTGAGCTGTGTATATAAGCAGAGTCTTAAGTATTGCCTTTTGAATCGGAAACAAGATCTTTGTCTCTGTAGACCACATTTGAGCATCTCTTACTGTCCTGGTTTGGTTGGGACAGAGTTAATTATCTTCACAGGAGCTCATACGGTGCTGTGTTTTGGATATGTCATGAGAATATCGTTGATAATACACCCATGGTTGGATTGCTGCTGAGCAATGCTAACATAATATCAAGGATGAACCAAGGACTCCTCTGCTTCTCCACCTGCCAGCGAGGAGGCTGGGGGTGCACCAGGAGCTGGGAGGGGACACAGCCAGGACAGCTAGCCCAGGTTGGCCAAAGGGATGTCCCTGTCATACAGCATCATACTCAACAATAAAAATTAGGGGTGTTGCCTGTGGGGTATTGCTGCTGCTTTGGGACTGCCTGGGCATGGGGCTGAGCAATTCCATTGTGCATCATTCACTTTGTCTTTTCCTCTCCTCTCCTCTCCTCACCTCTCCTTGCTTTGCAATACCTTTCTACTGCCTTTCCACTGTCTTTACCTCAACCCACAAGTTTTCTAAATTTTGCCTTTCTAATTCTCTCCCCCCCCACCATCCTTTGGGGGTCAGGAGAGGAGTGAGCAAGTGGCTGTGTGACACTCTGCTGCTTACTAAGGCCGAACCACAACAGGAGTTGTACAACTACGTTGTAGCCTCTGACTGTTCTGACAATAAAGTATAAAAGCCTTCTGAGATTTGCATTCATTATGTTTTCTTGCGTAGCCAGAGGAATTAAGGATCATTCTTATCTTCCTCCATCACATGTAAGACTTTACTGAAGGAAACTTAGTACCTTTTCTACACAATGAGAATGGCAAGCCTTCTTCCTTGCCATCCTGCTCGGCTTATCCAGTAGGCCTGCATCTGCTAGAGGGAGTTATTTTGGGATATGAGGTGTGGAAAAAAAAAGAATTTGACAAAAGTTTGTCTACAGTCTCCCAATGCACACTTGTGGGAGTAAGATTCAGCGAAGATTTTTTAAAATTAATTTTATTTTTAAAGAAGTGGGAGGAGATATAACAATCTGATTCATGTTGTGTTGTGTCATATCCATGTCCCCCTCCCCCAAGCTTGCTCCTGGGCAGAGAAAAATTTTCTCTGTGAAACACAACTTCTGTAGAAAGCATAATTTTGGGGAAATCCTAAGAAAAGACTAGGAAGTAACTCAGTACAGGGCAGTAGCTGAACTTTTTACATATTGTTCTGTGGTCCTTGTATATCATCCTGCCTTTCCTACTTCAGTAACAGTGCATGTGTTTGTGCTAGTTTGTGCTAGTGTAACATTTTCACAATCCTTAAAAAGGATTGTGAAACAAACACTTTCACAAACTTTTCTCTGTAGTAATATTTCTTTCAGAATACTATCCAGCATTAGAATGGTCTTTGAGCTGAAAAATCATTACCTTTTCTTAGTCCGAATCTTTTCCAGTGTCTTTCCTGTTTTGGGACAAAGTGATTTAAACATAGTAATTATAATTAACCAAGTCATCAAGAACTGTTTACATACTCACTTGTGGCTTTATTGTTTTTGACCATTTCTTTTTCCTTCCCATTATTATTCAATAGATAACCTGGGGGAAATATTTTTGAGAGATCATTTAATTAGCTTTATTAAATGTTACTTTGGTTATCTTAAAATTCACAGGTTGGTCTTTGCCACTTTTGTGTAGAACAGAAAGCCAGGGAGGGGCTAGATTTGTCCAACTGGAGTAACAGTGTCATGATTTTAATTATCCTGCATATCTTCCAAAGCTCACTGACTGGAACAATTGCTCAGAAGATACAATTGGTTGAACTTACTTTGACTGCATGAGGGCTTTGCATATGAGACTAACTACCATGCTTTATGACATCCTGACACGGCCTACATTGAATCTCCCCATCTAGATTATTCTGCTTTATGTCATTGCTAATTCAGATAAATCCTTTAAGCAAGGATGGTGTCTGGTGAGTCATGTGCCATTCTAGTGTCTTAAACCATAAACCTGGAGCACCAGTTTACAGCAAGAGTGACCAAATCATGCCCCTACCCGAAATATCCAGCCACCCTAGTGGTTAGGGTACTCTTCTGACAACTGAGAAATCCAAACCTGTTGCATGCCTGGATAAGGATATAGATCTGAACCAAACATCTGTGCAACTTTTGTTTTGATTTGACCTCCAAAGGATTACTCACACAGCCCTGATTATGGCTCCTTCAGGATTAAAGTCTGTCTGTCCATAAACTCTGTAAACTTCTATTTCTCACACAGCTGTAAAGAGTATTTCTTGGCTTTCTTAGGCACAGCATGAATATTCACAATCCATCTTAGCTCCCAGTTTAGTTTGGCTGCCTTTAACACAGGAGTACCAGGGGTGTTGTAGCTGCCTGAATTTAGTGCGCTGCTATCACAGGTAACCAATTCTTGCAGTCTGTGTCATGAACTGAAATAGCTCCATCTTAAAAATAGTGGGTTTTTTTGGTCCTCACCATTCATACAGGCAGCTGTTCCTGAATTTAGAAATCCTTGGTGAGACTTCCTTCTAGCTTCCAGCATCATATTTCTTCCTGGCTGGGTTATATTTGTAAGTTTTTCTGCCAACTTCTCTCTAAATATTTTTTTTCCTCCCTCACACTGATTATCAGCCTGTGTTTTCCTAGGTTATACAACTCATACTTTCCTAGTCTATTATTACATGATAAATATTTTATTTTCCTGATTATCTCATTATCCTGTCTCTGTGAAATCTGTTCCTCTGAGATTTTGCTGCTAATTAAATAGTACTAAAGAATAATGCTTGCTTGGGCTGTTTTTGTCTCTATTTATCTCCCTTTGCCTTGGGGAACTGTCATGGTGAAGTCTCTTCCTGCTGACCACAGAGGAACACGCTTTCATTTCTGTGTTAAGTGTGGTTCAGCGGTCAGTCATGGCATGTGGCAGTCTAGGTTTGAATGGGCATGTTCTTTCAATTTGATGACATCCCAGCACAGTGAGGAGGCTGATTTGGATGCTGGAGGGTGCACGATGCACTTTTGTGGCACAGTCACAGAGGGCACCTTAACGAATGGGTGCAGGCATGGCCCTGCTGTGTAACCAATGCATATAGTCCATTTTGGTTTTTAAAAATAATAATAATAAATAAAATAATTATAATAAAAAACCTGGTGATATTTTTGATTAAAAAAAAGAAACATATCAAGCAAAGTTACCAAAGCACTTCTTTTTCTTTACAATAAAGCAATGCCAAACTGCTCCATGCAGACATCCCATTTTGAAGAACACAGAACCTCCTTAGCTCTCTCCAGTAAAAAAGGTTACGTTGAAAAATTTCAAATTAATTTCTTCTGCTTTCTGAAGAAAAACAAAAACAAAACAACAACAACAAAAAAGCATGGACTTAGATCTGTCAAATGTTGGTGGGTTAACTTACTAAGTTCTGAGCAAGAGCCTTAAAACAATGTAACGGGGCATAAGGTGAAAGTGTCTGCATGAAGCAGTGAAACTCTGTGTAATTGTCATAATTGCAAGCTCCTTTTTTCATAAACAGAGGGGAAGGCTGTGGAGAGAGCATGACAGGAAAAAAGGAATCATATTAAGAGTGAAATGACATGCCAAAGAGTAAACCTGAACTGCAGAGGATATAAGCAACCTTGAAATCGGGGAAGTTTGGATCTAATCTTTGTGGTTTTTTCTCATTTACATAACGAATTGTTTAGTGCTCAGTTTCCTCCTCAAACACAGGTTCTTGGCAACAAAATAGTACCTCTAGTCAATATGTAGCACTCAGCAAGATGCAAGAAATATGTGAAAGTCAAGGTTACAGAAAGGGTCACTGCAAGAGAAGGTGGAACTGCAGTCAAGAGAAAATGCTTCATCATACTTTGTTGGTCACAGAACAGGACTACTGGCAAGGCAAGAGCTAAGAAGAGAGCTGGGCTCCTTGTCCAGCTTAACAGGTCTTTCAGTTCTTTATGAACGCTCAGAGGAAGATGGATATAGAACATGAGGTTTAAGCACAGAAAATAATTTATTTTTATTTCTTCCCTGTAAAATACTGCAAGAAATAAAGGATCTAGTTCACAATCACATATGGCTATATGTACAGACAAAGCAACTGCTACCACTCTGCGATAACATACTTTGCAGTGTTTCAAGGCAAGAGACAATCACACTGAAGATATATTTGTTTGAGAGGTTTACTTTAGGCTATGTGGTTATAAGAGGATGTGAACGTAATCTGATATCTATACATACCACCCAGTTTTCACAAAAGCAGGAGCTGGACAAACAGGGGAGCTTGGCTGATAGCTATATAAAGTGGTCTCTGACCAACATAGTGCTGGGTCCTGTGAACAGCCTTGCAGTGTCCTGCCTCACCCAGTGCGGGAGCTTTTCCTGCCATGGGAGTGAGACAGATGAGCTCTGAATGGAGGAAAGCTGGAGATGGTTTTTCAAAGCTATGTTTCTTTGGTATTAAAAGATAAAAGCCATGGCCTGGCTTGTTTAACCCAACTGTCTGTGAACAGCACTTCAGCTTTAAAAGAGAATGGAGAACTACGTCCATGCTCAGCCATAAATTCAGCTTTCTAGAAGTGAAACCAAGTGAAGAAGTTCTCCCTTACAGGAAGAAACAGCAGTGCAACAAACTGAGAACTTTTTTTTTCTTTTTTCTTTTTTTTTTTTCCCTTTTTTATCCCTTCTGCCTCAGGTTCTTAAATGAAATAAGGGAACTTCTGAGTCATCAGCTCCACTCCTATTGAAGGTGTTCACTTTCAGCCTGTTTGTAAATCGGTCATGCGCCAATTTAAAATTGGTTGTTTTTTATTCCCTTTACTCCTTACAGAAAGCTGTTCCATAACTGTGTGTCTCTGAGAGATCATTGGGAAAAAACATCTGAGTTTCTAGTTTGGAATAATTTGGAGGCAGAATTATAAAGGAATATTACAAATCATTTTTCATTCTTCCTTTCCAGTATTGATTAGAGGGGATTACACTCTTAGGAGACACTGCAATGTTTATGTCTTTTGAGTGATTTTGGCAATAGCTCTTCACACCATGTTTAATGATAGTTCAGGAGGGTTTCAATACAAAACAGACCCTTTATAAAATGAAAGGGACATGAAGCCTCTTTTAATGTAAACATTCTATTGCTCAATGAAAAGGGTCAGGATTTCTTTGATTTTGTTATACAATACTAGAAGTGGCATCGCAAAAGCATAGCACAAGATGCATTCACAATTCAATAATTTTACTAGGTGGAATAGTCTTTAATGGTATCTCTTAATCAGTAACATGGGTAGGTAGTGAAAGGAAGAATCTAACTTACATTTAACATTTTGTACCAGCTCTTGATGGCTTCACTGTTTTCTTCTGTCCCTCCTACCCTTCTTTAGCAGTAACCAAAGTAAAATTTTCCACTGAGTAGACAATTACTAACATTTAAACCAAACATGATTCAAGCAATGACCATGGTCCTGTGTAAGACATGATGAATGGAATGGAGCTGGTCTAAAAAGCCATGCTCTAAGCACCACACAGAAGACAGTTGTAGAGCTGGGGCTGTTGCTCACAGGCCAAAGATGAAATAAACACGTGGCTGTAAGCCCTTAAGTGGTCTCTCCTTGAGTGGGAAGAAGTCCTCATCCCATTGTCTCCCTGTCATCAGTTTTCCATATAAAACCTGACTGTGAGTTATGTGAAGACAGCTTAAACTTGTCAGTGTTGCACTGTGACACAAATCCAGTAATGCCTTTTTGCTAAACTGAGTTTCTGAACCATGAAGAGTAAGAAAAAAATAAGACACACATCACAGATCTGAAACTTTGATAAGTTTCTAAGTAGTGTTGTGTAGGCTTTGTACATCTATGTATGATCAAGTTCTCACTCATGGTACTGAATAAGTTTTGCACAAGAAAAGAAGCAATTAATGGAGGGAAAAATCCAAGTAAGGTCACACTTCTTTACATTACATTCTTACAACTTATTTAAATGAAAGGGTTTTTTTCATTAAAAGTAATTCAAAAAGTGAAAATTACAGTGCAGGACAGAAGCAATTAATGTGCATCCTGTACTAGTTAATCTGCTCACCTCAAGGAAGTTTATCTTCAGAGATCAAAGGACAAAAGTCAGACTCAGAAATATGTTCTCTCACGTCACCTTGAATGCTTTGAATAGCAAAACTTAAAACTGAGGTACAGTCTGATGCTTGTATTGAAATACCTCTTCAGGGGATCTATGAACTCAGCCTTGTCTTTGAAAAAGTGTGTTTTGCAGGGTACTAGGGCTGAAATTCAGAATAGCTTCAAATTTCCAAATCATTCCAACAAAGTTTTCTTATTTTTTATTAACTTTTGGTAACAGGGCAAAATCTACAGAGCACTTTCTAAATTACTGACAAAACAGAAAATTGTTTAAGAATGTCTTGTCAGAGTACTGCACAAAAAAGGTACATTCTTTCAAGTACTGTTAGTAAATAAAGACATTTGATTTCCACTGCAGTGGGAATCAGCATAGTTTAGAATTATGAAGTTACATTTAACACCATGTGCTGATCAGAAATTATCTGTGAAAGTCTTGTTTGTGTAACCCTTATAACCACATAATGCTATCAGTCATGAGTAAGCAAAGTAGGTTAAGCGTCTTGAGAATAGTTATTTTTTGATAGGAGAATAGTTATTTTTTGATAGGAAAAGGCAAAATTAAGCTTCTCTTTCTGTAGCAGCTATTAGAAAACCATGTATTGAAACAGAATAAAAAAAAATCCTTTTCTAATGCATATTTCCTGAAATAAAAGAACATTTGCTCTTTAAGTAGAGGTGAATGGGATTCATTTTATGTTCACAGGAACATTCTCTCTCTCTCCATTTTTTTTTTTTTTTAATTATTTGTAATCAAGACAAGGTGAACAGCATTTGAAAATTCTTATGAAAAATTTACAATGAGAGGATGCTCCAGCACAGTGGATTTTTATTGTCCTGGCACTCTAAAAGGCAACAGACAAGAAACAGAAACAAACATGATTTGGAATATAGCAGGTCATTTGGAGTCCAGCAGAGTGCCCTCCTCATCAGCTTTTGGATGCTCTTGATTTCTGTGTTTCTGTCCTTCTTTACTACCTCCTAAGGGAAGATTAGTCAAAGTTGGTGTGGTTCCACAAAATGTTATTTTTTATCAACATTTTTTCAGAGTAAACGTGCTTTCAGAAAACTTCCTCATCCATTTCTTTGTCTAAATCTACTTGTGGTGTATTTTGTATAACAGTAATGAAATAAATTATGTAAATGAACTGCTCGTAAAAGCTATTACAAGTGAATTAGCTAATTTCCCAGACATGTAGGTATCAAATTTTTATAACAGCAAAAACACAAAACCACTATGAAGATTAAAAAACTAACAAGCCTGAACTGGAGTTCTGCAGACAACAGAGTTTTTTACTTTGACCACAATCAAACAAAAAAGTTATGGTGACATTTTCAAGTCTGGCTTCTTAAAGATAGTTCTTAGGTAGGCAGCTGTACAGTCACAGTTTTAAAAGACTTCTAAAACCTCGTCCCATTCTACAGATGTCAAATAAAGGGCTTTATAAAGCCCGAGCTTGAAAATTCAGGATCTGCTACATATGCCTGCAGGAATTCAACCTGCATAGGACTTTAGATATTTCATACACAGAAGTAGACACTCTGGAGCAGCCCAACCCATGGGCACCTCAGGTATTTTTAGTATGAATTACATAAAAACTGGATGCCAGGATCTTGCCAAGTTCGGAAAAAGACATAGAAAAGTTAAGTCAAACAAACAAACGAACAAAACAAAACAAATCAAACAACAACAACAAAAATAAACACAACCAAAAAGTGTAAAGCAGAAATACCAGAAGAACATTAAAAACATTATGAGAACCACCACAACCCCATAAAGTTTCCTGTTGTGTATTTCTAAAGACATGAAATATTTGACTGCGGTCCTGCACCACGTAGGTCCTATTCCAGCCTGTAGAGCAATGCATCACATTTCTCTCTGCTGTGATTTCTGAGCACGCTGAAATTCATTCCCAGGCATCTGGGTTTGATATGAAGAGAGAGCAATCATTTTTCTCCCATTCCTGTATTTTATGAAACTGTTCTTTCATTTATAGAGCATGTGGTGCTTTTTGGCAATCCTTATGGACTCCCCTACCTTCCCGTACGATTCAGAAAGCAGCAGGGAAGCGGAGAGGAAATCTTCCCTAGAGCATTCAGAGAAACCACTCGTTTAACAAAACCGTACAGCATTCAGAAAGACCGAACGTGGCTTGTCCTCTCAAAAAAACACCACTGGGTGTCACTAAACGCCAGGGATTGTCAATTCTGATCTCGGGACGTATGTGGAAGTGCTAGCACCGTGAATATTCCATACGTAAAACCGGTTTATAACAATGGCTTTTCAAAATGACCAGAGGTCATTTTAGTTTTTAGCAAGATTTGAGTTTGTTTTATGAAATATTTCTGGCTTCCTTGTAGTACACACAAACATTCGCCTTTCACTCTAATTTTAATGGAAAAATCTTATCTTACTTACATGGTTGAAATAACCATGGTCTGTAAGCCATTAAATCACACATTTGCATTTGAGAGGAGCTACGCAATCCTCAGGATTAATATAATGCTGGCATTTCACGTGTGGTTTTCCTGCTATGCTTGCTCTGTGAGGCTGCATTATGTGTAACTCTCCCTGTCATCTCACACAGACCAAGTAGAAGCTGCCCCGACTGTACTTGTATTAAGAATATTTTTGTACATACATATTGAGCACATATACAAGTGCTAGGACTGCGGCTGGTAATTTGGCCTTAAGGTAAGCTTTGTGTAAGCTGTACGATTTGTAGAACAAACACCATATGGACCGTTTCTTTCTCAATGATGTCTCAGGCTGAGTCATCTTTTCTTTTGGGGGTGTGGAATGTCACCGAGAGGAAGGTTTGGGGTACAGTGGCTGATCTGTTTCTGAGAAGTCTTCTGACAACCTCTTAAAGCAACTCTGATTCCTTCCCCAGTCTTTTCTTCTTTCCTGAGAAAAGAAGGATGCAATGGTGCACACCTGGAGGTTAAGACTGAGGGCTGTGCCACCAAGCTCTTCTGCACCATAGCAGGGAGATAGCCACAGAGTATGTGGTTACCTCTGCCTTTAACATCTGCAAAGAGACTCAAGGGACAGAAGTATTTGCAGCACCTATTCATGCTGGGCTCTGACTGATGCCTCTGGCAGTGTTGAGGACCTGCTGGAGAAACCCTCGAAGATATTTGTATTTCTTTAGTTGAATATTTCTCACCAAAAAGGGGTTGGAAATGTTGGTTAAGGAAAAGACAAACTGAATACCGAATAACCTTTCATTCCACTGAAGGAATAGAAGCTCTGCAGAACAAAAAGTAGCACTCGTGCCTATTAGTAATGACTGTTTCATAATGCATGCAAGGAAACTGAGCTGAGACTACCTGCTCAAGTTTCGTTCTTGTCACATGATAGGAATATCATTTGAATTTTTCCTTTGCCATGTGCAATCTCCTTTTGTTATTATTTTTTTGTCCCCCAATGTAAATTTATTTTACAATTTAACCTTTTTCCCTAAGGGAAAAAAAAATCCTTCTAGCACCCCAAATTTTAGAATTAAAATTTTCACTGACAGGGAATAAGAGAAGAAAAAAGCCTCTAATTGCTCTGATTATATACCTTGCTTGGACTTCTCTTCCATACCCTGACAAACTGTCATTGATTCTGATCTAGGGTGTATTCTTCTCATGCACAGAGCAGTAAAATTCTCTCTGACAGCTTTTTTCCACATAGAAAATGAAGATGACCTTATCTTATGTACTTCACAAGAATGTTTTAAGGTTTAATACATGCATGTTTGCAGAGCATACTGAAGATGAAAAGCAATGTATGATAAATATAATACTACTTTGATCATAAAGGACACATTAGTGCTTTGTCTCTTCTCTCAAGCTAGAAAAATTCTGTCCTCTGCTCGACATCCCCCAAAATATATGTATAAAACTAGAGTAAAAATAATTATAAGATAAAGAAGATAATGAATTATAAATAAACAAATACAGAAATAATTTATTTTAAGATGAGAATTGGAATCTGTCTCACTTGGTTCTTTTGATCTCCTTGGGGCTCATTAAATTGTGGGTGGCAGACCCTGCTTCCATGTTTGAGAAAGAAGCTGGTGTGCTGTTTAAGCGCAAGCAAAAGTTTCAAAGGTAATGAGGCTTGGGACCTATGCACCAGAAAGTATAGGTTGATTTGCATGCATTTTCCACCTCCCCTGCTGCTTATTTGCATTGTTCTTCATTTTCCAGCCAGCTCAAAAATTCTCAGCTGATTTGTTAATATTTGCAAAGTGCCCATAACCATTACCAATACTCTTCAAGTATTCAAGTTAGGCAAGAAGGAAAAGTACTGCCCCACTGAGCTTCCAGTCAAATGACTTGTGACACTCACTTTTACCTGCTGCCTACCCTGAAGAGGCATTGTGGATTTTCCATAGAAACTATGACTACTGAATTCGTGAAAATAGGTTCTGAGTTTAAAGCCTATAACTGATTTTTTTTTTTTAAAAAAAAAAAAAGGAGTGAAAAAACATTTCTTTGATTCCACCTGTAAAGGATGTATTCATCCTCTATTTTTTCCTAATACAACCCGTTCTGTTTTATTATTATCTGATATTTGTTGGCTTTATTGCTGTGGCTTCATTTTCTTTATGTTCCTTTGCTGGTTATAGCTGAAGTATGCTACAAAACAAAGGTCTGTGTTAGGAGTGATGTGGAAGTGCCTCACCAACAGAGACGCTAACAGCAAAAAGGCTCTTGGTCTCCTGACTGACTGCCTTTGCCCATCTTACACTACATGGTGTGCTAGTTAGCTGTGTAGGCCAGTGTGACACAAGAGCACAGAGAGGAGTGAGATTCTCTGCACCTAGAACAGATTCACATGACAGGAAAGGCTGGCAAAACTTAATCCTGTAATATGGAAAAGAAGTACTGTCCTAATGCATTACGAAAAAATAAATGAAAGAATAGTACTGTAAGAGGGGAAGAAAAGAGTTTCAAACATCTTACATAAAATAAAAAAGACAAATGAATTCCAAGCCCAGAAACAGCCTACACTGCAACCAAGTTTATTACCTATATGCTATGCAATATGTTCTTTCCTTTGTGATGATGTGTAATGGTTCTCCCCTTTTTTTAACCAGTTGCCTTAGGCAAGGATAACCCAAACAAGTAAGCTTAGGTGTAATGAATGAATATTTGCAAAGTGCTTGTAGGATGAGCTAGAGAAGCAGACGTACATCCACCAGTGGCTACTGTGTGTTCACGACACCCTCAAGCACAGAGCAGGAGAACTCGCCGCTGCAGTAAGCAGCTGCGCCTGGGTTGTGCCACTGCTGTCTGGCATCACAGAATCACAGAATCATCTGGGTTGGAAGAGACCTCCAAGATCACCTAGTCCAACCTCTGACCTAACACTAACAGTCCCCACTAAACCATATACCTAAGCTCTACATCTCAACGTCTTTTAAAGACCTCCAGGGATGGTGACTCAACCACTTCCCTGAGCAGCCCATTCCAATGCCCAACAACCCTTTCGGTAAAGAAATTTTTCCTAACATCCAACCTAAACTTCCCCTGGCGCAACTTTAGCCCATTTCCCCTCGTCCTGTCACCAGGCATGTGGGAGAATAGACCAACCTCTACCTCGCTACAGCCTCCATTAAGGTACCTGTAGAGTGCGATCAGGATGGCTCTCAGTTACACGGCAAGAGACTCTGAATTCTGCAACCAAAAACGTGGTGTTGCCAAGCAGATTTGTTATTTCAGCCTATTAAAAAGATCAAGAAATGTGGCAGCGGAGATAAAGTTAATGCTTGTTTCCATTGTGTCTGACCTTTCACACTCTGTTGAAAGTCTCTGAAGAAGTCATAAAGGCAAAGGGAGTTACAGCAAGACAGAAAAGAGCATTCACCCTTAGATAGCAATGCTAGTATGGAATATTTTTTGTGTGCAACATGCATCATCTCTTTGAACATAAGCCCCTGCTGAGGCTGAGTCCTGACTGGTACAAAAACATAGCACAAAGAAGCTGATATTGCTTAAATATGCACTAGATTACTTTCTCTCTCTTTCCTGCATGGTTTAAGGAGTGAAGAGCAAGCATACCATGTTCCCAGTAAGCAACGCTTCTATAATGCAAAGTTTTCTTTAAAGCTAGAAGGAAGCTCCTGCACATATGTTGCTATCAATGTTTTTGAACACAGACTGGAAAAAAATAGAAAATAAATTTTTGAGTAGCACTCCTATAGGTTCATTGAATGTTTGTGAAATGACAACAATTCTTATTAAGCCAAATTACAAAGAAACTATGAAATCAAAGGCACAGCTATGAAACATATAATCAGCTGTTAAAATAGAGAAAGTAAACCATGAGCAGAGAAGAACATTTTGCACTATAAAGGTGTCAACCAGCAGCAATATATAGGGAAGCAGAAAGGCATGTTTCCAAACAATTCTGTTTCCAAACAATAGAGGTGCACAAGGGTCAGAGATGTAAAAAGACAACTTCCCTTTTTATGTCAAAACTGCTATGTTTTGATGCAAAGATTAAAACTAATATAAGGATAATGGCTAGAAGAATTTAACAGTGAGGTGCTATGACCGTGTCCTAACCTCCTCGGCAGTACCTAAAGATGAGCACGAGGTTTGCTGAATGAAATTGTGGGATGTCAGCTCATTTTGTCTTCAGCGTTAGCCCCCTCAGTGATGAGCCAGGGCAATCAGAAGCCTGTTTGAACAGAGGAAAAGAAGAATAACAAAGGGCAGATTAGAATTGGTGTTAAAATGAATAGTCTGAAATCTCAAAGTGAGATTACTGAGGTAATGATAACCTAGTCATCTCATAAAGAGCTGTTATTTTAAGAAATGGAATTTCACAAAAAAATAAAAAAAAAAGAAAAGAAAAAGAGAAAGAGAAAAGAGACTAAAGAGATCAGCATGACTGAAAGTATGACTGTCAGATGAGAGATAAATCTTTAATATGAAACACTTCTTTACCTACTGAAGTGACATTAGAAAATATGTTTATATTTCAGATTTCTGTCTTCATCCAAACAACGCTATTCTAAAATAAACAGAATCACAAGTTTATGTATTCCCTGGAATCTGAGAAAAAGAAAACAAATAAAATTTTTTAATTAATGATGTTGCTTATGATAATTTTAGCTTTATCCTGGCAAAATAAAAACTACAAGAAGTAGTAACCAAGCATATGGTGGGTTTACCATCTTTGCTATTTGGCTGATTATTTGTATTTATTTTTAATAAGATGCTCTATCTTCCCCTGTCTTTGCAACAAAGACTAGGTGACTCTGGAGGCAGAGTGGGAGAACAAGAGCAGAGAGCTGATGTTGCCTAATGGAACATCAGGAACAACTCTGAGGCTCCTTGCACACTATGAAGCTGACCAGAATATAAGGACCCATATGGAACTGAAATTTATGGAACCAATCTGCATTATTCCTTCTCCACAGTGTTGGTACCATGCTGTTTCACAGGCAAAAGTACTGAGCCAACAAGATCATTTTCTTTTGTACAAGTCCCTGTAACTTAACCTTTCCTATAGACACTGTAAGTGCGCTTTTACTTGATTTCAACATGATCTTTTTTCTTGATGGATGATTAATTTTGAAAGGACCTTTGTCCCCCAGTTTTATGTTTCAGTGGAAAATTGGGAGGCTACTTTTGAATATTCAGTGGCCAGCTAAACCACAGCAAATACCTTAATTTCATGAGAGAGCAGGCCATTTACTATGCCTGCCAGTAGGCTCTGTCATGTGCCTGCTGCATGGGAAAATGTGTACATAGTGTTAGCTTGTTTTTGGTTTTGTTTCTGCTTTTTTTCATATAAGAAAATGATGAATTGTGTGATACTCTGTAGGGCACTGCTGGTTTTCAGACTGCAGCTTGGCTGTGGGATCTTTAAAAGGGATTTTTGCTTGTTTGTTTGAAATGGTGCATACACCTGTCAGGTGGCATTCAGTGAAAGCTTCCACGTACAGAAGTAAATCAGCCACAGGAGGCTGGTGCTGTGCTGTGGCAGGCAGGTGGTGTGTTTCCTCCAGGACCACTCTCCCTGCTGGCTCTGCCACTGCCCGCCCTGCTCTGCCAGGACAGGACAGGCTGTGCACCCGCTCCTGCTCCCAGGCCCCAACGTGCAGATGCTTCGTGCCAAAGAAGCACATATTTTCCGGCAGGAGTCTTTGTTTCTCCAAATATCAGTGGGTTGCAGAGAGTTCTTTCTCTGGTGGGAAGCTCAGCCTTTTTTTTTTCTGTTTTAACCAGTCTCTTTTACTGAAAACAACAACAACAAACCCACAAAACATCTTTGCTCCTTTTGAAGTTGCCCTTGGAGCTCAATGCCACCTCCCACTGCTGTATCATTCATATAGGAAACTGCCCTTCATGGGCAGACCATCTGATGAGCCTTTGCCTTTGATGTTAGAGCAGAAAGCACATCCCAGTGACCAGATGAGGTGCCTCAGACTGACACTTGTTTCTCTTTCTGTGTGTGAACTATTGCCCGTTTATATTCCTTATCAGAATCTATACCTCTCGTAGCTCACATATTATTTTCCGTTCCACAGCACAGACACCTCTGCTGCAGCACTCCATTCCTGACAAGTGACACATCCACCTGAAAAGCCTGGCCTGTCAGATCATTACCTGCCTACACCCTACAAATTCCAAGGCTGGATAAGAGATGAGCAGGATCCTCTTTTATTCTAAAAGAGGAAATCCATGTACACCTGAGCAACGTTTTGCATTGCAAACAGAACCCAGGACAGGCAGGGTGACTTCTGTGCACCTGTGAAAGAGCTGACTGTCTGCACCTGCCTTGCTCTGAAACAGAATGAAGGCAGCAAAAATTTCTGTGGAAATCCAGCAGTTCTCAGAGACTATCTTGTGTTTCATTTGGTAGATGAGAAATACACGTGTAACTGTAAAGGAAAGGTAAGTGAAAGGGCCATAGCAAAAAAACCACAATCACTTCACTTGTTTAATTGCACAATTTTTGATCAGGTGCTGACAGAACTCAGGAATCCATTCTTCACCATGCTTACCAGAAGTCTGTTGAAAAAGAGTGAACTACCTGGGGATGTGGACCTGTATGTTCTGGAGGCTTTTCTAACCAAGGCGTGCAGCTCTGCATCATCTGGTTTGCTGCAGAGGGGCAGCAGGTGATGGAGTCATGAGACACAGGGCATTACAGAGCTCGGAGTGATGTGATCTTGAGGAAGCACCTGTGTTCCTGCACTCAGTGACTCTCTCTCCTATACAAACAGATTTTGGAACTTGTGCTAGCGATGTCTCTGTTTTCATTATCTTGTTGCTTGTGGGTTATTTCTGTGAATCCAGCAACTTCACTAACATATTACGTGTTTGCAAGTCAGTGAGCACCCAGACCTTAGCAAGAATAGATGAAAAACAAAGGTGCTACAAAAAGTAAATGAGCCTACAGAGATGGCTGCTATTGGCAGTTGTGTTCAGTGTATAACATTATTGTACAAAACACACATTGTGAAAAACCCTGTCAAGACAGTACTCTGCCAGAATGATTTGAATGGATCAGCTTTGTTTGTTCCTGCCAGCTGATACAGTTAACACAAGCAAATGGACTGAAAACCTAGCTTCGAAATGCAACCAGGATATCGACAACTGCTTGAATAAAGCAAGAGAGACTGCAATCATTAGACTTTCAGCAAGATGCAGCTAATTTGCATCACAGTTACTGAGTATTAGTCTTGACTTCTTCGTGTAGTATTAAATCAACAGCTTGCTCAGAAATAATAGCTGAGACAGGGAATGAGTAAGTCCCTTGGGTGCACCGGGTGCTGGTTACCTGAGTGATGCTGAGACTAATGCATATCTCATGGTACAGAACATTTTGCTTTCTTTTGCTGAAGACAAAAAAGTGTCTTCATCTTAATCCTTTGGGGTCATAGGTTTTTGTTTGTTTGTTTGTTTGTTTGTTCTTTCCTGACTTTCATCCAGTCAGAGAACTTTGGTTAAAAATCAGATTTATTAATTCGAATCAGATTAATCAGATGAAGAACTTGCTGTCTAATTGCTCTGTATTCCATAAATGCCATGTTCCTTGCAGTACAAACAATACTGGAAGGCCACTTGCCTCTCTGAAACTTGTAACTTTGACAAACCTTACAGTGCCATCTAAATAAATAAATGACATTACACCTTACTCACAGACTGCTTTGGAAATCCAAAAATATATATTTGGTTTGCTGTGGCTTATACTTTTCATGGGATACTTGGCAACAAAGCAATTTATAACAAGGAACCACTAAAATATTAGTACAGTGACGTATATTAGAAAAATATCACCAAGTATGTAGCAGGCAGGCATCAATCACTAATTCTTAATTGCTACCTAGGAAAAGAATTCAAGTTTTTATTAAAGTTCAATAAACCTGCAGACTAACCACATGTGAATTCTAATTAAATAATTATACAAGCAAATGAGTGCTCCAGAAGTGCTGATTCTGTCTTCTGCACTGCTTATGTCAGGAAGTGTGAGTGCTGAAGTTGCTGGAAGTACTGCACCCGATGCCTTGGAAAAAAAAGCAGCCCTTCTGAGCCCTTCCAGGGAGACATTGTCCTTCAACTCTGACCTGGTGGTAGCTCACCAGTGAGATTTTCCAGGTAGACAGTGTTACTGGTGGGGCTTGCTCCCACTGCCATGCCATGCTCTGCCTTTGGAGGTTTCAGACCGCTGACAGCTCTGAGCCATGGTCTGTGGATGTGGCGTGAGCAGAAATGGGAGGGCTGGCCACAGTTCAGAGACATGTGAGCAGATGCTTGGGTGCTTCTGAAGTTGGTAGAATTTCAGTGCCTGTTAAAGTGCCTTGTAGAACAGGTATGGAATTAATTCTGCAATTAAAGTTCATTGCTGAATCATTAAGAGGGGCCTCTGTAAGCAGACTATTTACATTAAGTGCAAGCTGAGGTAGCCTTGACAGTAAGACATGCATAGGGATTTTATCAATAGTCCAAAGCTGAGGTCTGTGCAACCACTGCTCAGTTGATTTTAGTACATGAAGTGGATGCAGTCACAGCTTTGGCTGCAAAGGAACAGATCGGTAAGGTGACAGAAAAGCTCTGTAACAGTATATACAACTGTATTGAACAATTCCTGGCTACTTCTGCTGAACGAATCTAGACAACTTCTACATGCATGTCCCCTGAAAGATAAAAAAGTTGGGAAACTCCACAATATTTGCTTTATGAAACTAGTATATCTGCCATCCTGGAGAAGGAAGAGAGGTCACTATATGAGTCTCTGACAGTATGATGGTATAGTATTTGATCTCATCAGAAGGGGTTTGTCCTGTTTCAGATTCTAGGTCAGCAAGACTAAATGAAAACTGAACTGTGCTTTAGCACTGCCAATAATTTAGTGACACTCAGAGATGTCCCAAGCCTCTCCATTCTTTGCTACCAGCCTTGCTTTAACTCTCAAACAGTAATTATTCTGTTTAGCACATTCTCAAGTTTAAGTAGCATTAGTTCTATCGCTAATTTATGTATACCTGTTTTTTTTTTCTTTCTTTCCCTTGAATGGATTTCCCTGAGTGATCCCGTGGAGCAGAGATTACTCCTTAGTAGACCTCTCCTTCTCCACCCTTGTCATGAATAAATTGAAGGGAATGACTGGGAAGGAGTTTTATTGGCAAATCTAATTTTGAAAGCTGTGTCTTCTAAGAGCAGAATATTCAACAGGATAGAGTTTTACATAAATAATGTGTTGAATTCATTATATATACTTTCAGAGAGCCATACGGGATTTCCCACTTAGAATCACAATGCAAGTTATGAGATACTGAGAGCTGCAATATGCTAGCATTTCTGTCTGGAAGAGCCTATTTTCCAGGGCTCTTCAATGTGAGTTGGTGTGATTCTGTGTGTATTATTATGTGTTAGTCTTCAACTGCAAAAAATAAAAGTAAAAATATCTTGTGATCTGGCAGTTATCCTAGAACTTGTTATGTTAGTTAATTTCGAAAATGGGTTGAAGTAGGAAATCTCATACCAAGGAGGTAGAATAGCTTGGATGTGACTCACAGTGCTGAAAAAGAAGACTAACCTATTGTACCAAGCATACACATATATTTTCAAGGATACGTTTTATAAAAAGATAATTTTATTTGTTTATTTTTAACAAAAGAGTAGACAAGTTGCTCCTAGGTCTGTTTAAAAAATGGCGTTTCATTGCAAATGTTATTCCTGTGCACCTGTGAATCAACATCCCCTTGTTTTCATCCCCTTACAATATTTACTATTTACAAAAGTGGTCATAAGGTAGTGATTGCTTCTGCTCTCAATTACAGTTTCTGCAACTCTCTCTTTGTGGCAGAGTCTAGTCTTTGGTGTGGGCTCCTCTGTCCTTCACCCATACTGGTAATTTCCAATTGGAAACTGAAGCTGCTGATTTCCATGTTCTTGCTGCTGCTGTGTTTTATATCACCAGGCAAGGATCATGAGATGTTTGCAATGGCATTCTCAATATACTGATAACTGCAAATGCCCTTTAAAAGAGGTAACTCACCAGGCAGTTGGCTATCTGACCCTCTTCGGCTAAGAGAAAAACAGCCAATAGCTGTTTCAAAAGCCTGTTTTCTGTTTGAATCAGCATAGAGGGCAAATATCTGCACAAAGTGCTCATGAACTGTGGTGGATTTGTGCATCAGAACTTCTGTGAACAGTGACTTTTACAGAACAGTGTCAGAGTATTCAAATCCTCTTTATTTTATGATTTTGGAATATAAGCCCTCCCAGCAGAACAAATGGTGTGGACTATCTCCAGAATGGAAGAAGAAGGGACATTATCTCTGGACAAAAATAACTCTTTTAGTTGTGCATAATGCCATATGCTAAACCATATCCATATACCTTAAACTAAACCATATTGCTTTAGGCAGTATAACATAGTCTCACACACTATTTTTTTAACCCTAGGACTACAAATCGCTGGTGTTCTTTACCCACATGTGGTCAGTTGCACAATGTATTCGAGTGACCTACAAGCCTTTTCAAGGTAATGACCAGCTTTGCATTAAAGAAAGATGAAAGTATAGCCTTCAGAGAATTAGGGAAGGACAGCCCAATGGGGAGGAAACTGCAGCACAGCAGCACGATGTGAACAAAGGAGTTTAAGCATATGCGTTACAGGGCAGCAAGAACTGCTAATGCTGACACAAGCTGGCTGGGGAGGACTTAGTACGTTTACTACTAAACCTGTCTTCTGTATTATTAATGTCATTGACGGCAATAGGTAGAGGTGACCAAGAGATTGCAAAATTAATAAGCAAATGTACAGTGAATACAGTTTATCACATTTGATGTATAAAATATTGTGACAGCCTTGAAAATGTTGCAATCCCCATAGAGTCGGTGTAAACTAGAAATACAAAATATGGTAGGACTGCAACCTCAGAAAAGTCCTTAGGATGAGCAAAGGACCCTACTAGCCAGAATCACATTTTGCAACTCAACCCAGAGAAACATGCACAGGAAGAAGCTAAATTTCAGAAAGGGAAGGAAGAAGAGTGGGTTGTCACAGCTGCATTGGGTGAGCGACCTTCATACTCCTAAGGCAGAGGGCCATGGACAGAGGATGATGTTGCCATGTCCTCCATTTGGTATTGAGTTATGAAAAGTGCTTGGGACTGCATTTCCTGCTGAGCTAGAAGCAATCTGAGGACTGATATCATCAAACACCAGGACATGGGGGAAATCTCATTAAACTGGTATCCTGTTTGCAAGTGCTGAGCAATGCAGAGACAGCTCATGAATATTGGAAGGCCCGTTTTGTCACAGTAACTTTAAACTTGGTGCTCAATACTAACCACCAAAAGCTTGTCTATAGAGTACTGTAGTCCTCAGTAGAGGCACAAACGTGCATAAAGTCACACAACTGTTTTGGGAACCTACAATCCTGATCTGCCTGTAATCTAGCAAGACAGAGATTTAGGATTTAGACACCACATATCCACCCATCACAAGACCAGACAGGTTGCACACAGCTGATGCAAGGTCTGTAATTTCTTCTGTGACTGCATTATAGCACAGACATACCCAAGACAGCTTTAAACTAATGAGTTCAAGAAGTCCTAGCAATATTAATAATCATCCAAGTGCTTCTCTGATTTCATAGGTGGGTTTATATCCTTCACTGAGCTCTCTGCTACAAGAACCTGAATTATGTTACAAAACTGATTTAGATAAGACTGCACTCTGAGTTGTATTGTGGTGCAGACTTGTTCAGAACACTGCTGCTTAAAGAGCCTTTTAAAACTGTGAAATCATTCTTCCTCTCAGTCCACATCTGCACCATGAGGAAGCATCAATTCATTTACCAGCTCCAAGAGCAACACTTCAGATATCCTGAATTGAGGCATACTTTGTATCTCTCTGTTATACCAGATAATGGTTAATAATGACATTCGTACAGCTTTACTCTTGTTCAGAACAGCCATCCAGCAGCCTGTCTACATACCCCAGCGTGCAGCCAGCAGGGACTGGCAGGACAGGGTACACTTGCAGGAGCACAATAACCAGCAGCAAGCAGCAGCAGGGCTGCAGGGAGACAGAAGCAACTTTTCTAAAAACATTTACGGAGCCACAGCAATGGTCACTGCTGTGAGAGTTCCCCGGATCTAGCTGCAAGGGAACATACAGTGCCCACGAGTGGTCAGGTAACAGCTAAACAGCTTCTGGCTGAGAGATCAGCTCCTGGGCTTCTTGTGCCATTAAAAGCTTGCTGCATCACCATGCTTTCCCATCCCACCTTTTGCAACACTGTTCCCAGCTCCTTTCAAAGCTTACTTTTCTCCTTGGGTCATCCCTATCACAGGCTTCATGTACCAAAGGCTGTATGCTTAAAGATGGAGCTGTATTTATTATTCACACAGGGTGGCCAGTGGATTTGCAGGAACCTAATGTGCCTGTATTTTACACAACCATGTTATGCAGGTGAGTGACCTGATCCAGACCAGACTAGGGCTAGATACAGCAGCTGCTGCCAAGGAAACACAGAGCTGTGAAGCAGTATCTCCCTGCTTCAGTGTTACTCCTCAGGTTCCCCAAGTGCCATAGGAGGGGAAGGAAATCCCAGCCACCAAAGCAGGCCTAAGTGCGTTGTTTTCCTATACAAATTCATGCCAGCATCAAAAGCCTGTCTTTGCTCTGATTTGTTTCACAGGATACTTATAAATCAGCATAAAGAGAACTGCAAAATTAATAGAATTCTGTAGCAATTGTTACAGAGGCAAGTACATAATCTTGCCTTAAAAGAGCTAAGATTTCTGAAATGTCTCCATAGCCTGATTTGAGCCATTTGTCTCTTTAAATCTCAACTTCAGGGAAGGCTGAGTGCGCTCTCAAAGCTGTATGTTAGGGTATCATGTCTATTGGTCTTCTAGCTTTCTGAAGCTGAATGGGAAATGCACAATGCATGTCTTTGTGTCGAGGTATGGAGACCTGATTGCATTTTATTTTTTAACCACTCTGGTGCCAGCATGCTATATCTTGTATGGAACCTGCCAAGGTGAGAAAGGGCAGCAAGATCAGAGTAAACCAGGAAGAGCTGGTTGGCAAGTGCAGGCCGTGGTCATAGGGTTTCACAGCTCAGAGAAATTCAGGGCCTACGCTGAGTCTGTTGTGTGAAGGGAGGTCAGTGACAGAGGCAGAGAGAAACTCTCAGTTCTGCCACACACAGATTAGGACAACTTGGGCACTTCCTTCCTTCCTTGTTTTCTAAGATGATGGACAACACTGTGCTCCAAGCTGATGTGGCTGTTCTCACAGAGATTTAGAGCAGGACCTGGGTCTCTGGCATATGAATTTGTTGGATCTTCTAATGATTCTCCATTTAATGAAATCCCATAAAATACTTAACATGAGAAATGTAGCTCCTGGGGGAAAAGGTTTGAATATGATGTGTGGTCTTCCAGGAGGCTAGCTTTCTCCCTCCTCATGCTGGAGGCATCTTTTGCAAAAATCAAAGTTCAATTTGTTGAAGTATCAACAGGCTGGGGACTCTTTTTACCATTCACTGCATATTGCATGGGCCAGGATGCCTCTGCCCTGGGCCCTGGGTGAGTTGTGAGTGCTGCTGCTTTACTTTGCTTTATCACTGCCTTTTAAAGATCCAGATCTCATGCCTCTTCTCACACTAAGGCTGAATACAAAGTACAGGGACTTTGCATTAAAACAGTAAAATAAAGGCCAGGTCCTCTGTCCAGGGCTATGGGGCCAAAATGTTTATTCCTGAAAGGGGCACTTTTGGCTACCCACTGTGACCATACTGGGGATAACCACTCAGGATAACTCCACAACCAAGAATCAATCCAATTAAAAACAAAATAAATATGGACAAATGACACTTTTCAAGAAGCAAATTAACTGCTGCAAACTGGCAAACTGGCCTGGCAAACTGGCTTGGGTGATCTTACTGGCTCTGGCTAGCAACTAGAACTGTTCTTCCATATCTTAAAAGTGTATCCTTAAAATTGTTGGTCCTAAGTACTCTTTTGCAACACTCCAATGTTATTTTTCTGAAATATTCTCCAGCCCCACAGCCAGTGAGATATATTGGACATTTATTTCTAATTCTGTAAGCTGGTGAGTGATCTTTGCAAGAAGTTACATTACCTGGTCTCCAAATACTGCTCAGGGTATGAAGCTAGCAATTATATCCTAGAACCACAATTTACCTCAAAAAATCTATTTCTATTGAATATCACTGTTCTTATTCGAGCATCTCCTGCATGAAAAGGAAGCATCCCTCCAGCCCTGACATGGGATGTAACAGTTTCATCTAGATGAAAATGTAAGTGCAAAATGCTAGCCAGAGTGAAGCTCTAACTCACACAAGCTTAAGTGAAGAGGTATCCTGCAGGGTGCCAGGCTGTCTTTTCCCTCAGTTCACAAGGTCTCTGCTCTCATTGATTTCAGGAGAAGCAAGGAAACTACACTGGGTATAAGAACATTGATTGGTCTTATGATTTTTTTTTTATTTATTATTTTTTATTACACTTAAGAGCTGCTGACATGTGCAAAAAACATTTTACAAGGTGTGATCAGGAAGTAAATTGTCCCTGCCCTCCAGCATGCTCCAGTAATTACCTTCAATAGCAAACCTGTAAGTTAATCACAGTATTTGCAAACTCAATCTCATTGTTCGTATGCTGAATCTTTTCCTGCGGAGTGTTATCCATTGAAATTGAGAATTTACAGGAAGTTCATTTGAGGCAGGCATTTCTTACTGGTAAGAATACTCTAATTATTATTTTCTAATTAAATTAGGCTTTTTAAAAAGGTTAACCATGACATTTTAATAGCTTCAGCTCATATTGATATTCTGAGGACACTCTTCAGCTCAGCCACTTGTGATTGAAAAGGATGTTTTTCCAATTAAGCAATCTCTTTTTAAGAGCTTCTCCTAAATGACATCTATTTTACTGAGGGATGTGGACTAGAATATAATTTGTTTCCTTAGATACATAGTCTTGTAGTTCAGAAGGTAGCTCTTTCAAATACATATACATATTTTTTACAAAATTCAAACCTCAGTCCCACAATGAGTTTACAATGTCAAACACTCAAAAATAAAAATAAAATTTAAAAAAAGGGGGATTATTAACAGCTAGTTGTAGTCACTCCATACAATATTGTTTCTAATGCACTAGGGTACATCCTAAAGAAATCCACTTAAAATCTGCAGACATACTGGATTCATTAGCAGTGTATCTGATGCTTCAAAATACTCCATGCATCAAGAGCAATGCTGCTGGATTAAAGTAAGGCTTTCCTTTCATCTCTCTTTATTCTACAAATTATACTTGGGGACCCCTACCTGGATTTGGACTTCATTTTGTTAAGTATTACAGAGTCAGAAGAAAAAAGGCAGTAACTACCCCAGGTGGCCTACAAATATAGAAGTCAAAATTGTGCATGAATACAGCCAGATAAGGTAGTAAAAATAAGTAATGAAACAACATTAGTCAGACCGATAGCCACTGACCTCAACACACCAAAAGCCAAATCACTATCACTCTTTGAGTGTTTCTCAGCTAAGGTGGACTTGAAAAAGGAATTTGAATGGGAATTCTTTGATACTTTTGCAAATGTGTACAGGGAATTCCTATCAAGGACAAGAGGCATAAAAAGAGAAGGAAGAAAACATTAAATGAGAGTGGGAGGAAGCTGACAGTGTGAGCTATGTGGTGACAGGAGTTAACTTCTCAGCAGCACTGAATGGCAATAGGGCTGTGGTAGTCCACAAGGAGCTGTGAAGATGAAGGCAAATAGTCTATCTTTGGTGAAACAGTGAAGAAGTATTGGAGAAATGCAAAGCAAACAGTGATGTTAGCAAGTGTCAGACCAAAATTAAACAGGTGGTCTTATGGCTATATTTCACTCTTCACTTGGTAATTAGTAATTGCTGGCAATTATCAGGCCAAAAATAAATTTAATAATATTAATTCCAAAAAAAAATTTGAAAAGTCAAAATCAGAAAGAAGCATTTGATTTCATTGATTTTTTTCCATCTGAAGCTGTATTTTTGTTAGCTTCATTGTTTAAGAGACCTTGAAGATTTTTGTCTTCGTTCCAGTTCACAGCAAAAATGAATGTCAACAGATGAGATTTCCTGCACAACAGAAATACCATCCACGTGTTATCAGAAAAATACTGTCCCTACATTCAGATAAGAAAAACTCTAAGAAATGTGTCTCATCATAGGACAAAGGGCTTCCCTATCTGAAGTGGTCCTGCAGAGCAGACCTGTAATGCACTACCAGATAGCAGAGGGATCTTGGACTGTGGCTGCCCTGGTTGTATCCCATGCATTTTTCTGTGTATACCTGTCACTTGGGAAATTTTCATGAACACTGGGTTTGACAGAAAAGACAAATGACTCAAATCACTTACATTAAGTACCCTACCTTGACTATAAACCACCAAATACCTTGTTTTTCTAACCAAGGTTAAGGAAAACTGATACTGTATTTACATGATTTTGTCTTCCTTTTAAAATGTTTTAAGCAACATATTGTTCCATATTCAAATATTCTACAACACTACTGTATTTTGGAGGAAATGTTTTAAGAGAGATTAGCTAGTATCAGGAACAACAAACCAGCTGGGAGTTTTATTTTGTCAAATCTGTCTGTGATTTGGCTTTGTAACGCTTTGCACCTGTATTTTAGTAGAGAGCAAAGAGGAAGAAGTAACTCTTTGACAGGACAAAGGCAAAAGAAATGCTATCCAAAAATCTCCAGTAACCTAAAAGGCATAGAATGGTCAGAATCATGAAATACTCGTTAGCTGACTTTGGAATCAGCAGTGCCTAGAGCTGATTATTTCTTGCTCTGTCAGAAGGTCTAGCAGTAGTGAACTGAATTATTGTAGATGGTTTCAAGGGATAAGGAAAGATAAATGAGCCAAACAAAAAAGGCCTGCAGAAAATTAAATGAAACACAGCCTCTATATTTTAATAAAAGATCACTGCTAAACAGCAAAGGAAATAATGAACTTGTTAGAACAAACACAGGGGCAATAAATGTTATTGCATCCAAATAATGTTTACATAATTTTATTCTATGGAATAAAAAGAGGTGGTTACACCATACATGCAAACTACGTCCTGTTTCAATTTTGAAGGGTATTTAATCTTTTGTTCTGCTAATCAGACAAGTTTTAAGAAATGGCACATCATACTGCAAAGACATACAATGATGTCTGTTTTCTCAATATGATCTCTCAATTATGCAGCTGTTTATTACTTTTCACAATGAGGTATGTCGATTTTTTTCCTAGCTTATACTAACAACAAGTCTCTAAGTACATATTCCTGTAAAGCATGGAATAGATATTGTTGAAAATACTGGTAATAAATGGTAGAATTTGTGGATCGAAGACAAGATATGCATAAAAAAAAATACTAGGAATAAAAGACCTATCAGCTCAAAATATATTGCTAGAATGATAAAGAACATATAAGCCAGAGAATATAAAGCACATGATCTAACCATCTGCCGGAAAATCAACATAAAGAGTTGGAGGTCAATATACCTAGTGCAACTAAGCCTTCTGCAACCAGGCAGTATGAGATGAGCAGGGAAAGCTTGGTCACACCCCAAAATATTTAAGTGCTAGTTTTGCTCACTTGTTAACAGGCCTGATGCATGCAATACATGATAAGCTCCTCTCAGAGCTCAATATTTAATCCGTGGGGCAGCCAGGTACCCCAGACTTTATAACGTATTCATTAACTTCCTTACCAGTTGTTCAGCTTTTACTGGAAATATGCACATGCATATGTATTTTACACACGTTATTGGAAATAAGCATATTTACAAATTTATCACTCTTCTCGCTCAGCCCTCCTGCATTCAGTGTGCCCCAGTGACTGAAGGGAGAAGGGAGGATTTCACAGGCAGCAGCAAGGGGGTGAGAATAGTCTGTGGAGTTGCCTTCCTTCTCTCTCCCAGCTGGCTGATGTCCAGCTGTCTGCACCATACAGAGGACACAGAGCAAAGAGAATCTTAAGCTAGATGATACAGGAGGGATGAATAAATGTCTCTCCTTTTTCATCATTACCAGTTACCTGTAAAGAACAGAATGGTTGCCTCAAGCATGCATTTTATCCATCTATCTATCTATCTATCTATCTGTCTATCTATCTGTCTGTCTGTCTATCTATGCTGTTTCATTGCCTTCAAGCAGGAAGAAACATGGGGATCTGATCCAGGACACTGGACAAAGGTGACGCAGAGAGGTCCCCTCCCACCTCAGCTGTTCTGTGAGCCTGTGGCTTTCTCTAGCAGGGAGGAACTACAGAATTGTGTTGTGGTTCCAGGTAGAGGGATATAGGAAAGAAAAAATGCCATGACTGAGAGTCACTTTGGACATGCAACCTCTGATGTATTGCAGGTGTAATGGTACAGAAGTGACCCAGAGCAGTGAGCTTCATTGCACTCATTTGCACATACTCTACATCTCTTCCAAGCTGGGTAAAGATGAAGTAGATAGAGTAGAGAATGGTTAAACTCATGTAATGAGTACATGATGGGAAATTTATCCAGTGTCAGAAAAAATTTTGTAAACAGGAAATGTGGGTGAAGGGAAGGAGAAGATGAACACAGAGATAAAGTATTTTCTCCTTGGAGTTTCAGCACCCACAAGAGTTCCTTTTCAGTTTCCTTCAATAACTGAGCCTTTACAGTGTTGTAATTTTAAAGGCGAAATGGGCTTTAAAAATTGTTATTATTATTATTATTATTATTATTATTTTTCTTATGCTAAGCCTAAAGAAAAGTAAAAATAATTGTCCAGATCTGCCATGGGCATCTTATGTCTCCTACCAGGCATAAAGTGTGTCTCCTGCATTCAACACTTGAAAATAGTGCTCTTTCTTTCTGTGAGTAATTGAGGGAAGGAGTAATTAGGATCTCTTGGTGAAACTGTGATGATGATAAATGATGATCACTAACTGTGATGGGGCTTTCCATGAACAGATCTATTAAAACTAATATGACTTCCCTCTAGTTGCAGCAAAGGAAATCCATCTCCTTCATCAGAAAGTCATCTGCTAATTTTCTATACCAGTAATCTAACAAGAATCTCCTGTTCTTCCCCTTGGTGTAAGTGTGAAAGTTATTCTGACCCTTAACATTACTCAGTTGATTAACTGGAAAATGAAAGAAGGAGATGGACTCTTAAGTGTCTAATTAGCTTATCCTCCTCAGCAATTTTGAACAAGTCTACTTACAGCACATTTAGCATATACCACTGTTGTTCAACAATATTTGTTTGAGCAAGTCTATATTTTATTCACTTTGTTTATTGAGGTGTTTTTTCTTAACAAGTGCTAGCAAGATATTTTAGTATGCACGATACCCACTGTGGTGTTGAAGTTTATAGAAATCTGTCAGATAAAGTGTTTATTTTACATTTTGTGGGTAGATTCTCCTGTATGAAGTAGATGAAGGAGCTGGAGGTGTTGGGAAGAGCTGTGAACATGCTATATAGAAATAAAGGTGTCTGTTTCTTTTCTTTTCCAAATAAACAACAACTGAAGACAACAGGCACAAACATCTAAATAAAAGACAGCTTTTGATGAGTTAAATTCCATTTCAGATCACATTTCTCTAAATTTAGGAATCATGTGAGCTGAAGAAAAAATATTTGAGATTTGATTTTTAGAAATCTGAGCATTTCCATCTCCAGAAGGAGAGGGAATAGGGTTTAGCAATACTCAGGTCACCTGTAGAACTGAGCAGTTATGTTAATCAGCATCTGAGAGCCTAAAAAACTGGTGTTTCTATGCAGAATGGTCTTAAGACAGCATATCGTTGAAACTGACTGATTCTCCATTGCTCTGCTTTGGGGGGGTTCGGGGGAAAAGTCACTGCTGGCAGGGCTTGTTCCAGCTATTGCTTTCTGCCAGGGCTGGTGGCAGGCTGGGTCTGTAGCTTACTGCTGTAGTTACAGCCAGATTAAATTTTAATAAGTCAGTGCAGGAGTGCTTTGAAGAATCACAGGCCCTGCTTGCTCCTTGCAGGGAGCCTGGGCTCCCGAATGGGTCATGTCTGGGGTCTTTTGCCCATCTCTGTTGATGGCAGGTATCTGCAACCCTTCTCATGGTGCAGGGCAAATGTCCTCAAATTCTCTTGCTCTGTTATGGGTTTAGCTCTCCAGAGCTAACGTGTCAGAATGGCCAGACCATCTCCATGTTGAGAAAGCCTTTGTAAAGGGGCTGCAAAGCAGCTGGCATATTGCACGAATGGAAACCATGGGTTAGCTCCCTCCACGTGTCCTGCTAGTGGGACCTTATTGGTATGATAAGAGGGTGTTGGGTTGCTGGGCTGCCTTGGGCCTGTGGGAGAGGCTGGGCACAAAACCTCGGTACTGGTGTTGGGATTTCCTTGAAGGCAGTTTAGGCACACCCCATCTTCCTAGAGACCTGCACTGAATTCTTGAGGACAAACATCCTCGAAGATCATTTCTTTGTTGCTGTTTTAAAGTGTTGCAGAAAAGCATTTATCTTATCCCAACAATTTAGCAAGGTCGTAAGTACTCAGGGGATCTCCAAAAATGAAAGGAATGACATCATGCTTATTAGATTTGCTAATGCCACAAATCTGCAAGGGACTGAGAGTATGCTGGAGGACAGGACTGGAATATAAAGCAATATTGACAAATTGAAGGTATGGTCTGAAATAAATAGGATGCTATTCACTGGCAATAGATGTAAGGAACTATATTTAGGCAGCAGTAATCAGCTGCACAAATAAAAAGAGAACAATTATTTAAGTAGCAGATCTTTATTTGTTGGTTGTATGGCTCATAAACAAAGAGCAAGTCAACAATGTCATCCCTTGCCTTTTCCCCTTTGCCAAACAAACCCAAGAACAGATACCCCATAGTGGTACATAACATGAACTTCAGCCTGTGGAAACGTGCAGCTATCTTCCCTCTTTCCTTGGGACCCCCAAGGCTTCAGCTAGGCCGCTGCACGCCATTAAGTATTGCCTCAGTCCAACAAAACTTTTCAATTGGGAGTAGAGGGGATGCAAAGGGATTCAAATGTTGGCAGGTCTAGAAAACGTTACTTATCAGGAAACAAGTTAAATTGTTAATTTTCACATATGTCTAAAGTTGCTATGTGGATTGTCTTCAAAAGATTTGTGAGAAGTAATTGACAAAAAACAAGCTGTGGTGTGTGGCTTCATTCGACTAGATCCTGCACTTGCAATTGGCTATGTCTAAAGGCACAGTAATCTTGCAAGGTAAAGTTTTTAACCATGAAGTTAGAGATTAGAAGCTGTTTGTTACAGTTTGGAGCAGGCTGTCTGGGGCTGATGTGTAGTTTTGATCTGGTAGCAACTTTAAGAACAAGTTAGATTAACATCTGCAAGGAATTAGGCAGATAGAGATGTAGTTCATCTTTGTTCAGTTGGAGGGGTGATTTGAATGGTTTCCTGAAATTTCTTACAGCCCCCAGCATGAGCCATGAATCTGGGAGATGAAGGAAGGAAGAGAACAGCACTGAGACAGCAAGAGCAGCTGAGCTGCTCATTCGTAATGTTGCTTTGAGATATATTGACTATAGATTAATTTTCTTCTCACTTTTCTTTCACCGTTTCTTCTGCATCTTCCTGCTGTCCATAAGTCTTCTTTCCCTACCATTTTTATCATTTCCACCTTTGCCTTCTTTCTTTCCTTTTTCTCTCCTCCCTCAGTGTGCAGGAGCAAATGAGATTGTCCCTCAGTTGAGAATAAATTCAAAATGGTGACTTCAGGGCTGCTCTAGCAGGTATTGCATTGACCCTCACCTTGACCCTCCTCTAACTACTGACTCTTCAGGGATGCTTCACTAGGCTGCTCAGTCTGTTCTCATCTTGGTGTTTGAGGAGACAAGCAAGTATTTCAGCTGTACAGGCAAATCAATCAGAGATTGATTGTAGATAAACCATTTTGACCTGACGCAGAATTTATCTGAATATTCAATTACAAAATACTGTCATTGTTAATGAAGCATATATAGTTCAGGAAGATACAATCTGAAGAACAACAGTGTGCAGCTGCACACATGCAGCTCTTATTTTGCCAGAGATTGAATTTTGCACTGAAAAAAATTGGAGTTGAGTTGCACACAAAATTGGGAGTGCAGGTAAAAATAACCCCATGAGACAAACACAGAAGATTAGTACCTGGTGCAGAATCATGGCATTTCTTCAAAAGAGGCACCTTCCCCTATACCGTCACATAAGCAGAAAGCGCATCATTTTGTTAAGCCAGGGATCTTGAGTCAGTTTGGAGCTTTAACACTTAATTGATGTATGGCCCTGGGCAAATTGCTTCTTCACTTTGACCTTTCCAGACTTCTGTTTCCCTTATTTATACTGCAAATTCTTCGATTTGGACAAAGCCCCATACTATATGCTCGTATGCTATTTCAATGGACTCTCTCTCACCAGTGTCAGCCCTGCTATATATAACTCCAATTCTACTGATGGAAAGAAAAATTAGGGTTTGATACCTTTTGTCAGCTCACTAATTATGTGGTAAAAAATCCTATGTTTCAAAGGCTTGCACAGAACATTTCTTATAGAACATTTCTCTAGTTTCTATTTGGGTCTGATATTTAGGGTCCTGATTTCAGTGAGCTCACTGAAAGATTAAATCATTCTTTTAGGCATATAATGTATATAGGAATTAAAATATATATTAGTGGTACTTGTGCTCAATATTATCTTGTGTATGTATTTTTGTGAAGGAAAAAAAAAACAATTTGACATGGCCTTAATGATGATGATTCAAGTATGTTTTTGTTAGCAATACTACTGCAAGCTGTATTAGCAGAAAATGCCACCTACAGCACTGGGGATTGTAGCCAGAAACAATATACTCCATCTTCATTTTATCTTTCAGCACTGAGTCCTTTTTAAATTATTCAGCTGTGCAAACTGTAGGCAAGAAAAGCAAAACCAACACCCGCCCTCTTGAGAAATAAACCCCAGACCCTCTAGGTAAGGATCTAGCTGACATTTACCCAGATGGTGCACAGTAGCTCAACATATTTCTTTTATTCATCTGCATATGAAAAACAGAGCAAGAGGATTCCATCACCAGAAAAATTTTTTAACACACAAGATAATTTTAATATACATTAATTTATTCTAATGTGTGTACTATTAATACATATAAACACATAGATGTCCTAAATGCTTACTCCCTTGATTGCAAAGAACAGACAGACTTTTAAGGAAGCAGCCATCATACAAAAACAGAAATGGGATGCATTATTTAAACACACTAGTTGTGAGTGTAAGTTGTACAGTGAGCTAATTAGATTTCAGTGTTGAGCAATACTTGGGAGCTCATTTTCATAAACTTCCCTCCCCACTAATTACTGGTAAAGAAAAAAAAAAAAGAAGCAGGCTAATTGCAAATTAGTTTAAAAATTAGTCTAAAAACTAAAAATTAGTCTAAAAATTGTAGATTCATTTAGTACTGTGCACACAATAAGAAACAAATATGTGAAGGGCTGGTAGACCTAGCTTGTCACTCAGGGCAAACTTCCCTCCAACATGCAATTTTCCTTTGTATAATTGTCTTGGACACATATTGTAACTGAGGATAAATTAAAGAGGTTTTTTTTGTTGTTTTGTTTTGTGTTTTTTTTTACTCTGCTAACATGCAGGAATTTCTAGCCAGTACATCTATGGTTGGAATTCTGCACTAGTCTTACCATGTAGTGTCCTTTGTTACTGTCTTTGTATATGCTGCTTTATGATGTCTCTGGCATGTTTTAGTCTGCTGTATTTCTTACAGCCTCTGAATAGGTAGAGTGAAAATATGTCTTGGAACGAGTCTATAAAAATCAGTAAGAAAGCAAACCAAAATTGTGTGAAAGAGGTTTATACAATACACAAATAATGAGCAAGCTATGACAAGCTTCTTGTGTGCACACTTAGGCATATGGATCCTACTAAATTCATATGTCTCCTCTGTGCTGTTTTTTAGAATTTTGACAATGAGAAAAGGGTGGGTTTTTTTGTTTGGTTGGTTTTTGTTTTGTTTTGTTTTGTTTTGTTTTGTTTTCCGGTTAATTGTGATTTGCAGGTGTTTGCTGAAATGAGCCCTGGCAGTGACCTACATAATAAAGAGCTCTTTTCACTGATAGCTGACTCAGGTTATCATAAGCACTGTGTCTCAACTGATGCATAGCCTTCGATGAAGATAGAGCAGTCTAGTCTGCAATGTTATTAGTGCTACTGGTAACATAGGTGATAATGCTACATCTCTTGACATTTACAAGTGAAACAAAGTATTATGTCCTTCATTTGTGACTGTGAGGGCAATCTGACTTAAAATAGGATATGGAGTGGAACCAAAAATGGTTTAGATGTCAGTGCAGAGGAATTATAGTTGATCTTGTAGAGAAAGCTGAAAAAAAAACACCTTGACTTAAAACTGCAATCTTAGCAACTTATAGACCTGTTTATGCAGGTGTCTCTAGAGATACTTGGTGTGGTTAGTAAACAAGTGCTTAAAGCCTTGAGATGTGGGAAATGCTTGTATACTGACCCAAACTTAAGACCTTCAAAATAATAAAATAGAATCATTGAATCACAGAATAATTAGGATTAGAAAAGACCTTCAGGATCATCTTGTCCAACCATGACCCTACGACCAACATCACCCACTAAACCATGTCCCTAAGCACCATGTCCAACCTTTCCTTAAATACCCCCAAGGAACGGTGACTCCACCACCTCCCTGGGCAACCTGTCCCAATGCCTGACTGCTCTTTCTGAGAAGAAATGTCTCCTCATTTCCAACCTGAACCTCCCCTGGTGCAACTTGCGGCCATTCCCTCTAGGCCTGTCACTGCTTATCTGTGAGAAGAGGCCAACCCCCAGTTCCCCATACCTTCCTTTCAGGTAGCTGCAGAGAGCAATAAGGTCTCCCCTGAGCCTCCTGTTCTCCAGACTAAACAACCCCAGTTCCCTCAGCCGCTCCCCACAGGACTTGTGTTCCAGGCCCTTCACCAGCTTTGTAGCCCTTCTCTGGACATGCTCCAGGGCCTCGATATCCTTCTTGCACTGAGGGGCCCCAAACTGAACACTCGAGTACCTCAAAGTACTTGAGGTGCAGCCTCACCAGAGCCAAGTACAGGAGGACAATCACTTCCCTAACCCCACTGACCACACTGTTTTTTATACAAGCCAGGATGTCGTTGGCCTTCTTGGCCACCTGGGCACACTGCCGGCTCATGTTCAGGTGAGCATCGACCAACACCCCCAGATCCTTTTCCTCTGCACAGCTTTCCAGCCACTCTGCCCCAAGCCTGCAGTGGTACATGGGGTTGTGGTGGCCAAAGTTCAGGACCCAGCACTTAGCCATGTTGAACCTCATCTCATTGGTCTCTGTCCATTGACCCAACCTATCCAGGTCCCTCTGCACGGCCTTCTTACCCTCCTGCAGATTGACACTTCCCCCCAGGTTGGTGTTGTCTGCAGACTTCCTGAGGATGCACTCAATTCCCTCACCCAAATCATCAATAAAGATATCAAAGAGGACAGGACCCACCACTAACCCCTGGGGAACACTACTCATGACCAGTCGCCAGCTCGATTTCACTCCATTCACCACCACTCTCTGGGCCTGGCCATCCAGCCAGTTTTTAACCCAGCAAAGAGTGTACCTGTCCAAGCCATGGGCTGCCAGCTTCTCCAGGGAATACTGTGGGAGACTGTGTCAAAGGCCTTGCTGAAGTCTAGGTATACTATATCAACAGCCTTTCCCTCATCCACCCGGTGGGTCACCTGGTCATAGAAGGAGATGAGGTTAGTCAGGCAAGACTTGCCTTTCATGAACCCATGCTGGCTGGACCTGATCCCTTGGTTGTCTTGCACATGTTGTGTGTTTACACAATAGACTGATTGTGATAAAATTCACACAAATAGAAACTGGATAATTAATATGTTGCTAGTATATGCTGGGTTGTTAAAGCTGAGGAAATGGTGATAAAATGAAATTACATAGGCTACTTCCACTGCATGATAGCACAGGTTTGGGATTTTTCTCTCCTACCTTTTAGCTATCCACGATCAAGACATTGACATCTGGTGGGCCACCTAAGTTCTATTATAGAAAAGAGAGAGAAATAGATATTTTAAGTCTTGATTCATCTGACCTAGTTTAGATGCTTACTCTAGGACTAGATGAAGCATGCTCTCAAAATACCTCTGGGGCAAGATGAATTGCACTCTCAGAATTCAGACCCAGTCTTCCAAAGATGCATTGTCATAAAAATGTAATAAGCCACTTGCAATATTGGCTCTGAGGGATGGAGCTAGCTCCAAGAGACTTTATACATGGATTAAAAAAAAAAAAAAAAAAGATTTTGAGGACAAATATAGGTGTCTGCCACATGCTAAATCCACAAAAACACTCATCTAAGTCCTGTGAGTTGAATGGTTGAATGCTCAGTAGTTGGTGTTGAGTTTCTGAGTTGTTGTGTTTTGTTTCTGAAAGTGATTTGGGTTGGGCTTTGCTTTAACTCCTAATGTCTCTTCTTGTCCTGTTTTCAGCTGGACTCCGAGGTTAGCAAGCTGACTGACTACAGAAGTTGATGACCAAAGTTTCAGAATGGTCAGTTCTGATGTCTCTGCTCTTGGTTCTCCAGTTTTAAGCATTTTCAGTGGGATTGACTTCTAGAGAGTGCTGACCTTCCCCCTGGTCCCCATCAACTCTTCTCATGCAACTGGTTGAATGCTGATCTGACAATTGTCCATTTTCTGATAATTATAGGCAAAGTTTAAATTTGCATAGTTCAGTACAGGTAAGATCACAAGGCTGATGATAATACAAAATGAATGCTTATGCAGAGCACATCTTGAATGCAGCTGCTTCAATGACACTGTTCACAAAGCATAAACACAAGAATGAAATACAAAACAAAACATGGATCAGCAGGAGGATGCGTGTTTTCTCTAATTTGTTAAAGTATTGTAACCACTGCCAATTACATCCAAACTAATCTTGGTCTGCACCTCATATAACTGATGGAGCTGTGACAAGTTGTTTCATGTGAATAATTGTTTACTAGAGAATATGTCTGACAGCTCAATTACTTTTTTGTTTTACCTCATTTTGAGCCTCCTTCAAAACTTGAAGCTGGTGTCTGGAAACACTGCAGTGCCTACCATCTGTTCCAACTGGGCAAAAATTCAGTTTTTTTTCTATATTTTTAAAAGTAATTTTGATAAATTTGTTGCAAATCTGTTACTCTACAAAATTTTATCTATTAAAACCGTCTGCTGCCTATTGAGTAGATCTTCCTCTCCTGCATTTATCCTGCTTATTGCACTTGTCCCCTTAGACTCTTGGCAAAACATCATTATTCTTTCTATCTTCTGGAATTTCCTGGGAAGCCCAAAATTTAATAAATGTTAAGATAAGTGAGACAGAGTTCCTCAAATGGTGCTTCTAGGAATTAGATGCAAGTTTTCCCAGCCTGTTCATTTAAAAAATGATTACATGCAGTAGCTGTTTAATGTCCTTTGTCATGAATAGCCTATAAAGTTCTTCATCATGAAAGAATCATCCTTCTGTGATCTCTTGTCATTTCAAATACAGAATGAAAATGTTTCATAAACACCTCTACTTCTGCACCATTGAGAATAAATCTACCATCTCTGCTGAACAGTGAGCCTATATCATTGTAAGAATTTCACTTGCTCAAAATTGAGTTCCAGGGCAACTTCTTATTGGACTCAGTCCTGCCATCCACAGACTATTCTGTCATCTTTGCTTCTCTTATCAAATTTCTACATTTTAAACCTTCTGCTACATACTCTTTGCTAACTACTTCTCTCCCCCCATTCTCTCCCCATTTGCAATATTTTTTTTCATTTAACACAAGTTGAATGCGGGTCAAACTTCTCTGCTACTTATACAGGTATGCCAAGTACTTCAGATTCCCAAGACACTGTGGAGTCTAGATAAACAACAACAACAGCAAACACAATAGGTGTGAGGGTAGGAAACTCCATTGTGGGAAACAAATCACAATTTGGGAATAACAATCCATTGCAAGGACTTCACCCAGGCTTTGCATTTTGTTTTGAACGAATTATATTCTGATATTTTCAGTTAGATATTAGTTGTATTTCCTTCAATGACAGGAGAACGTGTAGTGGACAAAGATATGTATGCATACTACATCCTTCATTTTAGAAAGACTTCTAGCATTCTCCAATTATAATCTTACATGCTAGCTAAGTAAACATGATCTGTGTGAATATTGTTTCAGAAATGGTTTGCAAACCATACTGAGGGAGTATTTATCAATGGGTCACTGTCACAAAATAAGAACGTATAGAGTAGCATCTGTTTCTAATCCATATGGTGTTCAATAGTTTCATTAATAACTGGGATGATGGAGTAGAGAGTACGGTTATTAAATTTGCAGATGGAGCAAAGCTAGGAAGGAATATACTGAGAATGGCATAACAATTTTAAGCGATTTTGACAAATTGTAGGTATGATCTGAAAACAATAAGATACTAGTCAATGGGGAAACATACATTGGGCAGGATTTGTCTGTTTCATAGCCAGGATGGGTAAAACTAATTTAAAGAGCAGTTCTGCAGAAAGGGACATAGGGGTTAAAGCCAGCCATACAGTGGGGCTATCTCAACATGATTTAGCAATGTCATATTGATGGAAAAAAGACCACAGCTCTTTGGGATCAAATGGAATTTATAACCCTAAGTGTAGCCTGCAAGACATGAAGGAATCCTTCCTATTGATTCAGCATTTAAAGGCTTCACTCAGAGTAATTTGCCAATTATACATGTACCACTTGGAAAGAATGCAGTAGAGAAAAATGAGAGTGTTCTGGTGTCTAAAAATGTAACCTATGAAAAATGATTGAACAAATTGGGTCATTTAACCTGGAACAGAGAGGACTGCAAGAACACAACAATCTTCAAATACATAAAAGATGGTGTATGGAAGAGGGAATAATCCATTCTTCATGTTCTCTGCCTAGAAATAATGGGTATAAACTGCAGCTTAATTGGAAGGAGAGTGAAGCACTGAAATAAATTGCCAGGAGAACTGGTGGAATCTCCATCTTTAGAGCCCTTAAGAACCAACTAGTAAAATATCTGTCAGAAATGACATTGGTATAATTGTTCTTTCTGGGGCAAAGCAATAATATATTTAATGATATCTTTAGGTTCCCTCCAGTCCTGTGCCTCCAGAGAGTTATTGGATATAACATATGTACCAATGGAAGCACGTGAAAAGCTCTACAGTTCTGATTTCAGTGACCAAATAACCAAAGACATAACAAATAAAAAATCAAGTCTACTAGATCTAATTTTGAGAGGTGAATTACAAGAGACTTCTTGGCCCTTATTCTTGAGTTTTGGTTAACCTTTATGGGTCCTAGGTTATCTGTGCATAACATGAAATACAAAAAAAAGAGGTAGTACTTGTTACTATATCAAAACTCCAGTTGTAGTATTAGTAGAAGTCAAATCACTATTATTTTTTTGCAAAATATTTAAAAACAGAATATGGGCATGTCGTGGTTTTACCCAGCTGTGCAGGTGAGTTCTACAACAACAGCTCTCTCACTCCCTGTCCTCAAAGGGAAAGGGGGAGAAAATTCAATGGAAGAGGGCACAAGGGTTGAGATAAGGACAGGGAGATCACTCTACTACTATCATCATAGGCAAAACAGACTCAGCATAGGGAGATTAATATCATTTGTTGCCTATCGCTGCAAGACTAGAGCAGTGAGAAGCTAAAAGCAAATTAAAAATATCTTCCCCTCTCCCAGGCAGTACAGAAGAACAGCAACTAGGGGCCATGGTCAGTCACTGACGCTTTGTCTCTGCCACTCCTTCATGGTCACTCTCTGCCCCTGCTCCATGTGGGGTCCCTCCCGAACTGAGCCTGTGGGGGCTGCCCACAGGCAGCAGCTCTTCAAGAACTGCTCCCACACAGCTCCGTACCACGGGGTCCATCCCCCAGGAGCAAACTGCTCCAGCACGGGTCCCCCACGGGCGGCAGCTCCCCCCAGACCCCTGCTCCTGCGTGGGCTCCTCTCCACGGGCTGCAGCTCCGGCCCGGGGCCTGCTCCTGCGGGGGCTCTCCATGGGCCGCAGCCTCCTCCAGGCCACATCCACCTGCTCCAGCGGGGGCTCCTCCACGGGCTGCAGCGTGGAGATCTGCTCCATGTGGGACCCATGGGCTGCAGGGGGACAGCCTGCTCCACCAGGGGCCTCTCCACAGGCCGCAGGGGAACTGCTGCTGCCTGCCTGGAGCTCCTCCTGCCCTCCTGCTGCACTCACCTGGGGGCTGCAGGGCTGCTTCTCACGCCTCGCTCCAGGCTGCTGTAGCACAGCAGGTTTTTTACCCCTTTCTTCAATCTGCTCTCCTAGAGGCCCAACCAGTGTTGCTAGCTGGCTTGTCCCTGGCCAGCAGCAGGTCCCAATTGGAGCTGTCTCTGATCTGACATGGGGCTGCTGCTGGGCTCTGCTCACAGACGCCACCCCTGTAATCCCAATGTTTCCAAACCCTTGCCAAGTGAACTCAATACAAGGCATCTTTATAAAAAGAAATACCTTCTGGTTACATCATTCACCAAATAATTTAGTACCAGAACATGAGAGAGAGTTCCAAGAGCCAGTGAGAAGGATTTGAAATACTGGAAAACTTTTCCTAATTTGTTAGATTGCAGTGTGTCAATCTATTTTAACTAAATCTAGGCAAGGTTTGCAGGCAACTTGATTGCACTGTATAAATACTTGTAAGCAACACAGCAATAGGATAATAGAGAGCTTGTCAGTCTGTCAGACAAATTAATGGTGAGATCAAATAGCTGGAAGCTGAAGTAAGACAGTTCAAACTGGTAATAAATTTACTATTATTTCTTTAAATGAGGAATTAGTAATTAAGGAATGTTTGGAAAGATTATACTGTGATATGACCTATCACTGAAACTTTTAATTAATGCTTCAATGTTTTTCTGGGAGAGGTATTATAATTAAAAAAGATTTTTATTTATTTATTTATTTAATCATGCAATCTGTGCTGTAGAACTCAAGACAAAAAACAGATCGATCCATTCTAGTTTGATAATTTAAGCTTCTATCATATAAACATGTTTTTAGTCTTAGCAAACAAGAAAAATTGTGTTTTTAAGTGTGGAAAATACATATTCCAAATATTACATCACATCACTGGGAAGCAACAGCATTTCTGCTGTTGAATCAAAATGGTTTTTGTGGAGTATGATCTGCAGAGTCCTGTTGTGCTTTAAATTTAGAGGGGTTTGTTTGTTTGTTTGGTTTGGTTTGGTTTCTGAATGAAAATATTTCTGTTCCTGCAGGATAGTTTGGGCTTAGATAAGAAAACAAAAACTCACTGTGGACAACTCTGCTGTGGATGCATTACATCAGGCTTTGTTTCTCTGTTCCACTACCTTGATTTTAATGAAACCTGTCCTTGTGCTTCTGCTCACTTTGAATTATCTGTTCTTTACCCAGTCAGACTGATTGACTTTTTTGTCTCATGACTATCCAAGTATGGAACAAACTTCTTTCACAACCGTCTATATCACTTACAGATTGTGTTCTTTTTTATTTCAATTTCCTCTTCTAAGTATTGAATAACGAGAGACGGGACACTTCAAATTATACTATCATTTTATGTAAGAGAACTCTGCTGAATTTCATGTTTGTTCCCTCAGTCAAGATCCTGCTTTTTCATTGTACTGCTTCAACTGCTTATATGAAGTAGAATCATCCTTGGGCTAACTTGGTAAAATATGCTAGAGGATTGTTCTACTTTGTTTATTTTATTACATTCCATTCTTGGGGAAAATATTCTGTAATCACTTTAAATCACAGAAAGTGTACTTTTTTTTTTTTTTTCCTTAATGTAAGCAAATGCAGGGTATTTTTTTGTGGATTATTTAGAAATCTGTTAAAACATTATGCCCTGTATTGGGTTTACATGACAAGGTTTTGTTAGCAGGCTGCTGCAAGGGTGGCCTCTGTGAGCAGAGCCCAGCAGCTGCCCCATGTCAGATCAGAGCCAGCTCCAGCTGGCTCCTAAAAGGACCGGCTGCTGGCCAGAGCCAAGCCAGGGAGCGATGCTGGTTGGGCCTCTGGGAGGGAAGATTGAAGAAAGAGAAAAAAGAAAAAAAAAAAGTGCTGTGCAACAGCAGCTGTGAGAGAGGAAAGAGAAAACAACCCCCATTTCCTTTTAGTTCTAACTGCTTTAGTTTGTTAGTAGTTGCCAATAAATTACATTAATTTCCCTATGCTGAGTCTGTTTTGCCTGTGACAGTAATTGGTGATTGATCTCCCTGTCCTTATCTCAACCCATGAATGACCCATGAGAAACCTTTTTCTCATGGTATTTTCTCGTCGTGTCTGTCTGAGGAGGGGGAGTGAGAGAGTGACATGTTGGAGCTGAGCTAACTATTGGTGTTAAACCACCACAGTCCTTCCTGACAGCCCACATGGGGATTTTGAGGAGTTTGAGATAAGGATTATAACTGGGAGAGGTAACAGGCAAAACATGGACTGGGTATTTGCATGAGAACTCTGTGATTCTATGCTTGTACATAATTTTTACATAACAAGCAACCACTCAAATTTGTGTTTGTAACTTTATAAGCATTATAGAATGTGACTTTAATTATTCAGCTCCTGTTACATCTTACCAATTACTACAATCTAACTGTATATTGAGTCAAATTTATTGCATGCCCCCTCAAAGTGAACCTTACATTGCTGAAGAAACAACTACAACACAAAGGCCTGTGTCAGTTGCTAGAATGTATCTGAAGTGGTGCAAATCTAATCAGCATTCATCTTAATATAGAAGAGATATACCACGTCTTGGAAGGATGGAGAACACCATTGATGGGAAACTCTTTTTAGATTGTCACCGACAGTAACAGAAACATTTCATTTCATGCTCCACCCGGTTGTAATTACACTAACTCTAACTCTATTATGTCTATTGCTTATAATAATATTGTATATGAAGGGTTGGTACATAATAAAGCAAATAACTCAACTCCAACCATCCCAAACACACAAACTGATATGTAACAAATAGAAATACTTCACTGTCTATGTATTTTGGATCTGTAAGTGCATGAATTATCAACATACTATGTATGGCACCAAGGCAAGAGGTGACCATACCACTCTTTGAGAGCAAGATGAATTGGCTATAGCCACAGGGTGTGGAGTGCAATGTGTGTGGAGTGTGACAGTGTGCTCCCCGCCCCTTTTCAGCTTTATTTCCTGTAACCCTGCTTAAGCTGATAACTGTCAGTGGCACTTGTGATGGATGGCATCTTGTTGTGATGGCTGTATCCGGCTCACCGTGTATTTGGGAGAGAGACAAAAATAGCCAAGGGGCTAGTTGACCAATATGCCCACCTAATCACAGTGCTGACTCAATGTCTGACTCAAACCAAATCTGGAAGAAACTAACATCTTCAGTCGGTATTTAAATATGACTATTAGTCCATCATTTTACCCCACAAATAGTGAACAGCCCAAGAGCCCTGCACAGCAGCAGGCTGAATGCCAGGATCTCTCCATGGAGTAGGGACACTTCTCAAGGTATACTCCTTGAGGTTGAGTGACTCTTTACTATTGAGAGATTCCTCATCTGCAGCAGATACTCAGTAAGTAACGAGCAGCTTGCTAAACTTTGCAAGATTCACTAGGATTGTATCTTAGATTGATGGTGCACGTGTAATCCTCACAGACAAGCTGCTGACCAAGTCTGAGACTAAGTTTGGAACCAGCTGCACCTAGGCTCCTCTCTGAGTTTGGAAAACAAGGGGATCCACTCTGAACTTGAGACTCAATGGGAGGATCTCCTGACTGTTTGTCCAACCCTGTCCTCTATGCAGTAAATATTGAAGCATACCTTGCCGTCTTGATTCTTGTTGAGTTGCTGTCTTATTCACAATTAGGCTTTGCGAGACTACTACATCATATCAATAAAATACATCTCTGCTTCTCTCTTATGAGTGAGTTGCCTATCATTTCCATCTGTGACAACACTGTCAGAGTGTAATAGTTGTGAGGAATTTACAGTTTTCTAATGTGGTGAAGTCACCAAGTGTGTAAACTGTCCACCTTTGTCAGTGTTGTGATGATGTTATGCTGACTCTGGTGTGGGGAATTTGTTTGACTGATGTAAGTGAAGTCTGTGAAGGTTATGTGATGAATGTTGATGAATGGGTATTTTAATGACAACAGTTACATACATTTTTCATAGAGGTGAGGGTTAGAATGAATTATCGTGTAAATAAAAATAAATTCTAAGTAATTAATGCATATATGAAATAAAATATGTAAATAAAATGTGGAAATGTATTTTCTTGCATTTCTAAGTCTGGAATGAACTCATAAAGCTAAATGGAGCTGATGGTGCTATGTTTTATAGTGTTGGGCACTGCAAAATGTGTATCATTATGGACTGAGAAACTGGATGTCTGTGTATTGAGCAGATACCACACTTCAGCCATGCTAAGGGCAGGAGGAAATGCAAGAATTCATTTATAAAATCCCTGATAGATGATTAAATTACAGGTATCTGAAATGAGACAGCAATACAGTGTCTGCTTATTCTAAGGCCAGCCCTAAAATTGTTCTCTCCTTCTTTGTGCCTGGCAAACAATGTGACCTGACCCCAAGATAAGAGTCTCTTGTTTTGTTCACCTCCAACAACAACAGGTCAAAGTAACTAAAGCTATAGGGAAACTATACACCATCATCCTTGCTTTGAATAACTGATCATTTCCCATCCTAATTGATTGGCCAGTCACTGATGTCTCCCAGCATGACCTTAACATGACCTGTTAATGAGTGCCCCAAGGTAAATCACTGCTTGAGCTCCTTCTAGCTGAGTAGCCTTGCATTCCAGGTCTGCATAAAGCCTTCCACTCACTGGCTCTGTAAGACTTAGAAAACCTGTCTTCTGTCAGTCACACCTTCCAGAACTACAGGAATTGCTCGGTAGTGGCTGTTGTTTGAAACCTGAAAATGATAGAATATAATCACTTTGGGGTGATAATGGGCACAGAGATCAGTCATCCATCACTACTTGGACACTGTGTGACTTTACATTTAGTTTTATTAAATGTACTTTCTGTGCCTAGCTTCCAGGCATTAAATTTACATGGGGTTAAGGACCTATTCTCTCATGTGGCCCTCCATCAGTCTTTATGACCATTGGAAATGTTATATGTAATGACTTTGTTTTTTTTTCCAAGTCATTGATTAAAAAATGGCCTGTCATATGGCCAGAGGTTCCACAGGGAAGGAACCGCGTTAGTAACTTGTCCATTCAGTGGTGGTTCCCCAGCTGCATGCTGAGAGACAGCTGCAAGCTCCACACCTATTGATGAAAATGCTGTGGACATGGACATGGATAGCCCAGAACAAATGTTATACCTTTGCTACCTCTAACCTGTTTTTAATCTTCCTGAGCTGACAGACTTTGAAAGTTATGTGCCTTAATGGCTCCAAACTTCTAGGGAATTGCTGCTCAGCCAACAATCCATGCTGCTGATAATTTACCAGGAAACAACAATACTTCAGTTACAGATATCGACACCCTGCCATGTCAGTCCTCTGGAGCCTCACCAGCCATCATGATTTATCTGAGATTGATGAAGCAGTGAAAGAAGCTAGAGCACTACTGTCAAAAGATAGCTGGATTTGATTAATTTTAGCATAGAACGTGTTTATTTTCCTGTGTGGTGGCATTGAAAATAGGTGAAGAAGTCAACCCTAATACAATATTTCTTCTGATTGAAAATCCCATAAGGTATTTTTGAACCCCAGGATCTGGAGATAAGGTAAATACTTGTGAAAATATTGGAAAAATGAAATGTATCTCCGTGACTTTTACCAGAACTGCAGTAAGGGAGGATGAGATGTTATGTGTTAGGGCTGATCCTGAAAATCTAGTAAGGTGAAAATTAGGTAACATGAATAATGTTATTCATCTGGGAAAGATACTAGAGTATCTGACAGGAATACTCTGGTTAATCAAATGAAGTATTTCTACGAATGAGCTTTTGATGTATGCATTAGTGCAGAAGTTATTAATATGTTTGCATTTGTTAGGTTTCATTTTGATCAATTATATGAAAGTTTGCATTTTTAGATGGCATTTTTCAACAGAAAATAAATAATATTCTGTCTGTCCTTGGAAACCGAATACAAGTTGATGTTTTAGATCTGTGAGATTCCTTTTTATGTGTCCAACAAAATCTTTGGCTATCTTTTCTGCTACCAAATCTTAAAAAAAGGCTGAAGAACTCATTTTAGATGACCAGACTAAATGAGAATAAACCTAATTAGCATTGCTAAAAGACTTTTAATAGAAAGAATGGAGGATCAAGAAAGAGCTTTTCTGTGATTATTCAGTTATTTATACACAGATGTGTGCATGACATAACCTTGATAATACCACAAATTGAACTATTTGTCTCAGCTTGGTGGTGAAAAGGAACAAGCCAGCATTATAAACCCTTTCAATCTCACCACCCATGGGATTGCAAACTCAAGCAACCAACTGTTGTCATTTTGAAACTGAAAGCTTGCTATTGTTTGGGTTATGTATTTAACCTGAATTATTTTGTGTTGTGAAAATTATTCATGTGTATTACATATTTACATTACAAATACATGAAAAGATTGCTATCAGGACTTACAGACTAAAAGCTAGAAATGCCAGAACTAAGATTGCCAGTGGGGAACACGGTGTGTGATTGGATAATTAGAGTGCATATGCCTTAGGAGACAAAATAATTTTGAACAAACAGCCACCGTTCTGGAAATTCCTTCATCTTCTGTTAAATAACTTCTGTGCTAAAGCACATTTGCTTGTTTTTCAGTAGTTTCATCAACAGTTCCTGAAAATGTACTGTTCTGTTTTGAGGATGATTGACTGGGCCTAAAATGCTTATTTTAATGGTAAATGTACTGTGCAGAACATGCAATTTAGTTCATATATATGACAGATACATCAAGTGCCTTTTGAAATCATGATGAAAAGATCTAATAAAAAATATATTTATCAGTCAGATTCAGTTTTTGAATAAAGTTTAATGCCAGATTTGACTGAAGTCTGTAGTGCAGAATTAAGAAAAGCATGCATTATCCCCTGTTGCAGGGTTACATTTCCCCTCAGCTCACTCAACCCATGCTCTATAGTTCTGGTTTGAACTCAGCAGATGCCCCTAGCCTTGGCTTCATTTGGTATTTTGTCAAGAGTAGTTGAGGTTTCCAATAGTTATTTGTCTTTATTCACATTAAAATCTATCAGAGGTGTATTTCCTTTCCCTTTCCATCATATTCTAAAAATGATTTTGCTTTCCATATCCATTAACATTGAGTTAAAATATGTACCCAATATTGGTTATACACCTTGAGTTTTTGGTATTATTGCTGTTGCTTAGTTGCTATGGTTGTTGTAGCCCGTGAAGGGATGCATGAAAGGATTAAGTCCTACCTTACTACTTACTAATATAAGCTTGGAAAGAAGAAAGGAGAAAAAGTCTTTAGAGAAGAAAAGTGTGAATTCTTAAAAATATGTTTCTAGATATCCTGAAACTGGAATCCACTGGATGCATCTTACAAAAATACTAAAAAGGAAATATAATTATTTCATCTGTCACATTAGGCATAGCACGTATGATTTATTGTACTTGGGGATTTATTTGACTTTTAATGTTTCATTAATCGAAACCAGTAAACAGGGAACTTAAGGTGGGTTTTTGTACACTCACTTTACATCTGCACACTTTAAAAGCTATCCTGGTAATTAGCCATAGATAGGCAGGTCAACAGTAAGTAAATTACTCCTAGTGGTACTCTACCTAAATGCTTTGTGCATGTTTGAGTGTTTTATTAGCCAGGATCTCAATGGTACAGTGCCCAGCATTGGTTTAGAACCAGCAAAACCATATTAGTGTTAGTTGCATTTGTAGCAATAGCTCAAAGAATTATGCTTTCTGAACAAACACCATCAGCATTGAGCTTACAGACTGAAAAAGAGTAAGTAGAGATGTAGGAATTCAGAATGTTAACACAAATTTGGGGGGTCTTTTAGACTATTTTAAGTGAGAGAACTAGTTTTATTATGAGATAAGAGGACACAAAAAAAGGAGAAGGATGAGGCTGGGGACAAAAGGAAATGAAAAGAAAGGGTTTCTTGGCAAACGGTATGAAGGCAGGTATGGGGAGTGAGTTACTGGTACCACTATTTGATGCAAACAGTCAACCAGAAAAAAGACTTGGTAAAATTTATCACCACAAAAAGTTAACCAAGTTTTTTACAAGAGTCTGTGAGTATGAACATGAATCATAAGTCTAACCAAGCTGAATTACTAAGGAAAAGAAAAGATGCGATCTGCAAACCAAGCTCCAAGGTGTGAGGAGTCCTATTGGGCCAGGTTCTGAGGGTACCAGACATATAATGTGGATTCCAGTTTGGACAAAGCAAAGCCCATTTTTGTCATCTCTGAAAACAGAAAGAGAATTCTTTCAGTCTTTAGGATTTAATTAGTCTCATTACTATTGCTTTGCAACTTAGAATTAAACACCTAGTATTTCTGTACAAAACTAGTTTTCCCTAACTTAGAGAAAGTTATCAGCCTGCTCTCCTGTTTGAATGGAAATCTCTGAATTCACCAGAACTTGGTTCACAATTAGATTCTGTGTCCATGTGTTGGTGCAAAAGTATAGATACTTCAGTACCTGCAGTTGTGTGTGTGCACACACCACATCAGTTTAAAAACTGGTTGTGTCTGTTAGTTGATTTTTGCTATCAGCTTTGTTTGCAGTCCAGCCAATATTTCAGCCCCAGATTCTGCAGGGATCACTGTAAACCTACAGGCAAAACAAGAGGCTTCTTTTTGTTTCTAAACTGAGATCACTGAAACTTGGATCAGCTGTTTCAAATTTTTATTGGCCAGGAACTACTAAGATGGAAGAGTAAACTAAGCTGATAACTAGAGCTCTCCTATAAACCTTCTGAAAGTGGAAATTCTTATTTATCTGAAAACAAATACTAAAATCATAATAGATACTAGGCAGAGGCAGAAATGTCTGGCTCCTAATGAAGTAATAAACTTACCAGCTATGGTGCTGATTCATATTCACGCCTATGTAATTTCACATGATTAAAAATGCTGAGAATTATATAAATTAACAAGCCTTTTATGCAATCAATTACACCTGGGTAAAGTGCATGTAAAATGCTATTATTCTCATTTGACATTGTTTTACCCCCATTTTGCAAAAGTTTAGAAGATAACACAAAGCACAGGACCATATTTGGTCCCTGTCTGTTTAGGGGAAGAGCTGTCAGATGACAAACTTCAGAGTGACCTGCACTACAGGGAACAGAGAGCTTCTGTGACTCCTCTGTCTCTCCAGGTGGGAATATTTACCATGTTCATGCCAGTCTATTTTTTTGAGAAGTAATAGATATGCATCCATATTTTATCTCCATCTGCTACAAAATCATAAAAAATATTTTACGCTCAAAAATGGGAAGCACGTACCTTCAGCATGGTTTTTATCAAAAACAGAAAGACATCACTGGAGGAGGTGCTGGGTGAAAGAGGACCCAGTGCTCTCCTATGCAACTGCATGTCTCCTATGAAAGCTACTTTACAACTGCATCCAAATACCACACAGCCTGCTCCTCAGACAGCTCCTTCTAGTTCTTAGGAGATGGATGGGGGTGGTGGGGAAGAGGGAAAAGCAGTTTCTTTGAAGTGTGATGCTTTGTTTTGGGTATATACTTAGCATAACGTTTTACATTGCTTTAAGTTGCTTGTCACGATTTGGGGGGGAGGGTACCACTGGCAGAGTGCCACAGCCTGCCGGGCTATGCTGCGTTTGCATAATGAGCCTCATAAGCTTTCATTAATGTTACATAGAACAGTGCATGCAAAGATGCTGCGGAGGGTCTGTCAGAGCTGGTACGTGCCTCGGGGGAAGTGGTGTTTAAAACAAACTTTGTACAATGAAGTCACATTTGGGATATCTCTTGGCATTCTTGAAGTGCACTTATGTGCACATATGCATTATTAGCTCCTTCTGTGCTCATGCCTGCTTGTGCCACAGGGAAAGCAGTGCAAAGAAAAGGTCATCGTCTGCCTGTATGGGAGATTTTTTACATAAATGTGTGTGTGTGTACGTGTGTGTATATTTTTACAACACAAGACTGTAGGTCTGGGGGTATAGAAATGCTTGGCTGAAGGAGCACCAAGAGGCTTCCACATTAGTGATTTAACAGCACAAAAATAAAAATTAAAAAAAAACTTTTCATAACAGTGTGGATGCATACATTTGCAAATGCTGAGCAAGCAGCATAAAATGGAGGAACTGCAGGGCTTTGAGTGAATGGCGAGGGAGGTTTATACCCAGTTCTTTTGCTCTTCGTCCAATACAAACACGCGTACAGCTGCTGCTCACCCGTCTTGCCTCTTGGTGGCTCCTCAGAATTTCTGGGGCTTGGCATGGTACCAGTCCGTGTTTGAATGGGAAGCATTAAAGGCCCCATGGCCTGCTGCAAGTGGAGCCGTAGCTGGCAGCTCTGGCATGTGTGCCACTGCTTGCAACATGGAGAGTCTCCCTGTTCCCTCTACACTCCAGGACTCCAGTTTTGAGGCAGATGGGACCTCAAAGGAGTGCAGTGGTGAGGAGAAAGAGGCCTGTTCCAGGCTTTCCACAGCAGTAAAGAAATTTTTCATAATGTCTAGTCTGAACCTCCCCTGGCACAGCTTTGTGTCATTCCCTTGTGTCCTGTCATCAGCGACCAGGGAGCACAAACCAGCACCTCCCTCTGCACGTCCCCTCCTCAGGAAGCTTTAAAGGGTTTTGCAGCTCTTAAAGATCAGCGGAGATCTCAGGTCCCATTTTTTTTTCAGTTTCCATGTCCCAGTTCTACAACAGGGACCAGGAAGCTCAGAGAGATGAAGCAGGGGAATCTTAGGTCAGGAGCAAGATTTCATTCCTGCCCTAGCTGGCTATAGACACTACTAGCTATTGCAGCCAGATCTGGGGGCCATATACCAAATCAGAAATTGGTAGATTTCTGAAATGGGCACAAGCACACCTCTGGCCAGGCATAGCGACTTAGTGACAGTGACAATGTGATATAACCAATATAACCAGTCACAGTGCCAGATAGACCATAATCTTCCTTGGGATTACAGTCTGATGCACTGACACCTGTAATATTCTATCTTGACTGCTGCTGTTACCAGTTTGCGAACTCAGGAAAGAAAAGCATTTAAAGAAAATATAGAATAGATTTAATGACCAGGATCCTTCCTAGCTGCACCAGTGACTTAACTTAGGATATGGGCATTTTAGCCCCTGGCTGTTAGGGCTGACCTCCCCTAAATCAGCTTCAATGCACATGTCTCCTCTGTACCTTTGTTAGCAATGGCTCCCTTTAGGGCTGTTGAGATTTGCTTGCTCTCTCTCTTCTCTCCTCATTAAACCTTCCTTCCTTTTCTCACTCAGAGTTATATCTCTAAGGCCTAAACCTTCTTTCCCTTCCCTCCCCAACCCCCCTTCCAGAGCTGGATTTTAAAAGTGCAAGTGTCTGTAAGCAGCTTTGATTTCTCTCTTCCCTTTATTCCCATTCCCTTTATCTTCTTTTTGTGTCTGCTTCCACTGTATATTTTGGCTAATACTTCTCGCATTTTATAACAGGAAAGTGTGATGAAACACTGAAGTGCATGGAATTTATTGGCCTCAACTATTCTTAACTGTGATCTTTATGTATAGACTAAAGTATCTGTTAACAATATAGATGGTGAACTTAGGCTCAAAAGTGTTTTTTTTCAAGGACCCTATTTCTTCTATGGTCTTCTCCCAGCTCAAGGAAACTGGGGGTCTCTATGGCTTTCTAGAAACTCCCCACTTTCTTTTCTTTCTTAGTGCAGCACAGCACTTTTCCTCCCATTCTGTGGTCACACACCAGGCAGCATGAGGATAAGGAGACCGGGGTGTTGTATTTCAAGTTCATGAAGTACAGGACTGCCAGGGAGAGAACAATGCTGTGAAAGCCTGTTGTGCTTCTTCTCAAATTGCAAGAACTTGACAGTTTGCTCTGCGGATTCTGTGGATGAGTAAAAAGGCTAGATTACTGTCAGAGGGCGTAGGCTGTGTATCGTTTTGAGTGTGTAGTGTGTGTATGTGTACATATTTGAATATATATTTGAGTTATGTATTGTCATGTCTGCATTGAGAGCACCATCTACCTGTCCCTGTGGTGCAGCTGGAGGTGAGGCCCCCTGATCCCATCCCTTCTTGCTGAACACCAGGAGCACCCTCAGATCTCTGAAGAACAAGGAAATTGCAGCCTATGTCATTTCATACCAGGTGTGCAACAGCTCTTAGTAAATCGGCCCTGCCATTATTTAGCCTCTTGCTATAAGAATTAATCATCTGTCTTGGTCATGATGAGTTTCCAGCTACTGTCAAAGCTAGCAGGGCCACCTCCAGATGGGCAATGCTTTCTGAGTACTGAGTCTTTTTGCTTGGAATAGCTAGTCCTGTAATATATATACATCCAAACTTCCCTCTGGCTATTTAAGAAGAAGATCAATAGTTCATAAAAGTGCCTCAGCTTTTTACTTCAAAATACACTTTTTAAAGAGTTACCATTGGTTGGAGAGTATCCCTTTGCTTCAGGCTACTGGCACATCAATATTTATTTTATCCCTGCTTTAGAACTGAATAAGTACATACCACTTCACACTGTCAGAAAAACAGGGCCAAGGGAAAGAAAAAAAATAAAGAAAGAAAAGAAAAGAAAAGAAAACTGTAGAAATTAAATTCAATTTGCTTTCAAAAAACTTGATGGTCAAGCTCCTAATCATCGGACTACCCAATATTATTACAAGCACTGAAATGAATGGCTGTCATTTGAACTGAAAGGTAATGTGTTCTCATTAATATTATCCTGTCAGTGGCACCTCAAAATATTGCCCATCGAAGTATTCACAATGCAAACAGAAAAGCAGACTACATGCTTAGATATGAATTAGGTGAATTAAAATAAAATCAATTTCAGTCCATCAATGTATATAATTAATTTTTATTTAAAGGCTTGTCAAGTGGTATTTAGACTGTAAGTCTAGTAAGGCCAGGTGCTCTAGTAGCTGAATTCTAGTAGATACCTGAGATCCTATTTTCAAGAGAAAAATTGCCTGGCTAAAAGAATAATTACTATGCTAAATATTACTTCTCTTCCTGGTTACTGCAAACAAAGCTGGCTAACAAAGTGTTTAGTATCTAAAATGTGTGTGCATATGAGAATAAAGAACTGAAACATTGGCAATAGGAAAGCTTTGTGTTCACTATGTAGTGTGAAAAGACATTAAAATATTGCAAATCGAAACACTCAGCTAAGATGCTATCTTTTACTTTCCTAAGAGCCATAGTACGTTAGTCAGCTTTGTTGGGAATTACAGACGTGACTTAAAAGTTATACACTTCATCAGTACATAATAAGGTTTACAAGTCAGAAGATAACTTTTTCCTTTCCTTTTTTTTTTTTTCTTTTTTTTTTTTTTCCTTTTTTTTTTTTCTTTTTTTTTTTTCTTTTCTTTTTTCCCTTGCTGTTTTACTGTGAACTCTCTGCGCTGGCAGTTTTCCTTCCCAGAACTTTCCAGCTGACCTTCTTTAAGGTTAAACATGCTCCAGCACTTATATGTGGGCTAGGAGGAATCTGCTCTGAGGAGTTTAAAGAATTTCCAGCTTTATAACTGTTCTGTTAGGGATGAGCTGAGATGGAAGAAAACTATTTTAGAGTTACTTAGGAAAATCCTTTGAAACTCAGCATGAAGAGAAGTCAGTGTTCACTCTTAAGTCAGGCATATGGAGCTGTGGATGGTTTGTTCATCTCTCCAGGCTGCTAAGCCTCACAATGATTGCGTGGAGTTATCAGGTAGCATGGTATGCAGACCACCTGTCCTAGCAAGAGTCTGTGTTCCAATAACTGTCTGGCTGTGACATACAACTCATGTAAGCATCACTGTGGGACATCTTTTTAAAAAATTTCTTCACTGCAATGAGAATTTCCAACGTCAGAAAACAGAACAGGTCTAATCTCTCTAAACTCCATTAACATCAGGATTATCTGGAGACACACAGGCATTCAGCAATTAAGCCCCATATGACACGTATTTTATTTATTAGAGCAGTATGTTAACATTTTTATTTTTTATCAGTGCCTATCTGTAACTAAGCATGTCTGCATAATGAAACCCTTCTGCAATATGTTGTTAACATGCAGAAACAAGACTTCCAATATGTTATAGGTAACCTTTACCTATAGTGCCTCATGCTGTTGAACATAACAGCTGGAGCATGGATTAAATCATGCCAAAAACAACCCACACAGCTTGCAATTATTCACAAACCTTTTGTGATGCCAGAGAGAAAAAGGTCACTAAATACTAGAGGTCTAATTCTGAATAAGTCCATTGCACCAGGAAAAAGAAACTGCACAGCTGCTTGGATTTTCCATGCATATCTGTAACTTTTATGGCCTTATCTCTACCTCACACTGCTTTAAATACTCCTGACCAGATTCTGGCTGCTTATGCTCCACTATGAGACAAGAGAGCAAAGGACAGTCAGGCTCCTGATGCTTGTATTCTGCCAAAACACTTCCAAACCAAAATTTTGGTAAGAAGTAGAGGAGTCACATTTCAGCCTGTAGATTCCAGGGTCAACAGGGGCTGCTGCTGCTATGTCCCCTTCCACACTTCCAGCCCCTACTAGCAGGGGAGTGTGTTTTGGGGTACCTCCTCCAGCGAGCTGCAGCACAAGAACGACCCCTTTTGCAGCTGACCATTAATTTGACTTCCATAGTTTTGTTGGGGTTGAAGACTACTGGACTCTGAGAGCTGTTGAACAAAAAAGTTGTGTTGCATTTATTAAAACAAACCTACAAAATTTTGAATTTGTATTCCATCATTTTGTAAATAGCAGTGACAAATAAAGGGATCTTCTTCAAGAGCTTAGGTGGAAAAAGAAAGTGTATGGATGCTGGAAGCAAATTCAGACAATATGGGAGGACTATAGGGATGCTGCTTGCCTTTATAGGGAGAGAATTCATGTGGCCAAGGCTCAATTAGAGTTGAAGCTGGCCAGCAGTGTGGGGAACAATTAAAAAAGGCTTTTTAAAGTATATTAACAGGAAAAGGAGGACCAGAGCAAACATTGGTCTGATACTTGATGAAGACTGTCACCTACCACACAAAGTCATAGACAAAGCAGAGATATTTAGCTCATTTTTCACATGTCTTCAACATCAGTGATTGTCTCTGGGACCCCAGCTGCCCTGAGTTGAACAATGAGGGAACAATAAACTCCCCGTCAACCCCAAACTCCTGTGGGGTTTGCTGCTCCACCTGGATGCATATAAGTCTGTTGGGATTCATCCCAGCATATTTGGAGCGCTGGCTGATGCCATTGCGGGACCTCTCTCAATTATTTTATCAATGGTCTTGGGAATCTGAGTAGGTCCTAGTTGACTGGAAGCTGGCAAACATGGTTCCAGTTTTCAAGAAAGATCCTGGCAATTGCAGGCCTGTCAGTCTCACTTCAGTGCCTGGTAAAATTATGGAGATTATTCTGGGAGTTATTGAAAAACACCTAAAGGACAACACAGACACTGGTAGTAGCCAAAATGAGTTCAGAAGGGGAAGGTCATGTTTAACAGGCATCATTTCCTTTTATGACAAAATCACCCATCTAGGTGACAAAGGAAGCCAGTCAATGTAATCTTTCTGGATTTCAGTAAAGTAAATTCAGTATCCTTCTGGACAAAATGACCAGAATACAGTTAGATAAAAGCATAATAAGATGGATGAGCAATTAGCTGATGGGTTGGGCCCAAAGGGTTCTTGTAAATGGGGTTACATCAGGATAGCGACCTGTCACTAGTGAGGTTTCCTGGGGCTCCACTTTAGGACCAGTCCTCATTTTCATAAATGATTTGGATGTAGGACTTGAAGTTTTTTTGAGCAAGTTCACAGACAATGCCAAATTGGGTGGATCTGTTGGCTCTGTCAAGGGTGGTGAGGTCTTGCAGAGATCTAGACAAATTAGTGAGCTGGACGCTCACCAATAATACAAAGTTTAACAGGAGCAAGCACTGGATTCTCCACCTGGGAAGGGGCAACCCTGGATACATGTACAGATGGGGGATGAGATGGTGGAGAGCAGCCCTGCAGAAGGGATCTGGGGGTTTTGGTCAACAGCAAGCTGAACATGATCCAGCAGTGTGCCTTTGTGGCCTGGAGGGCCAACCATATCCTGGGGTGCATCAAGCACAGCATTGCTAGTCGATTGAGGGAAGGGATTATCCCACTCTACTCTGTGCTGGTACTTTGTGCAGTTTTGAGCACCACAGTATAAGATATAAAACTGCCAGAGAGTATCAAAAGGAGGGCTACAGAGACAGTACAAGGTCTAGAGGTCTATGAGGAGCAGCTGAGGTCCCTTGGTTTGTTCAGCCCAGCGCAGAGCAGGCTGAGGGGAGGCCTCATGGCGGCCTGCAGCTCCCTCACGAGGGGAGCGGAGGGGCAGGCGCTGAGCTCTGCTCTCTGGGGACAGCGACAGGACCCGAGGGAACGGCATGGAGCTGGGACAGGGGAGGGTCAGGCTGGGGCTTAGGGAAAGGTTCTGCACCCAGAGGGTGGTCGGGCACTGGGACAGGCTCCCCAGGGCAGTGGTCATGGCACCGAGCCTGATGGAGTTCAAGAGGTGTTTGGACAACACTCTCAGACACATGGTCTGAGTTTTTGGTGGTCCTTTGATGACCCGGGAGTTGGACTCGATGATCCTTGTGGGTCCCTTTCAACTTGGGATATTCTGTGATTTTATGACTCTATCCTGCCATAAATTTCTGCAGGATAAGTTATTTGTATTTGATGATCTAGAGTTTCTGACATGCTTCCTTCCTGTCTTTGACTAATGTTTCATTTGAGCAATATGCTTAATCAATGTTTGCTGATGTTTATGGTCTAATGCTTACTAACAGCAGGTGCAGAAAAAGTAAATCCCATCTGCATAGAAATCTTGCTGAAATTCAGCAGCATGCTGTTTTGCTGTAATTTTCATAGACAGGTGATTTTTCATGGTATCTCCAGAAGGTTCCTCCCAGCTCCCTGCTGTTTCCTCTATTTTCCTACCTGTTGCTATCTCAAGTTACATCTTTTTGTGTAGCCTTACATGAGGTGCCATTTTTATGTATATCTATTTGTTTTGTCTGATGGATTCTCCTTTGGATTCAGTTCAGGTACACGCATAGTTTGTGTCAGGACTTTGACTGATCTGGTAGACAAGTGGCCTCCTTCAAAATGCTCCTGCTGTTCACTCAGACACAGCAATGTTATGACAAGGAGTTAAAGCAGGCGTGAAGATACTGCATCCTGGGGAGCAGACCTGACTATTTCATATGGCTTCTGGCAAAATATAGTCATTGATGATTTTGGGGGAGATTTTTTTTTTCATTGCTTCTGGGTAGTAGAAAACCAAGAAAGTGTGATTAGGTAAACTTCTACATGCTGCTGTCAAAAGGTGGTGTTCTAAAACTTGGATTAGCAATTTGACGATTAGGGACCCGCAAAAATTTTAACATTTTTTTTCTAAAAGTGGATATACTTACGTAGTTGCTTATTTTACTGTTTTTAAGGGACAGCATTGCTCTTATGTCCCTTCTAATATACTCTTGGGAGGTAGGATGGCTTCCTTGCTTTGCCTAGACTTTTTTTTTTTTCCTTCTGATGAAACAGAAAAGGATATTGTTTGTATTGGCTAATTTATGGGCACAAATGGCTAAAACATGTCTTCAGCTTTTTGCTAAATTATTTTGAATAATTTGTGCTAGTGTTTTTAGAGGTCTTAGAGATTTGCAGGGGGGTCTGAGCCATGTTGTACTAGTACATGATCTTTCCTCAAAATTTCTTACCAAAAAGGAAAAAGGAAAATAAAAGGAACAACGTCATCCACTATGATAAAGAAATAGAGCACTTCATTCCTAGCCTGGTACAATATACTAGACCATTTTATCACCTCGCATTCTATTTCTTAGGATTAAACAATCTGGCACCCTTCAAGAAGAACAAGAAAAAGCAAAATATAAGGAGATTCAAGAGAATGCTTTAAGAGGAAAGCTACCTTTCCTGCTGATCAAGGGGCTAGAGCACCTCTCATACAAAGAAAGGCTGAGAGAGCTGGGGCTGTTCATCCTAAAGAAGAGAAAGCACCAGGGTAATCTTATTGTGGCTTTTCAGTACTTAAAGGGGACTTTAAAAAAAGATGGAGAGCAACTCTTTGCTCAATCAGATAATGACAGGACAAGGAGGAATGATTTTAAACTAAAGGAGAGGAGATTTAGATTAGATGTTAGGAGGAAATTCTTCACTGAAAGGGAGGTGAGGCACTGGCACAGGTTGCCCAGAGAGGCTGTGGATGCCCCATCGCTGGAGGTGTTCAAGGCTAGGTTAGGTAAGGCTCTGAGCAACCTGATCTCATGGGTGGTGTCCCTGCCCATGCCAGGGGGGTTAGAACTAGATGATCTTTATGGTCCCTTCCAACCTGAGCCATTCTATGGTTCTATGATAGGGTCATAATTATAGAGTAAGTAAAGTAATGTGAAATTGTACCAGATGAAATATGGGGAAAACATCCATTTAGAATGTGAAAGCTCCAAATTCCATATTAAAACCAAACCAAACCAAACAAAAATACCCACCAAAAGAAGAGGAAGAAGAAGAAGAATAAAGTACATTTCAGAACTGCAAAGAACAAGAGAAAGAACAATTACTGTTTGGGTTATTTTTTTGGTTAGATGAAGAATTGGATTTTTAATTGTATAACTGTATAATTCCACATACAGCTTTGAAAATCTTGAGCTATTTTATCTGATTTTCAGGTAGAAAAGCTAGGGAAAATTAGATAAGATGAGCTACTGGTTCAAAGACATAAAATGAAAATCAGAAAATAATTAAACCAGGCCATGTGAGAATAATCTCAAAGCAAGCTGAAGCTAAGCCAATAGTAACAGGCTCAGCTGTGCCTATACAACAAAGGCAAAATGCAATACAGCAGGGAAAAGCTGTGGGAAGAAATGCATTAGAACATTATCCATTACAGTATGGCAGAGAAAAATGAGACTTTGTGCTACTAGGTTTGTCAGAAAAGCTTTTGGGTAAAAATCAGCAACTAGCAACATCAAATGTCTTAGTGTCATTGTTCTGCAACTGTTTTGAAGATAGAGGTAACTATAAATTGTCCGTGAGAAATGTGGGATTGAATGCCAGGTGTAACTGAGGCTTTACTTATAATTTAACAGTCTAGTTAAAGAAAATAAATGCAAAGATTATATTGCCAAGCAAGCTGGGGGGAAGATATAGAATAGCTGGTATTCACTAAATATTAAGACAGTTGTTTTAGAGCACTCATAAAATACTGGATGTAGATACCTGGAAATCTAATGAAATGTGAATATAAAATATTTTCAGTCCTTCTGCACAAGCAGCCAGAAAATTGTCCTAATTCACAAGAAAGTAGAGGGCTATAGAGGTAAAGCCAATCACTAACCTGGCCAAAATTAAAATGAGATGTAGCTCCAAAAAATAAATATTATGAAAACTATTTGGAGAAACAGATTGACAAGTCAAAACTACTCTCAATAATTGATTGGTTTGTTTATTATCCCTCAAAATGTGGAGGACTTTCTGGCAGCAAAATAAACAAGATAATTTGTTACAGTACAGACAGACTTTGTATTCTTAGCCAGGGAGCTGGAAGCCAGAATTTGTCTCAAAGAATATTCATCTGAAAGCTCTACACCAGGTTTCATTTTTCGCATTTAAATTGCAGGGGAATGAAGTATTATGTTCTGATGCACCTTCTCCTTTTATTATCTCCTTCTTCAATATCGTTGATGTTAAAAGTTTGCCTGGTCCCCTTCTCATTATTCCAGAATCATTAAAGGGCTTTTCCACAGCAATCAACTGTGATGTCATAAAGAAAAAATGTTATGAATTTGAGTAAAGGATAAATTATATGGAAAACAAACAACAACAACAACAACAACAAAAGTCCAACCAACCAACCAACCAAAAAAAAAAAAAAACAACCAAAAAAAACCCACCTCAGGATCCCTAAATAAGGCAAGCTAAGAAGAATACTAAGAACTTCTGCTTTTAAGCTTTGTTATCTGTTTTTATAAGTAATTTCCATTAAATGAAATGCCATTACTGGTGGCATATTATTCACACTGTCATTTGGGGAAGAATATAGCACAGCAGTGGGGAGACAATATAAGCAAGAATTTCTATTAATCTGTTTGTAAGTAAAAGCACAAAATGTGCCTGTACAGATGAAAAGCTGCTATTTTGTTGTATGATTCTTATTAAGCAAAATGTCTGACAGTCAATGTTTTTGCTAGAAGACACCCACTGAAATTCTCTAAAGACTTGGCTTCAATACAGTGGCATGTAAGAAACTGTCTAATGCAACTCCTGCAAGCTACAAGGTTTCTGAGATTTCTTGCTTGCAAAGGCATCCTTCTGAGTGTGAACTGAAAATGGGTGCCCTTAATTGTGGCATAAGGCAGTCTGCACCTTGACCTTCCTCTGCAATCTCTTCTAATCTTCTGGATTGCTCTGGGTCACACAACACTGTGGATCAGCCACACGTGCCCCAGCAGATCTGACTCCTCCAGGTATGTGTGTTTCTTCCTTTTAGGTATTGTAGCTACACATAAGGGAGCTACAAAAAACTTTCTGTTTGAAATATGACTTAATTTTAATATGACAACAAAGGCTCACAGAAAATAGGCTTGCTGAGTTAATTTACTAATTGTTCTTTTGATTTTTAGTCAATATTGATCTTTACCTATAAACTCTGTCTTGCATTTTATCTGTCCTAGTTGTCTTCTCAGTTGACCCTTTGACACCAGCCATAAATGCTGTGCTGAAATTGTATTCTGATGTGGTTTCTAAGGCTGGGTTAAACCGGTTTGGGTAGTTGAGCAGAATCAACATGTGTTACCCCAAAGTCAATGGTCCTGAGTGTTTGCTGATAGCTTGATATTTCTGCAATTGTTCCTTACTCTCTTCATTTCCTGACAAGTTACAACTGAAGTAATTTGTATGCACATAGTAAACAGGTTCATAGTAATATAATGTAATTCGTGTTATTATTACAAATCAGACCTCTCTCTCTCTTACACAGTCGTACATGCCTTCTTCTGTAGCTTTCCCAAGAAACATGTTCAGAGTGAAGTTAAGAGTATATGGTTAATTTTGCTGCTTGTATTTAATTGCTTCCTAGAAGCGGTAATCAAAATGAGGAGTTGTAACCAACTTTGCAAAGCTGCTTCATTAGTGGGTACCAGTGGTTTGTTTGTGTGCATGGAGCAGTTAGAGGAAGGGGGGAGTAGGCCATGTTGTGCATTTGGGAATTCATCCTTTCACTAATTGCAGTCTGCTACTGAAAATGCCAGAAGCTGAGAAGTGGTAGGGAGCAGAACTTTTCAAGAAGGGTTGCCTCCGACTCTGTCAGTTCCCTTTTGGTCCCATGGTATTTTTAACATCTCTCTCTATTTTTAATATGTGTCTTTAGTTATTACTGCTTGATATCCAGTAACTTTTTCAAGGCTTTTTTAGAGGTTGCTTAACTGTGTGAGATACTGACCGCAGTCGGTCCAAACTGCTTGAGCTGTAGAGATTACATCTGTATATGAAAGAAGTGCATGACAGGTATTTTAGTTGTGACTATTTATGCATATAAAATCAGTTCACCTTATACCTGATTTAAATACAAATAATTCAATAGAACCTATTCTACAAAACGATCTTGCTGAAATGCAGATGCTAATTCTGTCCTGAACAAGACAACCGATGTACACTTTCATCCTTTGGGCTACTATAGTGGTGTTTTTTTTTTTTTTTTTACCTTGCTGGACAGCTGAACTCTACCACACCACTCTCTCACTCCTCCTCCTCAAAGGGAAAGGGGAAGAAAATGCAATGGAAGGGCTGAAGGGTTGAGATAAGGACAGGGAGATCACTCAACTATTGTCATGGGCAAAACAGAGTCAGCTTAGAGAGACTAGAGAAATCTATTAACTATTAATAACAAGCTAGAGAAGTGAGAAACAAACAAAACCACCACCAACAAAAAAAAGACACCTTCTCCCCACCCACCCTCTTCCACCTCCTCCTGAGCAACACAAACGAAAGGGGGCTGCATTCAGTCGCTGACACTTAATCTTTGCTGCTCCTTCATGGTCACTCTCTGCCCCTGCTCCATGTGGGGTCCCTCCGGAACTGAGCCTGTGGGGGCTGCCCACAGGCAGCAGCTATTCAAGAACTGCTCCCACACGGCTCCGTACCACGGGGTCCATCCCCCAGGAGCAAACTGCTCCAGCACGGGTCCCCCACGGGTGGCAGCTCCCCCCAGACCCCTGCTCCTGCGTGGGCTCCTCTCCACGGGCTGCAGCTCCGGCCCGGGGCCTGCTCCTGCGGGGGCTCTCCATGGGCCGCAGCCTCCTCCAGGCCACATCCACCTGCTCCATGGGGGCTCCTCCACGGGCTGCAGCGTGGAGATCTGCTCCATGTGGGACCCATGGGCTGCAGGGAGACAGCCTGCTCCACCAGGGGCCTCTCCACAGGCCGCAGGGGAACTGCTGCTGCCTGCCTGGAGCACCTCCTGACTTCCTTCTGCACCCAGCTGGTGGGCTGCAGGGCTGGTTCTCACTCCTCACTCTCCCAGCTGCTGTAGCACAGCAGGTTTTTTACCCCTTTCTCCAATCTGCTCTTCCAGAAGCTCACCCAGTGTCCCTCATTTCTCGGCTCTGGCCAGCATCAGGTCCCTTTTGGAGCTGGCTGGAGCTGGTTCTGACCTGACATGGGGCTGCTGCTGGGCTCTGCTCACAGATGATGCCCCACAGCACCCTGCTACCAAATCCTTGCCACATAAACACCAGACAGCTAGAAACCTGATAATGGAAGTAATAACATGCTTAGGCTTCCTCAGTTCAGAAAGACACAGTATTTCCTGATTCAACACTCTGACATCAATTCTTTCTCAGTCCACAGTTATTTAACTGTTACCAGAAAAACACTAATACCAGGTAACAGTGATCTGTTGTCAATCATACATAATGCTGACATGTCTGAAAAAGGCCTCATCCCATTTGTGTTAAATATGATATACAAATACCACATTTCAACAACGTTTAAAGCCCAAGGGTGAGAGTCTACAAAAAACTAATTTCACTCTGTTTCCAAAGGGTTGTAAATCCTGTCAAAGTGACCTTCAGAGAAGGCCATGGAGAAAATTTAGACCCTCACTATCCCTTAGGATGCACCACAACAGTATCTGCAAGTGCCATCAGAGATGCCATCTATAGTTGGCCATGCACTCCTGAACTTTCTGGCCATAAGGGTAAAGGAGATTTGTTGTTGGCCTGACCACAAGGTGTGTTTGTGGTTGATGGATGCTTCTAGACAAGCCAGAGGCACCCCATGGCAACAATATGTGTGTGTGCACAGGCATGTGTTTGTTTGTATGAAGCTGAGCTGGCAAAGTGCCAGAGTCTAGCCCACTTCCTCTAGGTACTGTACAGGTACACAACCTGATCTAGTGAGCTTTCAGCCCAACTGTTTGATGAGAGACTCCAGGCAGACCGGACAGGACATGCTGAGATAACTTCTGGGTATGTAAGATGGTGACCACACAATCAGTTATTTAGTTTACTGTAAACATGACAGAGATGGATTTTAATGACTGTGTTAAACAAAATGATGATCTCAGTTTAGTTTCTTGTGGCCAAAACTATTAATCAGAACCATCACTTTTGTTTGTAATTCCAGAGGTGAAATGGAGACCTAAAAAGAAATGACAGTGTGGGGATTAAAGTTAAACATGTTGGTTGATTGGTTTGCACCCTATGCTGTATATCCTGTGGACCTTGGCTATATACTTTTTTTTGGAAGGAGGCAATCTAACTCCATTAGCAGACATTATTTCATTATTTCGAACAATGTTGTAAAAGAATAAGGGTCACGTATTTATTCTGGGCTAGTGCCAAAGATTTAGACTTTTCAAAGGTAGGTGTTACAATGTCCTATATCATTGCCTTACTAAACCATCTTCTATACCACTTTTCTAAAAGAGATGATGAAAAAGTACTGACCACTTTTCTATGGAAAGAAAAATAAACATCTGAAATATTGTGCACAGAAGTGCAATCTATATTCCATTTGATCCACTGATCTGTGCTCTGCTGATTTAGATGTATTGCTTCCCGATACAGTGCCTAGTAATGTAAGGCACTTCCCATAAAGATCTTCTGGACATGGCATCAGCTGTGGTGGTGAGGTGTGTCCCACTGGCAGCAGGCAGAAGGAGACTCTTGTGACCTAAAAACATAGAATCACAGAACGGTTTGGGTTGGAAGGGGCCTTAAAGATCATCCAATTCCAACCCCTGCCATGGGCAGGGACACCTCCCACCAGACCAGGTTGCTCAAAGCCCCATCCAGCCTGGCCTTGAGCACCTCCAGGGATGGGGCACCCACAGCTTCTCTGGGCAGCCTGTGCCACTGCCTCACCACCCTTGAGTGAAGAACTTCCTTCTAATATCTAATATAAATGTATGAATGTATATTTATCTCCCATTCTATTGAGGTAGTGATGTTCCTTTCTTGATTTCAAAGTGAATGCTTTAGTTTCGTAGCTTTTAATCAAAGGATCAGGGAGAGGGAGAGGTTCTGCAGCTGCATTTGGGAAGAAAGCTGCAATAACTGCATTTTATGGGAGCTTGGGCCTATCTGCACGTTAAGTAAGCTGAGAAAACCTCTATCAAATTTAGCTCTCCTGGAGATGTAGGCTAGTGTTAAAATTCCAGTCACGTTCATGTGAGAGAGGTAGAGGAAATAGGACTTGGGTAGAAACATTACATCCGAAATCAAGATGCAAACCCTTTGTTCAGCTAAGCTCATTACCCACTGCCCTACTCTGCTCAGTACCAGTCCCCCCTTTTTTATAACACATGGTTAACAATTGCTATGTAAAAGCGGCTTGCTACTTGAGCAAATTCATTAAAAAAAAAAAAAATGTATTTTGTTGTCAGTAGTTGCTGCATGCCACTTTGTCTTGTAGAAAACTAAGATTGTTCTTGCACACTATGGGATGTGGATAATTTGTTAGCACAAACTATAGCTACTACCCACTGCATGTATAGTTCAGACTGCCATGTATAAAGCAAGCAAGGATAATTATTGATCATACTTTACTTAATTCAAATAGGTTACGTGGGATCTATATATTAAAATGTTTCATTTCTACTAAAAGCTGTATACTGTACCAGTATTACTACTGTTGCGTGATTCAATAGGCAAACATAAGCGCACATTTCATGGCAAGCAGGATCACAATCCTTCTACCACAATTTCTGATTACAGAAACATTAATGTGTTAAAGATGTGCATCATGTGGCCGATACTTTATTTTCCACAGTGATGTTACTTTGCCTAGCTGGGCTTTGACTTTGGAAGAAATGAAACACTGCATGGAGACGTAATGTACCTAGGGCCTCATGCAACACTCCGTCTCAGGCAGTAAGACTGGGAAAGCGCTTACCCATCTCTGAATTTCTACACAGTCTCACACAGCGTAAAATTCACCACTTAGTGATGGCACTGAATCTGCTTGGTCCAGCTACGCTTCGGTGTTAGTGTCAAATTAAGAGAGAAGCCAAAAAGTTGCACATTTGTCACGGTTCTTTGGAGTTAATGACAAACCATTAGTTATGCCCCAGGCTAATAAGTATTCTAGCAATTGTGGGTTTTGAAAAGTGTTTTATTTACATTCCTCTTTTTGAAGATTCTGAATAATTTAGCATTTTAATTGTTGTTTCACATTTTTGACAGTTTAAAATCTCCTTATGGAAGAAGAGTTTACTTCCATGTTGTATGTACACCAAACACCATGTTTCTGCTGAGCCTGCTGTGAATCAAATTAAACTCTGCATGCTGAGTTTGAGTCTGAACTAGTTACCTTCACTTCTTAATCTTCATACGGTCCTTCAGTTCTTTGTGGCACTGTGTTTATTAAAGTGCAGGGCTACAAGTATTTTGCCCCCATGCATGATGACAAATGTAAACACCTAGTACAATCTGTGTCAAGAAATGGATGGATATTCATTTTCTTTCTAGAAAAGCTTGTGGGCGTATTGTAAAACACTTTGAAATATATCGTGGAATAGAGCCTCTCTACCCTCTTCCAGTTACCATGCTTTCTCACTAGCACTGTAAAAACACATGAATGACTTATTTGTCTTAACACTCAAAAGAATTTTAGCTCTAAACTAAATGACATTTGTAAACAAAAAGGAAACTAGAAGGACATGCACGCTACCTTGACCTGAGCAAATAGTGAAAAACTTTTTAGTATTTCTCTTGCCCCAGCAATCTTTTCTGCCCTTTAAGCTTATGGTAGGTGTACTGCATTATACCTGATGCCACATCACAGAACAATAAAAGCACCACTTCTGCCAGTAAAGCTGGTGAAATAAGTAACAGTAATAGAAATAACTCAAAAAAGGAATGAAATTATGGTAAAAAATATACTTTTTTCAGCTTAAAACTGGAAGATTTTTGGATAAGGGTTTATCTGGAAAGCAGCTTACTTCTCTTCCCTTTTATATGGTCTATTTTATGCATAGCACTTATTTCTAAATGGTTTAAAACCAGGAAAAATTGTTTAAAAATTGGAAAACAAAAACTCAGATTCCTCCTGAAGACACAGATGCAGAGATACAAAAATAAAATCTCATTGCTGAATGAAGCCCTGAGCTGGCCTGAATGTCTCCCTCTGATCAAGTCAGTCTTGTTCATACGACACATTTTTCCAGAGAAGTTGTGGATGCACCAACCTTGGAGGTGTTCAAGACACAGTTTGGGTGAAGGCCAGGGCAACCTGGTCTGGTGGTGGGTGTCCCTGCCCATGGCAGGGGGGTTGGAACTGGGTGACCTTTAAGGCCCCTTCCAACACAAGCTGTTCTACAATTGGTGCTATGACCATAAAATCTGCAAACACAAAGTGTGTGTCAAAACAGTTTTATCATCTACATCTGCTCATGTTTAAGAAAAATAGCACAACATTGTATGAATTTCAGTGAAAATGGGGTCCATTTAAAAAATAAGAACTTAGAAAGTGAGTCCCATTTGTGTTTGGGTGTAAGTAAGTTTAACTCAGAAACTCTTGTCAGAAGAACTGTTATTAGTGAAAGAGGATAGAAGCTGCCAACTTTGGGTGATAATTTCTGGATTTTTCTGAACGCATATTTGGAAGAAACAATTTAGTGCTGTATGTTTCTCAAAATATTAGTATTTTTTTCTTACTCTGTGCTTGCTGCATGCAAAGAAGAGGAACTGTGCTGCTACTGGTTAGAAAGGTGGTTTTGCAGAGGAATGTTTTCTGATCTGCATGCCCCTAGAGAAATTCTACTTGTTAAAAAACAAACATTGCTGAAAAATAGGTAAAATTCTTTCACTGGACTCAATAATGTTCATTTTAGGTAGGTTGGGTGAGCAACTGTCATTCATTGTAAGAAGATTTTACCATTAACACCAGGTTGCAAGGTTCCTTTGCCAAGATCACCCTTTAAAACTGAGATGTTGCTATGCAGTTTTCAGTATGAAATAACATGACAACTGTGAGCCTTCATTCTTTGTTTTCTCTTAGTCATTAGTGGTGTTAGTTAGTGGTGTTAAAAATACCACTTTGATACCGCTGCAACTCCCAGCCTTTAGCTGAGGGTTGCTTGAGGGATTAGGCTATGATTTAAAGTGTTACGCACTGTCTCTTACCACTTGAGTCAGTTTACTGCCAGCTTGCGAAGATCTGCCTCTAGGGTACCTTGAGGTTGTGAAATGCTAGCAGGAATCACACATATTCTTGCAAAGCAGCCTGCTGAAATGAGAGCCTGCCTAGCTTAAACTGGATTCTGTGTTCATCTTTTATACTTTGGTTTTGGTTCTCAACCCTTCCAGAACACAAGGAGACACAAAGGAATGAGACAATCCATTGTTCTCAGGGCGATGCCTAAAGTTAGCTCTGTGACACTATAATTTTGCCTGAGTTTGATCATCTGGAAGGAATGATAGATTAAAAATAGATATTGCCAGGAAATAAAGGCCTTGACATCTGTTTGAATAGCTAGGAAAAAAACCTGATACTTGAGACACCTGAGTCTGAGCTGTGTTGCTATCCAATGGGCATGGGTATTCTAGATGGAGTGGTGACCCAGTATTAAAAAGAAAGAAAGAAAGAAAAGGGGAAAAAATAAAAAAATAGAAAAGGCAATAGCAACAAGGAATGATCAATATATGTGGGTATTTCAGAAGACCTTTCTTGTTTTGATTTTCTCCTTCTTCCTTATTTTGTCTTTTTTTCCTTTTCTTGACTCCTGTGCTATATTTGCAGTTACTTTTTTTGGTATGCATGCAAAACCTGATGATTTTAAACACGTTACATTGCCATTGAAATTTCTTACACAAATGTGTATTTGTATATAACTGTTGTGACACCCATTTTGCCTCCTAACATGGAAACAATGACAACATACACTCTTTTAAACATCAGTAAGGCAGACATGATAAACACAATCTGAAACATGGTCTAGCTTCAACCACTGTCTCTGCAAGTGTGTACCATAATGGCCTGAAACAATCTAATGTCCATAGGTACAACACTTCACTTAACCTTCAGATCTCTTTCTAGTTTATAAGGAGAACCAGCTCTAATCATTAAACTGTTTTCTAGGATATCAGAAATGAATGATTCTCTCACCCGCTATTTTGTAACATTGAGACCCAGCAAGTAATAAATGAAGAAGGTCTGTAAAATTTACAAAACTTTGCAACATACATACATACATTTATGTTTTTATGCATATTATATGCAACTTACTTATGATTCTATTCTTTGAATTTTTCCTAAAGAACTCAAATCTGGCAGGAAAGTTGAACCATCCACTCTTGTCCTTGGCCATACTACTGTCTCTTCTTTCTAGCATAGTGCATAGAAATTGAGCTTATACTCATGGAGGCCCTTAGATGTAACTGTGATATTAAGGCTACTGTGGGAGCTGATAGCAGTTTATAGTTCCCAGGTCCAGGAATGTGCTCTGGCTCTGTCCCAGCTGTATGTTTGGGTGAGATCACTGTGTACACCCTTGTTTCTTCACACCTGAGAAACCTGTTATGGTTTCTGCTGCAAAGAATCCTGGGTACTTTATCCCCAAAAAATCTGGAGTGTAGTCATTCAAGTTCACAAACTGGACAGTTGGAGAATTAAGACTTTGAATCTAATACTCAATATAGATGTAGCTATTTGGAAATGCAGAGAATAAATGCTGTTCGCTGACATATTGGGACCAGACAGCCATCTGAAAAATGGTCTTCTTTCTTCTAGATGGTTGACCACCTTGCAGCCCTCTGCTGGACTTAAGCACTTTAACCTTGCCTGTTTAACTGTGTTTCTCTTTTAGAATCTCCTTAAGGAACTAGGCTTCTGTGGCACAATAACTTATAACTTGTTTGAGATTTGTGTTTTGTGTTTTCAAAGTTGTATTATTCATTTCTGTGATATAAAACTGAGTACCTAAAAATCAATGGTCTAATGTGTATGTTTTACAGTATTCAGAACTGAATTTTGCCTGAAAATATATGTTAATATTTAAATGTACTTAATGACATATTAAATGTCCATAAAATATAAGAAAGACAAACTATAAGTTTAGTGCACATACTGGCTCATTTGCAGAGCCAAAATAGTTTGGCAAATAAAATTTTAACTGTCATTTCAAGTTAGGCAAATGGTTATTACATATATTTTTGTATTTATGCAATCTGGATAAATACTCTGACTGTAAAAAAGTAATGTTTATAACCTAAAATACTATTCTCCCACTTGAAGGTATTATTTTGTAGATAAAAACACTGCTTATGCATTGAAATCATTTTTTACAGATGTGTAAGTTTTTCTTTGAACCTTCAGATCTTCGTATTACTGTATTACTTAAATGTCTGTCATGACAGGCTTATCTATATATTTATCTCTCTCCCCCTTGCTTCCAGTGAGACTTTTCACAGGGAACAATGTGTGGTGTCACAGCTGGCCAGTCTGGATTCCTGCTGAAATTTTCACAAGGTGCCAGCCTCCCACACATACTCAGTGAAGGGCAGGCACTCCCCTCTGGTTCCCAGTGACCTCAGTTTCTGACCTCAGTTTTCTAAGGCAGAAAAGTTAAAGTATTACTTTATATTACTTATCTCACTTAAAATTTGTATTCATTTAATGAATTATGCTTTAGTTACACAACACTGTAGGGTATTTGCATTAACTGTACTACATAAAATATAATAGTGGGTTAATAGCAGAATAATTTCCCTATGGAAAATAATTATGTTTTTAATCCTCCTGGAGTTGGAATAAGATGCTGCGGGGATAGGAGAACTTATTACTGTTAACTCCCTAAATCCAACCATAACAACTGAACTGAAAAATTGGGTAAGTTTTTCATTCAACAAATTATCGTGACATAAGAGTTGAGAGATATATACATATTATCTTTTCCAAGATTTCTATACTTTAAATGTCATTGGCAACATTTTTTTTTATTGGATCAAGCATTTAATTGCTTGATTTGTCTAGTATTTTATTTTAGAAGTTATTATTAAAACCATCAGGACCTAGAGCTGTGTTAGAATGATATAATATTCCTATAAAGTTCCCTTATATTTGCTAGCAGTTCTAATTACCACATTAAATGCACTGCAATGACAGAAAAAATGTAACACATCAAAATCATTATAAATGGTTTTGAGAACTTGAAAACATTCTTTATGAAAGGATAAAGTATGTCTGTTGAGAAATCCTTTTAAAATACTATTTAAAAGTCATTGAACCTCTTTTCATTCAGTTGTTGATTGCATTATTGGAAATAACTGCTTATTTTCATTTTAAAGGGAAGGCTAAGACAGTTTACTCACTTTCTGCAGAGTATAATGTTTTGTATACCTACAATGTTAAAAAGATTTTAAAATCACTAAATAAACTAATGAATTTTAAACAGGTCAGAAACAATATTTCCTGAGTAGTTGCACAAAATCATAATCATATGCATTATGGCTGTTAAAAGCAGACTCATTTTATAGCTTATATGTCAAATGCTTGTTGAGTAGGCATCTTTTTTATATTCTTTTATATTTACTTGCCTCATGGATGACCTCAAACCTGACATAAGTCGTAAAACCCAATCCTTAAAACGAACATAGCATTATTAATTTCTGCCTGGCATTTTCTGTGAGATTTACTGTTTTAAGACAAGAATATTTTGTAAATTGATTAATTTCTTCTTGCAACAGTTCTGAGAATGAAGTAGATCTTATCTTTATTCGGGGAGAACAGGCATTTCAACTGCTAAGGACAAACATGTGGTGAGCTTTGGTGAAGATGCAACAGGCCAGTTTTTCAAAGAGCTTGGTAAGGCTAATTTAAAGTTTTTCTGGTAGATTTTTCCTATCTAATTTCTCTTATAGTAAAGAATCTTTACAGCAAATAACTACCTTATACTAAAGCACAGCATAATAAAAAAATAATAAAAAAGTCCAGATTTTTACAGTCTAAGTAATGCAAAGTAGTTAAGTAATATGAAGTAGTTGAGTGACATAAAGCAAAGCATGTTTTAATTGTTACACGGGCATTTCTGATCTTCTCCTTCTGTATAATTCCTGTTCTTGCTGAGCTCTCTGAGTTTTCATTAGATAGCTTCATTAGATTGCTTTCTTTCTTTCCCTATAGCACTCTGTTTCATGGTCCCCTTATCATTGTGGACACATTTTCCAGTTTCTGTTACAAGTAAAAGGGGCACCTATGTGATTGTCTCATTCCCTACCTAAATCCAATTAATTCCTGGATTATCGCCTCTCTGTGCATTGAATAGGACAGAGTCTTTTTGAAAAGGCTTGATGCTGAACACATCATTAAAGATCACCGTAAAGCATATGCATGCTGACAGAGGCAAGCTAAGGTTACCAGGGAAACCTTAGTTCTGGTATTTCCTAAATTTGGGGTGCTTAACTATGCAGCCATACAGTTCTTCTGTCTGCAGAAAACCAAACCAAACCAAAGCACCCCACCCCTGTGCCCTCTCATTCAGCAAGTTTCAACCTCCATCTAAATCTTCACAGAATCATAGAACCACAGAATGGTTTGGGTTGGAAGGGACCTTAAAGACCACCGTGTTCCAAACCCTGCCATGGGCAAGGACACCTCCCACCAGACCAGGTTGCCCAGAGCCCCAACCAGCCTGGCCTTGAACACCTCCAGGGATGGGGCATCCACAGCTTCTCTGGGCAGCCTGTGCCAGTGCCTCACCACCCTCTGAGTGAAGAATTTCCTCCTAACATCTAATCTAACTCTCCCCTTTTAGTTTAAAACCACGCCCCCTTCTCCTATCAATTTCCACCTGCATAAAAATTGTGTTGTTTAACTAGTTTGACCATCATCAGGCCCCACACTACAGCCTTCAACCACCTGAATTCATGCACTAAGTACAAGTAGGAGTGCTGAGTGCCTGTGTCATGGTGTTGGCAGCACAGGGGCTGCAGGGGGCTTCTGTGAGGAGAGGCTGGGGCTACCCTAGGTGGTCACAGCCAGACACAGTTGGATCCAGCTGGCTCTGCAATGGACCCACTGTGAGACTCACCTGAGCCCATTGGCCAAGCTGGTGGCAATACTGGCAAAAAGGCTTTCAAGAAAGGGTAGAAAACACCACAGAGGAAGAGGAGGGGGGGAAAAAGAGAGTGAGAAGCACCAGAGGGAACAGAGAGGTGGATGGTGGAGGAAGGGTGTTTTCCCTCAGTCTTTTAATGTTTGCTATCTTCCTTTGGTTTTGTTTCCTCAAACCCAAGTCAGTAGTTAATGAATGTTTGGCAATATATTAGGTTAAATCCCCCAAAGTCAAGACTATTTTGCCCTTGACAGTAATTGGCAAGCAATTTCCTGTCATCTTGATCCACAAGCTTTTTCCTCCCATTCTGCTGTGGGTCAGGAGAGAGCAAGCAGCTGCGAGTGACAGGGCAACTCACCACAAGCAGAAGCTTGTTACCTTTCATGTGGCTGAACCACTAGCAGGGAAGAAATGCTCTCCTTACACAAAGAATCACCTTAGCTCTTTTGTCTCCATCCAATTGTAAGGTTTCACCACGGTCATTTGACAGAAGTATTAATAGGGAGCTGAGATTTGGCGATTGCATGCAGGTTATGCCCAAGAAATATGCCCTGGTGCCCCAGTGGCTGCCTCCTATGACTTGTAGCTTTTTTTTTTTTATTTTTTTCCTTTCACCTGAGATCATGCTGTGCTTTCTTTCCAATAATTTCTGCATGTACTCATTCCACCTGAATCATAGAATTATCAAATGGCTTGGGTTGGAAGGGACCCTAAAGGTCATCTAGTTCCAAACCCCCTGCTGTGGGCAGGACACCTCCCACCAGACTGGGTAGCCCAAGACCCCATCCAGCCTGGCCTTGAACACCTCCAGGGATGGGGCATCCACAACCTCTTCTTGGAGAACCTGTTCTAGTACCTCACCACCTTCTGAGTGAAGAATTTCCTCCTAACATCTAATTTAAATCTCCTCTCCTTTAGTTTAAAACCATTCACCCTTGTGCTGTCATTATCTGATTGAGCAAAGAGTCAATCTCCGTATTTTTTATAAGCCCCCTATAAGTACTGAAAAGCCACTGTGAGGTCTTCCTGGAGCCTCCTCTTCTTTAGGCTGAACAGCCTTTCTTTGTAGGAGAGGTGCTCCAGCCCTCTGATCACTTTCGTGACCCTACCTGCCACACTTTCTTCCATGTTCTTGCTCTGACCTACCTTGTGCTCTTTTTGCAGTGTCTTACCTCCACTCGTCTTTTCCTACGGCTTTTGCTTCCCTCCAGTCTGTATCTGCATGCTCTTTGCTACATGGATTCAAAAGCAAAGACACTGAAAGCACAGGAAAGACATCCCACAGCAATGTGCAGCATTTTGAAAAGCAGTGCCAGTAAAGTCTTCTCTTAGTCTTAATGACTCTCATATACATGTGTGAATAGCACACTTATTTCAGACAAACTTTGTGTGAATTATCTGTCATACACAAAGATGTTTCTACTGGTCCTGAATGAACTACAGTAGGTCTATTGTCAAATTTGGCTATAGTCTCATAGCGATGCTAAAATCGCATCCCTGACAGCTAGGTGATCCTCCCACCAATTATTTTTTTTCTGTCTTTAGAGCATAAAAGCATAGGAGCTTTGTACTGAATGGCTGTAAGAATTTTTATAGTAATTAAGTAGTGTATTATATGTATGTTGTGCTTGCAAAGTGGCTGAATTGTTTTGTTTGAAAATTCCACAATTAAAAGTGATAATTAAAAAATAGCCACAACAGAAAACAAAACAAAACAACAAACAAACAAACAAAAAACACCAAAATGTATGGGTTATAAACTCAGTTAAATTCTTGTCGTGGAAAACTTTAGCCTGAATGGATGAAATTTTGCATAGTTATAAACAACCCAAGACAGTCTTTTATGATACTGCAAGTGTTGGGCAACCGTACTAACATATTTCAATCTGGTATAAAGAATGAATCATTATTTCAGTATATGTCCCTATTTTTGATATACCGCTTGAATTGTTTGCACTGGAAAAGCTTAGTCTAAGACAGTGATTCATACGGACAGCTTTTTCATTAATGTGCAAGATCATATTTTTCGATCTGAATAGCTTTATCATATCTCTGAGCTCTGTTAATCAGTGCATCCACTACCATACTCATTAACTGCAACAGATAAAAACTATCACTGGATAAGCATAAACCCTCAACAGTTAATACACAAAGACAAGTTTGCTTAAGTATTTCAACTTTATTACATAGTTGTTTCCATAAACAGGTTAGAAAGACAAAATGTAACATATGCAAAAATAATCTGAACTATTAAAACCAAAATTCAGAGACAGTTGCTTAGAAAATAAAAGAGAGAGAATAACACATTGAGAAGATGCAAATTTGATGCATACAAATCTTGAATTACTTCATTATCGTTATAATAATTATTATTAATATTAGTTTATCTCTTTTTGAAGTTCTTACTAATTTTTGTCTAGGAGAAAAATTTGTTGCCTTAGTACATTTGACGGTTTGGTTGGACTTCCAAATCTGGAATGACCTCCTTGACTATGAAGCCATCTGGCACTGGCCCTAAAGTTTTTCCACAATTCATATAGGCCAAATGCACAATGAAGTGTAATACTTTCACAGCTAGCTCCCTACATAAAATCAACCTGGTTTCAGAAGACTTGTAAGTGGCTTTTAAGAATTTTTTAGGTGTTTAGGAATCTGACTTCAAGCATTGACTTTTTTTAAGTGTTGGCCACTATGTCCAATTTGTAACACACACACACACAAAATAGAATGTTTGAATTTTAAACATGTGATCTGTGCATAAGCTGAGAGTTTTCTACATTCCTGTTAATTAGATTTTTTTTTTAAACTGGCAGTTCTGATACAAAATAGAGTTGAAATTTTGGCAGTACGTGTATCTAAGAATATGGATTTGTCAACTTCAGCTCCCAAGACACTACTTTATTTTTAGACCTAACTGTCATGGTATGAAACTGCTAATCAGGCAAATACAACACAGAAAAACAAGTTGAAAAAACTATTTTTTAGGTAATATTTTTGGCAAAGTATACCAGTAGTCACAGAATAGTACTACTCATATAATTAATCCATCAAAACACAGATCCAAAAAAGACCAGATTTGGCCTAGCATCCATTGAGTTAGTACTTACCCCTATTTCATACCTCGCATAAAGCCTGGGCAAAGATACATAAGATCTGGATATAAAGCATATCTCTGGTAGTAATAAGCTTCCAGTTCAGATAATCTAAGTAGAGAATCTGCTCATCTTTATTAAACCTCAGGAAAAATGCATATATGATGGTTTCAACAATGGAATTATGGTTTCAGCAATGAATTTCTTCCCTACTTAGTCTCCCCTACAAATACAGAACTGAGTTTTGATACGTGGTATGACACAAATATTGTCAACCAAAATAAGAATTATAGAATAATAATAATAAAAAAGTAAATCCCTCTGCCATATGATTTTACTTTGAAAATGGGAAGCAGGCCACAAAGGATGTCATTTTTACTATTAAAATCTTATGCCAAAGAAAAGTAAAGCAATACATGGGGAAAAAAAAAAAAAAAGTAAAACAAAGCTTTTTCTAATTCTGGTAGACTGAGCAAGTAAAAATCAGCTTTCAAATATATTACTTTACACATAAGGTATATGCACTAAAAATTGAATGCATCTTCTTAAGCATGTAATGTTTTCCTAGCTTTTGTGTCATGACATTTTACACTGGGGAGAAGATTGCCCTAGTTATCAATGGAAGAGAGAGCAGAACAGACTGAAACTCAGAATATTCATCCTATTTGTATTTTCAATAGGGACTTAGCTTTTATTCTTTCTGTAAGCAAGACTGTCTGAACAAAACTATAGTGTGCACATACTGTGGCACCATTTTTAGGGCTCCCACACAAGAGTTGATTTCTGTGAGAAAATAACAGCTTTTCCCCATGCACAGTGCCTGCTCTATTTAGGAATTGTGAGGCCTGGGATGAGGGCAGGCAGAGCTTAGAAAAACCTCGTGGGCTGCCTCAAACCTGCTTCTGCCTCAGTTGTTGCCATGGAGCTTTGGAGAGTTTGACAATTCAGGGCAATCACTGGATCTAATACTCACTCCCCATTTTCATGCTGTATTTTAAAGAGTCTCTGGCTAACATTTGCTGAGGAGGATTTCTGTCCACAACCTGTACTAATACTGTCAATAGGGTCTTGACATTTAAGGAAGGGATGCTGAGTAGATAGCTGAGGACATCTAAACCTGCCCAGGGATGTCCATCAGATCCAGGAGCCTAGAAAATCCAGCATTGCTCCATGTACAGGTGTAAATTAGGTTTGCGTTATTTCTGTTGAGCTAGAAGTTAAAACATGGTTTTGCAACTCTCAAGGTAGTGATCAGAATACACAACGGGATGCAGCCATGCAGGTCTAGTTTATATTTAGCAGTCCACAGCTGATTACACCTCGCAACTAGACTATGTAGCCATAGCACAGCAAGGCTCTCAATAACTCCTTGTGTTTCCCTACTCTATCTGCAGCAATAATTTTGGTTATCTCTGGTTTCCACCCTGAGTCTGAACCATATCTGAACCATCTATCTGTTCATTTTAAGAGCTCTTGACTGGACACTGTACAGTAAAATGAGAGATTGGCATTTCCTTCCTGCATGGTACAATGAGAAATTTTCATTTCCTTCATACTTCTCTGATTGTAGCACTCTGAAGGAATTGATAACCTTTGTTAAAATGTGATGTGAGAAGCAATAGTTTCTCAATAGTTTGATGAGAGTCCTAATGTTGAATTTTATGTAAAATCCAGACTTCGTAAAGCAGAATGTGAATTTGGGAATGGGGCTCCTAGACTGAGTAACCTTGCTGTTGTATGCCAGTTGGTAACAGGCCTGTGCCAGGATCATGCTGCTCTTCCCTGCTGTTGATGTGTCACTGTATGCCTCTGCTACACATATGTTGTGAAGGAGAAAAAGAATTTGTGGAAGGCTCCTTGCTGAAAGGTTATCCATCAATAAGAACAGTGCCACGGTCAGCGGTACTTGTGAAAAATATCCTTTCTATGATTCTGTTCAGACACATGGTCTGATTTTCGGGTGGTTCTGTGTGGAGCCAGGAGTTGGACTTGGTGATCCTTGTGGGTCCCTTCCAACTCAGGATATTCCACAATTCTATTCTATGAAAAGCTCTGCAGGATTTGTTGCTGGCACATTTCTGTGTCTCAACTCAAATGAAGATGGTATCAATTCTATTGGTCCCTGCTGTCACACAGCATGACAGCCTCTCTGAACCTGCCTGAAACTGAGAGCAGGGTTTTCTGATGTTAACTCACAGTGGTATGACCCCACAGAAATGCCTTGAAGGAGACCTGAAGAGTGAACTGATGGGGTTGGCCTCCCTCTCTTTCCATATAACCTCCTGACGCTCTGCGGTACAAAAAGGCCTAAAGAATGTCGGGCAGAATTCTGTTTTTTTACCCTGAAGGTATCAGAACTGTAAATGTCAAAGTATAAACATTTGGAAGAGGTTTCCTCTAAGCATGATTTTCTGCAGTTCTCCTGACAGTGATTCATGCACTGCTCATACAGCTCCTCAAGTACCAGTAATCAGGGAAAGTGTCTTTAGCAATTACACTGTTTAGTCCTGATCACATCATCTCTAGCTGACAAGATTGTGGCATTGCTTGGACTTGATAAAAGCACCTGCAGCAGATGGAGGCCTCCAGCAGCTATTTTTCTTCCCTTGGCAGGGACACCTTACATTTTTAACATGTTCAATTAATATACATGACATTTTTCTCAGGTTTATCACATGTTCCGCTGACTTCAATGGGCTATTTCTGTTCAAGCATGTACCTATTGTTGCAAGGATTTACAATGTAGCATGACCAGCCTGTTAATGCTTCTTGAGATGATCTGCGGCTAATCAGCATGTTCAAATGCCCTTGCTTCATGCTCTGCAAGTGATAGAGAAAGCATATTCATTGTCTCTTTAAAGGAGAAAGAGACTCTGATTATTTTGGAAAGGAACGAAGTGGGTTCTGCTTACTCTGAAGTAGGAAGCTCACCCTGTCCTAAGATCTAAGGATACCCTCAGATAAAAGAAGAAAGGACTTCCACACCATGCTGTATGCTTGGCAGTGCCTGCCCCCAGCCCTGATACACGAGTTGCCACTGCACTGTATTTATTATCTGCCTCCAACCTACCATGTATTCCTACCACCAATGCCAATAGGTGGTAAGAAAAACTTCTGAACTCATCATCTTGGATACTGCTTAAGAGAGAAAGAATGGAGATAGAACGTATCAGGTAAAAAATTAAGGTGGTATTCAAGGCATCATAATATGGATTTTCAATAGATCTAGATTCCCAAGAAAAGAACTCTGATTTGAGAGTTTGACTGGGAGGAGCACACTGAAGTGTATGTTCCTGTCAGTCTACTCTTTGCTAGTGCTTGAGGTAGACAGCTTTTTTTATTATTATTTTTTTCTTTTTTTTCTTTTTCATTTTTTTTTTTTCCCAAAGGTAAGGCAGGAATAGAATGAACAACCTCTTACAGAAAGAAAAAAAAAAAAGTAAAAAAAAAAAAGTGTGCTAATGAAACATTTATATACCACCAGTGCAAAAGTCTGGAATTAAAAATTGAAAAGCCTATTCATATTACAATTTGCTTTCAGGATTGGCACTAATTGGCAATACTGTTGGCAGTCTCAACAGGGAGGGCAGGAACTGAATAAGCATGGAGGCTTATTCATCCAAAGAAGTGGTGATCCCAGGTCAGGTTTGATGCATGTTTACTATTCAGAGAGGGAAGCACTGTGCTGTTGTTGCCAGTAGCATAACAGGAGAGGCCTGCATTTGCCAGAGATCCCAGTCTTGTCTAGGGATTTCCTCAGGTGCTAACCCCACCCTCGCAGTGTGCTTTGAAATTTCATTATTTTTTTTTTGTAGATGTGAACCTTTGTCTCACTACACAGAGTCAAAGCAAAAGGAGAATATTCTGAGGAGTATAAAAAGAGTTTGATGGAACATTGCATAGTTCTAACAATGATTTGAAGAGGATTAATGTCATAAAACTATGTGACAGCTATTTCAAAGCCCTACATTTTGCATTTGATACATTAAAGGTATACCATGGGACAGTTGTTTTCTCTGCTAAAGTTCTTATTATATTGGTTTTAAATTCTTTCTGAGTTGCACACACCTTCTCTGTGGCTTTTCTCCGGTTTACTCAATAAACTGGCCCAATTAAGTGCTACTATCTTCACTTTCTTTGCCTGTCACTTTTACCATTGTGGTGGTTTTACTCAGGTAGGCAGCTGAGCTCAGCCACAGATGCTCTCTCACTCCCCCTCCTCAAAGGGAAGGGGGAGAAAATACTATGTAAAGGGCTCAAGGTTTGAGATAAGGATGGGGTGATCGCTCAACAATTATCGGGATGAGTAAAACAAACTCAGAGAAGGGAGATTGTAACATTTATTGCCTATTAATAAGCTAGAGAAGTGAGAAACAAAGGAAAGAAACCAAGAACACCTTCCCCCCATCCACCCTCCCTTACCTTCTTCCCCCAAGTGGCGCTGGGTAATGGGGAATGGGGCCTGCAGTCAGTCCCTAACTTCGTCTCCACTGCTCCTTCATGGTCATTCTCTGCCCCTGCTCTACGTGGTGCCACATGCTGCATACGGGCGGCAGCTCCCCCCAGACCCCTGCTCCTGCGTGGGCTCCTCTCCACGGGCTGCAGCTCCGGCCCGGGGCCTGCTCCTGCGGGGGCTCTCCATGGGCCGCAGCCTCCTCCAGGCCACATCCACCTGCTCCAGCGGGGGCTCCTCCACGGGCTGCAGCGTGGAGATCTGCTCCATGTGGGACCCATGGGCTGCAGGGGGACAGCCTGCTCCACCAGGGGCCTCTCCACAGGCCGCAGGGGAACTGCTGCTGTGCCTGGAGCACCTCCTGCCCTCCTGCTGCACTCACCTGGGGGCTGCAGGGCTGCTTCTCACTGCTCTCTCCCTGCTGCTGTTCCCCAGCAGTGTTTTTTGTTTGTTTGTTTCTTTCTTTCTTCTTTCTTTCTTTCTTTTTTTCATTTTTTTTTTTTTTTTTTTTTCTTAAGTCTGCTCTCACACAGGCACAAACAAGATCACTTACTCATATTGACCCGGCTCTGGCTGGTGGTGGGACCTTTATCTAACATGAGGCAGCCTCTGGATTCTTCTTACAGAAGCCACCCCTGTGGCCCCCTGCTACCAAAACCTTGCCGCATAAACCCACTACAACCATACACCTACTTCTCTGAGGCCCTGCTATCATTTACTGGGAAAGACCCTGATCCTTACCTTTGGGGTCCACTAACAAAATCAATAGATGGATCTGTACGTCTTTTCATGTTGTCTCATGTATAGCTAAGATTTACTGACGTTTTTTCTATGCCTGTTCATGCTTTTTGCAGTGTTTCCCTTATACCTGGTCACCTTGTACTGAATTTGTCAATTAATATCTATTAGCCAGCCACTGTTCCAATTCTTCGAGGCCACAAACAAAGTAACTATTTTCCAATCATTAACTGCTGAGTATATATATATATATAATTCAGAGGGGAGGGCGAGTTGCATTTTATTTCTCTTGTATTTTTTTTTTCATGTAGCTGATTTATGATCATTGAGCAGCCAGCACACACTGTGAACAGTTGTACAAAACCTTGGAACTGTTTTCCTTAATTATAAATGATGTGATGATTGTCTTTTACTTCCAGTTTGTGTGGTGCTGACCACAGCTTTTGGGGAGGGGGCATGATCCTGCCGGAAGGGAGGAGAGGGAGGAAAGGAGCAGTGGTGGTGTAGAAGTAGTCTGCTGCTGATGTGAGATGAGAAGTGGGAGGCTGCAGTGTGTGCTAGGGCAGGACAGAAGGAGAAAGCTGGGCAGGACTGCCCCACCAAATGTACATAATACCTGACAAGAGGTGCCCAAAGCTTACAAAAGCTTGGCCATCTTCTTAGAAATGTTTTCAAAATGAGCTTCTCAAGCCACGGCAGATATGCAGTGCTTTGCCATGGAGTGTATCACTGATTTGAGACAGCGAAGTGTAAGTAACATTTCCACCAGGACAGAAAATGTTGTAAACTTCTATTTTTGCAGCTTCTGGCTTTAGCTTCCTTGTAACAACTGTGGGCAGCACGGCAACCCTCTCCTGTCATTGTAAGATAATGCTACCAGAGCACGTGATCTGACACAGTCTATAGGCCAGAGCAGAACAATACTCTCATTTGTCTTCAGTAACTCTGGGGTGATATTAAAAATCTTGAGTGCTTTCTCAGATTTCAATTTATGGCATAAATTAGAGCAGTTCGGTGACTATTCTAATATATGCCTTGCTGTCCCCAGATTACAGGGACTGTTCTGGCAGCTATAATAGCTGTGTAGAAGCACTTTGGCTAAGGTTTTTTTTTTTTTTTTTTTTTTTTTTTTCCCAGTCTTGTCTCATGCCGTAAGAGAAAGAAAAAGGAAGTGACAAAGATCTGCAGCATTGCTTTTCACCACCTGGCAATTTTCTTACACATTGCAAATTCCCAGTTAGGAAATTAAGCCAGTTATTCTGCTACAGGAATGACACTAAACCAGAGGCTGAATCTGACTGGAGGAGGGTTGGCTTTAAAGTCTGGGGACTCAAGAATTACAAGTAAGTCCAGGTTTTGGAGGTGCAAAAGCCGGTGTACAGAACCTGGTGTACTAGAGAGGAACTCTTCTATCTGGCTAGCTAAAATTGTTATGGTTAGGTTTAGAGAAGTATATGTGTATAATTCATTCAATCATTGTGTTTTTTTTTTGTTTTTGTTTTGTTTCGTGTGTGTGTGTGTTTCCTGCATATAGCTCATTTTTTCTTATCACTCAATGCAGGTATAGACAAATTTCTGGGTCATATTCTCTCTCTAGGGACTACTTTAATCCTCTTCCCCAACAAATTAATTTCTAGGCATTTTAAGGGCTTGATCAAAGTTCTGTCAAGAAACCATAGAGAACTATCAGCATGGTTACAACCGACTATCCTGCCTAAATATCTCATTCAAAGCAGAGAAAGACTGAGATCTGGAGCATTTAATAGAGTCATTCTTCTTCCACTATCAATCTGATAATCCACAAAGTCATAATAACATTTAAAAACTTTTTTCTTTTTCTTCTTCTTTTTTTTTTTTTTTTCATTTACCATCTGGGAATACTGGATAACTGGTCAGATCACAAATCTGAAAAGGGGAGAATACTTCCTATTTTCATTATCTATGTACTTGGTTAATTAGAGCACATCAATAACTAGTCTGTGCTCACATTTCTTCTACAAAATGAAGATGATATCTACTCTATAGTGATGCTGTGAGACTTTATTCATTACCAAAGCGCTTAATCTGTTTTGATTCCACAATTGGATTAGCCCAGGGGACTCTGGGCTGCACAAGCATGAAGCAAGTAATACTCTGGCATCTGTGTATGCACAAGTGTATAGATATATATACAAAAATATAATATTGGCACATCATACTAGGACCTATGTTATGATTACAGACATCTCAGGACAAAAAAAAAAAAGAGAGTGTTTTAAAGGAGTGTTTTAAAAATTGTAAAAGCATTCAGTTTTAAAAGCCATTTAGGTCCTTAAAGATGAAGGAGTTCCCTAGGAGGATTTGCAAAAGCTTTCGGGCGCCTAACTCCTATGATCTGCTTTGGTTTCAGTGCCTTTGAAAGCCGGTCCACAAATCCCAATGTCAATGCCCGTTTCAAAGTCAAACACCCACACGGACTTCGCTGCAGACGATAGATAGCCCTGACACCGGGCTGGCGAAGCCACCTCTGCACGCCCCCGAGAGCTGTTTCTTCTTTCAATTCTTCCTGCCTCGTTTCGCTCCGGAGGAGCACCGGGGAGGTGGGAAGGCTGCCGTCACGTGGAGCACCTGCCCCTAATTAACCCGCTGCCATCCTCCCTCCGCACAGCGCAGCGCGGGTCCCGCTCTTTGCCCTACATCCCTCTTCCCCAGCCCCTCCCCTGCCCCCCCGACCCCTCTACCCTTTCCCCCAGACTCCCCAGCCCTCAGCAGCCCGGTCCCCGCCCCGTTACCTGCCCGAGCGCTGTGCCCGCCCCGAGCCGCCAGCTCCGCCCGGCTCGGCGCGGCTCGGCACGGCTCGGCGCGGCTCGGCACGGCCCCGCCTGCAGGCACCTCCCGCCGCCGCTCCACGGCGGGGCTCGGCTCGGAGCCCCCCGGCCATGGCTGAGAAAGTTTCGGCGGCGGAGCGGCCGCGGGGCGCCGGCTCCTCTTGCTCCGGCTCCTCCTCCGGCTCCGAAACTCTCTCCGAGGAGGGGGAGCCCGGAGCCGGGCCGGCGGCGGGGCGGCGACGGCCGGGAGAGGAGCCGGGGAGCCCCGGCGGGCGGGCGGAGGCCGCCGCATCGCTGGAGGAGCGGGACGAGGAGGTGCGATGGGGATGGGGACAGCGATGGGGATGGGGATGGGGAGCCGGGATCGGCTGCGACCCCCCGGTGCCGCTGCCTGACCCCCCGGAGCCGCTCCGCAGCATCGCCCCGGGGCGCCCCGGTGGTTTCCGCGGCCCCGGCGCTCGCCGCTTGGGGCTGCCGCTGGGTGAAGCTTCTGGCTTTGGGGGTTTTGTTCTTGTAATTGTTTTTTTTTTTTTGTCCGGCGGGGGTGTTCTGGGCTTTAAGCGGTGTCGCTTGTGCTAGCGGATCACCTTTGGGTAGCGTCGCACCGAAGCAAACTCCTCAATGTCAGAGGGAAGCGATGGGCAAGGCTCCCGAACTACGGTAATCCCCTCGGGAGAGCTGGTGACAAGCCGTGGATTATGGAAGAGCTCCGTGGGTGATAGATCCGTGCATGATACACGGATACGCGTGCTGTTCCACTCCCTTCCCTCCTGATCGAGCCGAGATACCCGCTAGCGAGCGGCACGCTTGGAGGAGGGGGTGGGGGTGGGGAAACAAAACAAAAAAACCTATGTAACGGTAAAATCACCCTTTTGTATCTGAGACGGCTTTTTTATTATTATCATCGCTCGTGTGGTTTGTACTCCTTGAAGGTATTTCTTTCCCTGACCCCAACCACTCTGTATTTTCCCTGACTGCTGCTTTACTTCGCCTCAGTTCACAGTCACTTGCATGCCTTAGTGTAGTGGCAGAGTTACCTTTTATTGCGGGCAACTTTTTGATCTCCTTTTAGGTGGTTTCTTTATTCCATGCCTTTACACGGCTGTCTGCACAAAGCCTTTTTGGGCTTTTTGGGAGACCCTGGCATCTTTAAGGGGATGTCTGTGAAGCATTGGCTGAAGTTATTTGCAGCTTGTTCAGCTGTGGTTGCTGAGAATGTTTCCTTCTATAGTAACAGCTTGTTTATGTAGCTACTGTTCTCCACTTCACCCACTGGTGCCTCCTCTATTCAGTTAATGCACGGTGATTTGGATCCAAAAAAACCCCTGTTTTTGTTCCTTTTTTACTTCAAATGCTCAGTCTTGGATCATCTTTCTGGTCTAATACAACTACATGATCTCTTAAGGGGCGGAATTGTTTTACAGCATGATCCATCTCTGATAGCATAAACAGAAGAATAAATGAGGGTATATACACATTTAATCTTTTCTTTCATAGAAATATGAAATTGTGTTATTCCCCGAACTGAGTAGAAGGTCTGTAGTTGATGTTACAATGGTGCTTACTGTTAGGTAATTAATATATGTTGCTTCTCAGCAGGCCCTGTACACGTAGGCTGGAGGTTGTGCTTACCACAGCTATGTGGTGTCTAGTTGGTTGGGTGCTCAGCTCGTAGGCCTGCAAAATATTGTGTAGAAACACACAAAGCTCGCCTGTTCAGTTAGCTGACCTCACAGTCACTGGCACACCAGTTAGCTTCTGATTAAGGCTGGTTATTTTGGTGTGTGCTTTGGAAGTGAATTACAGACACCTTCTGAGCTGAAAATATAGGAAAGTTAAGCCCCCCCCAAAGTCAACATTGAATTCATTGGAATTTGGATACTCTGGGCAATCAGATACATCATCTGCAGTTAGTAATTCTGGAAGAGACCAGTGTAAACTCACTTTAATGTAATGGGGAAAGGTTATTTAGAATATACAACCTTCTCCCCTCTTCTTTATTCCTCGCTGCTAGATTGTTTCATTATTTGAAAAACTGACCCTTTTTTGTCTGTGTTTTTTGTGCTTTGGTTTTGCTAGCCCTTCCATTTTGTGGAACCAGTGCTTGCAGCTGAATTCCTGTGTACCTGCAGAGCCACCTGACAAAGCAACCTGTATAATCATCATTACTTTATTTTTTTTCTGTGCAAGGACACCAAAATGCATTAGATTGCAAAAATGAACCAAGGCATACTAACTTAAAACTGAGATATCATTTTTGTTACTTGCACACTGAAACCTGTAAGGCTAGTGGAGAAAGACAACACTAAAATCTGAGATGAACATACAGATAATTTCAGACTTTGTGCTGCCTGCCAAAAGCAGACCAGTGAGAGAAATTCCAGAAGATCCCATCTTCATATTTGTGTTCCACTAAGTAGTGTCAAAGAATGAAAATGCTGATGTTCTGTCTTCTCAGTTGTTTCGGTTCCAGTACTTGGTCATGCTCATCCAGGTTTCATTTATCTCTTGCCCTGTCCTTGCTCCTTTGGCAGCTTGGCAGTGGTGAGTCTTTCACTGCTGTTCAGTGTCCACCAGACAGCCGTGAAACTGATTGTCCTGATACTTCCCTTGCTGCTACTTAGGTGTCACTAAGTTGTTTAGGGCTGTGACATAAAATTTATTTTTGAACTAAATGAGTAATTAGAAAGCATGCACATTTTCCCATACACTCCATGTGTTGTTCCAGTAGAGCTATTTATTCTCCTGTGACATTGTATATAATATTCTTGACAACTCTGATCTTGTCTCTTCCTAGACCTTTTCTTTAGACTAAACAACTCCAGTGGCTTTAATCTTTTCTTATAGAACGTGTTTCTAGACATCTGATCATTCTGATTGCTGTCTTGTGGACTTTTTCCAGCTGGTCACATCTGTCTTGAAGTGTGACATCAAAAAACAGGATACCATACTCAAATCTGGGTCTTGCCAGAGCTGACTGGAACAGGAGGATTCCTTCACATGTCTCTCAAGGGATGTTATTGTATACAACCCAGGGTGCTGTTTAGCAGTTTGTAATGCAGTATGATTTTTATATCCGTTCCTGAAGAATTATATCAATATCTGTATTTTGCTAAAAACAATGGTTCGGCTCCTCTACCTCAGTGAAGGAAACTTGGTGCTGTCACTTAGAGGAGGGCTGCTTCCTTTATGTCCAGAAGTTCAACAGTAGGACTGAAAGATTGATAACTGGTGTTCTGAGTATCACATCTGAAAGAGTTAATTCCTGGAGGGAAATGGGGCAAGGAGGTCAGGTTGGGAAGAGAAGATGTATCGCTTTTCTCCATCATTATTTAATCTACTGTTCCATAGACTTCACCTTAAAAAACCAAACAACAAGAACAAAAAATCAATGAAAGAAAAGCAGTCTTTTCTCTCATTTCATAAATGCAAGAGTAAATGTTAGGTTAACAGATTATGGCCACTAGTTAGTAAAGTGTTTTTGGTGTCTTGCTCTGAGACCTTAGACACAGGAAAATGAAACCCAGCTTTAACCTTATGTTGGAAGACTTTGGTTCTGGAGTCTCAGTGCATTCAAATGCTGTGGAAAGCAAAAGCATGAAGTTCAAATTAAATCAAGCGAATAGTTTGCCTGTGCTCTTGTGACATGAGTGAGTGGCTGTGCTGACAGAAGCAGGCAGGATGGAACTGCATGGTGAAGAGCACTCAAGGCAAATTCTATGTTGGAGATGGCACACCAGACTGGGACTAGAGGGGAAGGGATAAATGCAAAATGCCCCAGGATTTTCCCATTTTCCTTTCTGCTGCATTTCTAACTTTTGTACAGTAGTCTTCCTTTTGGCAAAAAAAGTTACTGTGAACAGGAAGCTTGTTTTATGAGGCTTATTGAAACAAATGGTGCCAAATGTCACTGGCTGCATTAGTTGCTCTCATTCAAAATGCTTTATAGACTTTCAGTCAAGCATGGGATGTACCCTTTGTAGATGGTGGCTTCCAAATCTTAAAGTTTACAGGGCATGTGAGAACTCCCTTGGGTTAATCATATTTCTTAAAAAGAAGGTGAAAGCAAGCTATAGGTTCCTTGCCTACATCAGTAATCTCAAGGATCTGAAGTTTGTCTGAGTTGAGTCTTTTCCATTTCTGTTAGCTGATCTACTGAAACAGCCCGTCTTTCTGCAAACCTTGTCACACTAACAGGGAATACACTTTGCTTACCATTGCACAGTAGTAACCTGGGGTGGATCAGTAGCTTTTCAGAGAATAATATTTTGTCACATAGCACATCTGTTGCCATTGTCTGAAATGGTTCCGAAAGCTTCTGAACCTGCCAGCATCT
>CM021729.1:19604890-19647095 GCA_011074415.1 Stictonetta naevosa
ACAGCTTCTCACTCTCCCTCTTGCAACCTGCTTCATGGTGATTTTTAGCCTTTCTTCAGTCTGCTCTTCCAGAGGCCCACCCAGCGTCGCTCTCTGGCTCAGCTCTGGCCAGCAGCGGGTCCCTTTGGAGCTGGCTGGAGCTGGCTCTGACCTGACATGAGGCAGTTGCTGGGCTCTGCTCACTGTAGCCTCCTGCTACCAAACCCTTTCCATGTGAACCCAACACATATTTGCACCCTTACAGACACAGAAACATGCTGGGAACATGAGAAGCTCATGGTTGTGGGTTTTATCTAACACAGCTGTGTTGTTGCCTGAGGTTCTAGATTATCTGTACAATAGTAGTATTTGCAGCTCTTTGGAGCGACTTTTCCAGACATCTGGTGTGTATAAATAAGCCTATAACTAGAGCATCTCCCTTCCCACTTGGAATAAGTGAGAGCTCAAGAAACCGATTTATACATTGAGTTGTGTATCTGTTTTCATGTGCCAAAACTGTTTGGGCACTTAAAATCCTCATGAAAGGCAGTGGGTGAAGACCTGGTAATTCTAGTGTTCAAAACAAAATTTGAATGCATTCATAAAAGTGGGCCTCTTGTGCCCTTTAAATTTTACAAGCAAGGTAAAATAGTCCAGGCTAGTCTTAGTATTTTAGTATCTATAGTGTCTGCATGTTTAACTGTGAAATCAAATGTGGAGAAACAACTTTCCTGAAAAGCTGCAGCTCTGTACAAGAAGAAGGACTTCTGTACAGCATAGTCTGCTGTCTCTGCTTTGATGGCATTTTGGCTAGATGTAAGCTGCTTTGAACTGAATGTCAGGAAATGCAACAGCATAGTGCTACTTCTGTACGGTGAGGAAGATCTGTATGATGGGGCTGCACTGCTGGCAGTAACAGCCTGTGTAAAGTTCTGTTTACAACTAAGTCTTGAGGCAGAAAGTATGAGAGCTGTCAAGTGCAGCATAAATGAGAAGACACTTGAGCTAGTAAGCTGAGCAGCTAGATAGCCTTTTGCTGTGGGAATCTGCGTGATGGTGTTCCTTTCCTCTTGGTTTTGTTGCGCGGTATGTTCCTACCCTGCTGCCAGCAATGCAAAAGTGCCGTCTCAAACACTGCCATGCTGAAGCATCAATGTGTATCAATTTACATGGTTTATTACCTTGCTGTTTGTGTTATACTGTGCTGGCAAACATTAACAGCAATACTCTTCTGTGCAAGGCCAGAGAAGATGTTTGCTGCTAAAATAAGGGTAAATATCTGAAATGCAGAATTCAGAGAGTTGAAGAGGTGTGATGAATGTGAGAAACATAGGAATGCAAATGATGGCAAAGTTTTCTATTAAAGCTTCCATATTCAGAACTGCTCTGACACCAGATGAAGTTTTTCTCTTACAGTCAATACTTTGAAGCGGATGCCTGTTAAGAATTTGGGAGTCAGGCTCTGTCTGTTTTGCCTGCTTAGCTGCTGTGTTGGGAAATGGCATGTTCAGTCTCTGCTGAGCCTCTTGAAGTTGTTACGTGGGCTTCAAATAATCGACAGGCCAACCCCACAAATTTTTGTAACCTTGTGCTTCAGCCTTAAAATTTGTTTTTGAGTTCTTCGCTTGCAGCTGTGGACTTGAAAATTTTTTGAAACAAAGTTTTCATAGTTGGGTGTTATTAAGGCATTGAGGTGTATGACAGAGACGTGCTTAAAACTGAAGTGCTGGTAGCTCTGTGGGAAGTGATGGGGGGAAGGAAAGAGATGCAGGTACTTGAGGACAAGCTAGCTGAGAAGGTGGAAAATAAATGTTGAGTAATGGTAGCAAACTCCACCTTGATATCAAGACAGGAACCAGTCTTCACTTCTGTTTTGCATATCCACGTAATTTTACTAATCCTCTCATAGCTGGGAAGGATGCTCTGGTCATATTTCCTGGCTGAAAGACTGTCCTGCTCCAGCCAGGGAAACAGTAGAATGGGCATCTTGCCCTGCTCTACAAATATAACTAAATTGATGAATTATATCCATCCAAAGATGAATTGGAAGTACGTCAGGGGTTAAGTGTTCTGTTGTATAGTCTGGTAGTCCTTGTCACTACCTTTCTTAGTGAATGTTTTAGGTTTCATGTGAGAACATGGGATGAACACAATCTTTTCTTTTTCCCTATTTTTTCCCCTTAACTGGTATCACCTACAGTCTCAAACTGCTAAATGAGAATTTTTTGCTTAAAATTTTCAACCAGCTCAGCAAGTGACTTTCAGAGGAAGCAAAAAAGGAAAAAAAAAATACACACGCAGATGACGCAAAGCTCTTCCAAAATGATTAAATGTGGATGACAATAACAGATTATAGGATGGCAGCCTGTATAGCCAAGTGAGAAAGATGAACTCCCTGTTGCCTGGCAGAGAAACTTATTGTATTAGAGGTGTTTTGCAGTGTTGCATTTTAACAACAGTGTGTATCTCAATATATTCTTATTATTTTTATTTTTTTTAATTCCTAGAGGATAGTGCTTACATATAGAGTGAAAAACTTTTTGTGAGGCCATACTGACATTCTGGTAGGACTGCATAATTAATTGTACCTGGACTATTAATGATCCTATTGTATTTATTCCTCAGGGTTGCTGGGCTATTAGAGCTGTGGGTGAATGGAGCAGATGAACTACTGCACTAAACTGTTAATTTGACTTTCATTGTTACCTCAGGAAACTTTTACTAGAATGTGATAATGTGGCTATGGCTCAGTGGATACTTTTATTTTAAGGATGTTATTCAGACCATATAACAAAAATGTCTCAGATGCTGTTCATGCTGCATTTCAGATTCTGTGTGTAGTACATGACAGTGAAGGGCAGGAGGAAATGTGCCTGATATATGATGTTCTGAGCTAGCTAAAAGAATAGGTTGTTTACAAAAAGTCATGGGAAAGCCTGGAGCTCAATTGGGTCTTTATAGTCTTGATAAGCACACAGAGTAATGTAAACCTTCTGGATGTGTTTTAACCTGTTATCTATGGTTCCTTCCTTTGTTCAAATACTGTTGTTATTTGTGGAGCAGTGGCAATAATGTGTTGCACCACTGGAGGACATATTCCACACTTAAAGCTGCCATTGATTGATTTGGAGCAGATCTGCAGTAAGCAGTATACTGTTTTGAATGTGCTGTCCTTGTTTTTATTAAAAAAAAATCTATATAAAAAAACACATTTGTCTAAATTACAGACTGAGTAGCTGAAACTGCAAGGAGGTAAACTTGGGCATATCACGTGTTGGTCACTGTAGAACAGCTATAGTCACTGAATTTGTGGCTAGATCTTCAGTTGCTGACTGTGAGTTGGAATTACAGCTTGTGCCCAGTTGCATTGAATTCTGCTGAGAGAGCATATATCCTCGAACAAAGTATGCATTTAGGTAGTCGTTTCGTATCCACTCTTCTAAGAAAGATGTGGGTTGAAGAATATACATAGTGGTTTACAATGCTATCACTCTCTCCCGAGTATTACCTTTCATCCTGGCTGCTGTTTGTGTCATCTCCCTGTTTTGCTTACATCCCAACTGAAATGCTTAGTTCTCATTGGGGTAATGATTAATGGCTGGGGATTGAAGCAGCTGAAACTAAGGGTTACACACAGACAGCTCTGGTCATACTGTTAAAGTAGAAGAGCCACAATTAGGGTAAGGCTGTGAAGCCTGATGTATGAATGAAGAAAATGGTTCAGTTAAGGTATTATGACGTGATTCAGTTAAGGTATAATGACATCCACTAAGGAAAAACTTCCAGTTTTCAACAACTCATGCTTCAAAGCATGTAACTATGTTGTGTTAAGAGAGCCAGTAGACACAAAATTAAGAAATAAGTATGTTGAAGATACACAAAAACCAGAAGCCATGCTGTCAGGCACTTCAGGTGTAAACTTGTCGGAGGGTGAGGGAAAGGCATACTTGTGAACTTTGGTATGTCAGTAACCACTCAGACAGCTGGGAGATGTGAGCACCATCTTACCTCATCGCCATGCTACCCAAGGGAGCAGCTGTGCCAGGGGCTGTGGCAATGTACTTTGTACACAGCAGACGAATAGCCTTCTGTGTGCCCTGGTGACTTACAAGCAAGCAGGGACAGGTTTTATAGCTGCAGGAGCTAAAGTGCTTTCATTCCAGGTCTGCTTTCCCAATGTGACACTTACACATAGTGTTTTTTGGCATGGGAATTATATTGAGAAAGTAAATTGCAGAAACTGCAGATGACAAATGTAGATGCATTAAGTCACAGATCTGTCATTAGAAAATAAAGATAGAGTTGGAATTAGCAAACTGAAGATCTCTGAGGACCTGGGCTCTAATCCAGGTTAAATAAGGAACACTTTTCAAAGCGCGTGTTAGTGCCTTGCCTGTAGCTAGTTGCAGTTACTGAAATCTTGGATGCTATTTGAATTTCTTCTAAAAACAAACAACTGCTATTGTTATAAACAAATGACTTCAATGGTGGTGTTCTCGCTCTAATTACATTAATGCTTTTCCTTTAATTCTTTGCATATGGGAGCTTTAATTGATTGTGTTGCAGAGAAGTTCTTTTGATGCTAAAACTTCTTGTGCTCAGCTGCTGGAAAACGGATGCTATGGTTGTCTGGTAATGAGCCGTACATGAAGAAAGAAGTACAGAAATCCTCTTCTTACAAAATGCAGGGCAGCAGAGACAGTCTTTCCCATCCATGTAAGCAAGAAACGTGGTGCATGGGGAATAGATCTGAGGAGGGAAACAGACGGTGCTGGGGACTGCATTGACACTGGGGGAACTGACTTCAGACCAGCTCTTGTCCGATCCTACGGGCTGATGCACTGACACGCTGCCTGTTGGCCGGGACTCGGGGCGCCTCCGGGCCTTTCCAACCGGCCGGGGGGTGGGGGGCTCACTGACCTGTTTAGAGTGTCTGTTCAGCTTCATGCAACTGTTGAATCATGAGTTGTTTTTTCTGGATGAGCTCAAGTTGAATGTGTCTGCAAGTGCTGCAGTTACAGCTTTGGTTTAACTGTAAACATAAAATCACTTGAAATCTCTGAATGGGTGTGGTGTTTTTTCATTATTTGTTAAACCCTCTGTCTTCATTGATTATTATTGAGGTAATGCGCTTTCATGAGAGAATAAACAGGTGGTTGGTGTGTTGATCTTTTCTGTTTAAATTTGAGTTTGATAACCACCTTTGAGATGCCCTGCATGTCGAAGGCTGTGATTTTTTGTCTGCCTGGATTTTTAGAACAGGAACTTTCTTCCTACACACAGCAGCTTCCTTGGCAACTTCATCCCTGTGTTTAGGTATAGTCGCTTCTAAACAGATTTGCCCATCTCCTAGGAGACAGAGCAATACCATTACACATGCTATTAATCCTTAAAGATGTTATACATACATAAGTAAACATGGAGGAATTATGTTGTCTGCCTTACGCTGTCAGGGATGTGGGCAAGAGGAATATCTTGGCCTGTATTAATCTCTGGTGGTGCTGCTAACAGATGCCTCCTGCAGTGTGTTTTTGGTAATTGTGCCGTGCTCGTACTTGCACAGATAGCATCCAAATAAAGCCAGTTAAGCTGCTGAGATAAACATGTGGGCAAAATGTATTCTCCTAACAACAGATAATTGTTTACTGTAAATGTAGAGCTAGGTCACAGGCTTTTAGGACTGGAACCACTGCAGTTCTAGTGCATGTGTGTAGAACATTTGCTCTGGAGTGGGTTGGTGATACTTGCATATCAGAAACCCTCAGAAGAAGCTTGAATTGGTTTTTGATACATTGGAGTGTATATTGACAGAAGGTATATGTAGAATGCATAGCTGTTCTTATTTACTTGTATGGTAGGACAGCTCTAACTCTTCTTCCTGCAAGATTTTTATAAACATAAATAAACTTTTTAAAGTTCCAATTAATGCAGTGAAAGTGTGTGGGGGCAGTTAACATTGAAAGCATTTTTCTACAGATGTAGCACTTAAATTCAGTAATTCTGGTGACTGTGCATGTGTGGGTGATGTGGATGAAAGCCTTCTGAAGCCACTGAGACATGTCCTATATATTGCTGAGTGCTTCAGCGCTGTACAGGGGTGCTTGGAGTTGTAGCACAACACAACTAAACACAAACGCCCCAAAAGGTCTGATTATAAAAGCTGCTCCATCAAAATTATCACTTTCTGTTTTACTGTATTGTACTCATCATACATCAGTCAAGCACTCATGCACTAGTGATTATCCTTTAAGTGCTTTTATGTGGATGAACAGAAATGATTTGTAAGCCTGTGTAAAATGTCATAAGGCAAAAACTGCAATGGACACATGTACCACAGCTGAGTCAGGTCTTCATTACGTGAGTCTTGCATGTGGTTACACACAGCTGCAGCGCTGGTGTTTAAGGGCTCTGAATCTGCCTGAAGTTGTCAAAAGAACTCAAGTTCTGTTTTCACTCTCAGCTTCTCCACCAATGTTGCTGTCTCGTGCCATTAGTGACTAAAGCTTGGCTTTGCAGTCTGGCCTGGATGGCTCCAGGTCAAGTTTGCTGAGGGCATCTATAAACAAAAATCTGTCTAGCTTTGCAAAATGTGAGCTGTGTTTCTTCTGTTTTTCTCTACAGCTGAAAGCCAGATTTGGTGCACGTGAACACCTGTGTAAATCCATCATATTTGATGTGGTTCTGCGAGTGTGTCTTGTTCTCAGTGAAGTCCTCTCAGATGTTCTTGTTACCCTTCAGCTGTGTTGGGTGCAGGTGCCCAGATGCTGGCACTGAGGCCTTTGTGAGAGCTCTCTGGGTCAACCCAAGCAGGGGACAGCCTGTTCCAGCAGACCCACAGAAGATCACAGCTGAGCCCATCTGCCAAGCTAGTGGCCCCTCTGGGAAAATGTATCAAAAAAGGGTAGTATATTGCATGGTGGGGAAGTGAGAGAAACAGCCCTGCAGGTGCTGAGGTCAGAGGAAGAGGATGTGCTCCAGGTGCTATAGCAGTTCCCCCCAGCCTGTGTAGGGGATCACAGTGTAGCAGGTTTGTGCTGAAGGACTGTAGCCTTAGGAAGGGCCCATGTTGGAGGAGGGGAAAAGCTTGGGGATGAAGGGGATGCAGAGACAAAGCATTATGGACTGATTGCAATCCCTATTCCCCCTGCTCTGCATAGGGACAGCTGGGAATGGAGGAGTGAAGTTGAGCCTGGGAAAAGGGAAGGTGTTCTAATTTGTCTTTGTTTCTCACTATCCAAGTCTAATTGGCATTTAATTAAATTTTCCCCAAGTGGAGTCTGTTTTCCCTGTGACAGTAATTGTTAAGTGATCTCCCTGTCTTTATCTCAGCCCGTGAGCTTATTTTCTTCCTCCTCCTGTTGAGGAGGAGTGAGAGAGTGGTTGGGTGGAGATCTGGCAATTGGTCCAGGACAATCCACCCCAATCCTTGATTTATATATGTAATTCATTTCTAAACCTTTCTAAAGGAATTGTCTAGAAAAACAAAAAAAAAGTTGTGTGTGTTGAAGATGTAGGCCTATGCAGTACTAGCTGACACAGTGGCAGCTGGAACACTGCGCAGTTTGCAGGTGAATTATTTTTTTGACACCAAGCTAGGGGGAAGTGTCGACCTGCAGGAGGGTAGGAAGGCCCTGCAGAGGGACCTGGACAGGATGGGTGGATGGGCAGAGGCCAGTGGGATGAGGTTCAAGACGGCTAAGTGCCAGGTCCTGCACTTCGGCCACACCAACCCCATGCAGTGCTACAGGCCTGGGGCAGAGTGGCTCAAAAGCTGTGCAGAGGAAAGGGATCTGGGGGTGTTGGTTGATGCTTGCCTGAATGTGAGCCAGCAGTGTACCCAGGTGGCCAAGAAGGCCAACGACATCCTGGCTTGTATCAGGAATAGTGCAGCCAGCAGGACCAGGAGGTGATTGTCCCCCTGTACTCAGCTCTGGTGAGGCCGCCCCTCGAGTGCTGTGTTCAGCTTTGGGCCCCTCACTACAAGAAGGACATCGAGGCCCCGGAGAGTGTCCAGAGAAGGGCTACGAAGCTGGTGAAGGGCCTGGAACACAAGTCCTATGGGGAGCGGCTGAGGGAAGTGGGGTTGTTTAGTCTGGAGAAGAGGAGGCTCAGGGGAGACCTTATTGCCCTCTACAACTACCTGAAAGGAAGAGGTGGGGATCTGGGGGTCAGCCTCTTCTAACAGGTAACAAGTGCTAGGACTAGAGGGAATGGCCTCAAGTTGCACCAGGGGAGGTTCAGGTTGGAAATGAGGAGACATTTCTTCTCAGAAGGAGCAGTCAGGCATTGGGATGGGTTGCCCAGGGAGGTGGTGGAGTCACCATTCCTGAGGGTGTTTAAGGAAAGGTTGGACGTGGTGCTTAGGGACATGGTTTAGTGGGTGACTTTCGTAGTAGGGAGATGGTTGGACCAGATGATCTTGAAGCTCTCCTCTTCCAATCTTAATGATTCTATGATTCCAGAGTGGGTTCGTTAATTTTTGCTTATGTGCAGAAGGTGTGGAATCACCTTTTCGTAGAAGTATTATAGTGAGTCTGAAGGAGGGCCACAAAAATGATTAAGGGACTGAAGCACCTCTTCTATGAGGACGGACTGGGGGAGTTGGGGTTGCACAGCCTGGAGAAGAGAAGGCTCCAGGCAGACCTTACAGTGGCCTTCCAATACCTACGCAGGGCCTACAGGAAAGCTGGGGAGGGACTCTTTGTCAAGGAGTGGAGTGATAGGATGAAGGGGAATGGCTTAAACTAAAAGGGGGGAGAGTTAGAATAGATACTTGGAAGAAGTTCTCCACTCAAGGTGGTGAGACGCTGGAACAGGTAGCCCAGAGAAGCTGTGGGTGCCCCATCCCTGGAGGTGTTCAAGGCCAGGCTGGATGGGGCTTTGAGCAACCTGGTCTGGTGGGAGGTGTCCCTGCCCATGGCAGGGGCTTGGAACTGGATGATCTTTAAGGTCCCTTCCAATCCAAACCAGTCTGTTCTTCTGTGAATCATGGAGGTGTTTATTTGTGGAAGAGCTCTGAAGACTTCTTGCAGCAGTATTTTAGATAGTTACCGAACCTATGTGCAAAATGTATTTCCTTTTTTATTTCCTTTTTTTTTCTTTTTCTTTTTTTTTTTTTTCTTTTCATTAAATCCATATATGTAGGGAAGTGGGTACTGGTGCTGCTGAGTTCTGTAGAAGCGACCATAAGTTCAGCTCAGGAGCGTTAAGAGCTGTCTAGGTAGTGCTGCAGTGTGTGTGCATCAGTTAGTTGTCATCTCATAAGCAGCAGGAGCAGCATTCATTTGAACACTGGAAATGCAAATAATTTATATTTTAACTGTGTGCCTCCAAAGTGAACTCTACTTTTGGAAGGGGAAGACTATTTGGTTTTTATTTTGGGAGAAGATAAAATAAGTCTACTGATAAGATGGAATACTTAAATAAAGAGAGGGCTTGGAAAAATTGGATTATCTGACATGATTGACTCTCCTAGTTGCTACTGTAACCTCAGTGGTGCTGGTATGTTCATCTGGGTAGACGTATAACTTTTTCCACTGAGAGGCTACAGGACTGACTAGATTAGTAAGTGGAATCAGTTGAGAAGTCTTTAGAAATCAAATCTGCAGGCATGCTGTGCAACATACAACATACATTTCATTTCAACAAATACTGTAAAAATACGTGGAATTTGTCAAAGGTGGATGTTGTAAGTATGTATCTTAAGAGTAGGAGTGTAGGGCCTAGGAGAAAGACTTAATACAGTAGAAGTTGAGGGCTTGTCTGTTCTGATGCTGGATTTTCCAGACCTCTAATTACTAAACCTTGCCATTTTAAAAACATTTGGCAATCTTAAATCAATCAGTCTGCTAAATAAACAGTTGTGTGTGCGTTTAAGATTCCTCTTGTAGGGAGGCATGTGGGCTGGAGCAGTGCTCTTGTTTTGTAGGAATGACCGAAAATTCCAGGTCTAATTGGATTAAGGCTCCCACCCCCAACAGGTGGTATCGCAGAAAAGACACAAGAAAACTGCTGTTTTTTTCTGTTCTGCACACTATAAAAGGTGTTTCCTGGGCCAGGGAAGGTGATGAGTTAGGAAGATGGCTGTGCTGTTCAGCTAGGGGTCTGCGGCGCCGTGTGGTACACAGGCCTGTGGTGGCCTGCTGTAGTGGCTGATCGTGTGGCAAGATGGATGCACGCAGCCACGGGTCTGCAGCTGCCATTTGCTGCCTTCACTTCGTTCCTCGGCCTGTGCCTGGCTTCAGCTTCCAGCATTTGCTAGGGTGGCTGATTTACCTGCTGTGTAAGGGCCCTGGTGTGGGTGTAACACTATACAGAACTGTTTTTGTGGAGATGCCTTTTTTTCCTCCGCTGTGTTTTCAGTTTATTTTCACCAAACTCGTTGACACCGCTTTTTCCTTCAGTGGGTGGTGGTTCTTGCCTCAGTTCAGCCACCAGCATGTGCTGGTTTAGTAAAATCATGCAAGCTCTTTCTGAGCAGTGAAAGTCTTGTAACAATGCTTCAGTTCCAGAGATATGTTTTCAGGTTGGATGCTAAAAAAGCTGGATTCCTTTGTTTAAGAGATACAATGTAAAAAAGAGGTTTTACAGGCAAAGGAGGAGGCAGTCTGGCTACTCAAGCACAGAGAGGAAAAATAATAGTTGGTTTATTTGCGTTGGCCTAATTTGATGATTTCAGTAGTAGCAGGAACACTGCTACTACTTTATCTGCAACGTCAGTAGCAAGTTCTTGCCTACATACCCATAAGACAGATCTTTCAGCAGAAATAAAACTAGAGCTGGCAGACATTTTGCATTCAGCCTGTATAAAGCTGTCTGTGTGTCGTCTGTGAAAAATAGAGCATGGCAGTCTGAAGTGGGATGGGGTTTTTGGAGATTTCAAACCAACAGCTGAACTGAAGATTTTTCCAGGAACAACTTTTCTGTTGTAGGGAGAACACCTGTAAAAGAAGCCAACCAACCAAAAGCTACTTGGAATAGAACTCTCTAATCCATATACTTCTGATGAAATATGCAAAGTTGTTTCTTGCATCACAAAAACAGGATTTTCTAAGAACTGATGAACATTTTAAGTTGTTAAATATTGGGAGAGGTTCCTACCCTATCATTACCTAAGAGAGAAGAGTTGCAGCATTGTGGATTCATCTTGATAACTGGGTCGGTTTACTCAAGACATTGTGGTCCAGATTGTCTACCCCTGGTGAGATAATGATTGACAAGAAAATTGAAGATGACACCACGTTTCCAGAGTAGAGGTGGTGGCTTGATTCAGAAAAACAAATGAGAAAGGAATTTAATCTTCTCTCCTATAATGTCTTTACAACAAACTGGTTGTGAATGTGGCTTAGAAGTTCAAGTTCAGGTTGTGAAGGATTCATGAATGTGTGTGAAAATCCTGAAGTTTGGAAACCTCATTAAGTTCTGTGTAGCATCCCCATCTCTCAGTTGAAGATTCTTGCAGTGTGTGTCCTGGTACACAGGACATCTGACCCATGCAGAGGCTGATGAACTTTGGAAGCTGTGTTGTTAGCAGATATAATCAACTCCCTGGTAACAATGGTGATGCTCCTAGCTGTGTCCAGTAGCTTTGGCCTGAGAGATGGTACAGTCCCTACATGATACTCCACTTCTTGCCTGCATGTGTTGGGATAGTGGTGCGATAAACTTGCAGGAACCCAGGCCTTCTTTCCACTGACTTCCAGGATAACTTTCCAAATTAAGGCAAAAAATAGATTACCTGTAACCTCCTACTGGTGTTGTTCATCACAGCCTGCTACAGATACAGTGGTGGATGAAAAGACTCAGCCCTGTGTGCCCCTTTTGAAGGGATTTATGCTGATAAGATTTTAAAGTCATAATTACTTTTGTGTTGTGGGATAGCAGAGTCAAGAAAACATGGTTAGAATCCAGCAATTGGGATTTTTTTTTTGTAGACGAATGTTAGCAAAATAACTTTTTTAACATTTGTCTAGCTTAATTGGAATGCCATGGAAAATTATATGATCTGCTATTCTTAGTTTTCCATGTCTGTTTTGATGATACAGTACATTAGACTGCTATTAAATATTCTAAGCCATTGTACTTGTTGTCATATTGCATCTGCCTACGAGGAATTTGTTTGATCATTAAGTCACTGGGGGAAAGGATACAGCTCTGTGCACTTTTTTTTTGAAGTAGGTAATTCTGAAGCTGAAGTGTTTCTAGGTATGATGCTAGTGGCAGGCTTCTCAAACATAGCAGTGACAGCATTAAAATTTTCTTCTTTTAAAGCCCCAAGAGCAGGCATCAGCAAGACTTCAGTCTCACACCTCTAATTATCTGTTCCAACCTTGCATTTCCTCAAATGCAAGAAACAGCATTTTTTCCCCCTCACGGTGTCATGCTGTTGCATATTATATTGCTGTAAAGTTAAAACTTGATGAAAATGTTGTTAGATAGTTTAGTTGAAGATAAGGTGCTTGAAAAAATGATGTGTATTTTTGGGCAGGCTTTGGGCACTGAGGAAAGGTTTGGCCCAGAATCTGCAGTGTAGGTAAAATAATTCTGCTGCTGTGTAACTCAAATGGAAGTGAGCTGGATCGCCTGCGCGATGGATTACACTGTATGAACAAAGGCAGGCTGCCTGGGAGCTCATGCTAACAGCAAATATTTAAACTATATTTTTAAGATGTGCAAATTTTGAGAGATTTGCAACACTTGAAAATTGGCTTCTCTTGATGTGATGTGTTGAAGTTCATGCTTTGTTGGTCTCTCCGCAGCAGCGCGTGACATCAGAAATGTCATGACCACTCTGTTAGCACATTTATCATCTTCTGTTAGAAAAAAAAAAAGGGTAATTCTAGCGGTGTGGCCACATAAATGAGCTCCCTTTCTTCCTGATTAATGTCAAGAGGTAAATGGGTTATCCTCTTTCTCTTTGCATTGTATATGAACTCTTAATGATCTGTTAGCTATTACAGTGTTAGAATTAATGATGAAATAAATGTGTTGCACAGAAGTCTGGTAGTTGATGTTAAGAAACTCATTCTGTTGCATATGAAACAAAACCTAATCCACAAATAAACAGAAAACTATATGTATTCAAAGTTAGACTAGAAGGCTTTTTTCCTAGTATTGAAGTACCATGCTCTTAATGGATATTGTAATTTTTTTTCCTTTGTTCAGTGGTTAAAAATCATGATGCGTGTTTGTCACTCAGATGTTGGGACACATAAGAGGAGGCAGAAGGCAAATAGAAAAACAGCATTACTGTTAAGAAAGAAACTTACTGAGACCTCAGTATTGTGAGTGTGCAGGAAGCAGCAGAAGGAATGTAAAAACTTATTTTTGTGAAATAGTGTGGCTTGGTCATCTTAGTGACTTCCTTCTCTTTCAGGCTTAATATTTCTACTGATCTCTCTGTACCTCACTGGTCTGATTGCTGCATAAGAGCAGTAAAATGTTTCCTGCAGTTTTCTGTACCTTTTTTATGAATGCACTGAGGCTCATTTCATCAAGAGTTTCTGATGACACTGGTAGTTCAGGAAATACTGCTGTCATCTCCAAAAGATGTTGGCGGTGTTTCTGTGCTTTCTTGTTTTATGCCTCTTAATAAGCCAGTTTCCATTACATGTTGCTAAACTATTTTTCTTAATTAAAGTTACAATTCAGCTGAGTCTGTCTCTCAGCACGTTTGGAGGATATAAATGTCTATCTAATTTCCGTCCTTCCCGTTTTCTCTGCAGACATGGTTGCATTTGTAGTCTGCACAGATGACCAGGTGGCCTTGTGCAGTAACAAAGGGAGATCCCAGCCTGTGAAGCTACTGGCATAGCCGAGTAGGAAGGGAGGAAAGGAAGGCAAGTTCAGTAACATTTGTGGTTTATGCTCATTCTACAGGAGAAAGTAAACCAGTTATTTTTGATGGAAGTGCTCTGCTCCTAAACTGGAGGACTGAGCTTCCTTGAAAGTGAGGACATCTCTTTCAAGTTTACTGTTTGCTTGACTGCTTGACTTTAAGATAATGAATAATGCTTATTGGCTTCACTTTCAGCCTTTTGCTGGAATGGGGCATCTCTATCCAGATTAAAAAAATAAATAATGAAATAGATAAATGTGGATAAACTTACGTGAAAGGTTGAAATCTTAATTTTTAACTATGCTGTAAATCTACCTTAACAAGCATAGAGCTGTTTTAAATGGATACATTCAACATACTCCCCAAAAAGTAATGGTTCCAGATACAGTAGAAAACTCGCGCGTTCTAATTGAGCAGTAGCTGAGACCAGGAGAGTTTATTTAAAATTTTATCCTCCTGACCTATATATAGAGGAAATATGGTCACAGCACAGAAATAGAGAAGGTTATTTTGCTTGTATATTATGCTGCAAGGCAAGACTGGATCAGAAACCTTACAGAAAGAGACCATAAAGAATAACATGCCAAGGTAGTATATAACATGGTTGCTTGCTTATAGAATTGTGTGCTATAAATGAACAAAAGTGATAAGGTAAAGATTAATGCTAATCAAATAACTTACTTGGAACCCTTTTTGTGGGCCATGTCAGAATTTGGATTTTTTTCTTAAGTTTTTGAAGGATCGACTGTAAAAAGGGAGTAGCAGGAAGCTTTTTTTTTTTTTTTTTTTTTCAGGATGTTTTGACCTGCACTGCCTTTGCTGCTGATCTGACAGTGTAAATGGAAAATAAACTAGGAGATCTCTGGGCTTTAAATTTTACAGTTGAACTTGATTTGATTCTTCCCCTCCCCCCAAGTGAATTTATAGCAGCAGATGTTTAGCCTGGGTCTTCATAATTGAGATGTATTGTCCCACATGCTTTGTGAGTGATTATTGTGGTAAAAATCTATTGGCTCTTGATTACAATGCTAATGAAAGTCTTTGTCAGATAGCTTGTTTGACATCCACTTTTTTCAAAATTTGAGTTCTCATTGTAAAACATTGCATTGTAACTTTATAATTTTTACAAGAGTTGCAGTCTGAGCTATATTGAATTCTTCATTTAAAAGGCTGCTTTTAGACTAGTGCATCAATATAGCTTTTGAGAGACTTTTATAATATTCCACTGACATGCTTAAATAGGTGGTGTTTAAGTAGGAATATCTGAATGTCTTAGTGCAATATTCTTGTGGTTCATGCTGCTGCTTATGCCTGTTTCTTCGCTCTGCATGTTGCATGAAGACTATCTTGAGGGCTACTTAACACGTGAAGAAGCTCCTCTAAAGCGTGCCTTAATTTTGAACTTCATGTTGTCCTGCACTGTTCCTCAGACTGGCTGTTACTTGGTGATCCAGGCTGCTGTAACGTTGCACTCTCAGTGCTTCAGGGAGTGCTAGCTACTTATCATGCATACTCATCCATCTCTGCCACCTTTGTTTTCCATAAGGATGTGGGAAGAGGTGAGCGATACTTGTGGGTCTAGTAGGTGTTTCCAGGTTTCATCTGCTTGGTTGTGCTTGGGATTATGCTGGTTGAATGGAATGTCCCTCTTCTCCCATGGAATGATGTTGCTCGTGGAAACAAGCCTGGTGCTCATTACTGCATGTCATTTCTTGTAATGATAGTAAATCATAAATGACTTTATAAATGACCTTCTGAATGTATCTTCCTATCTGTATGTATCTCTTTCTAGGTGAATGTCAGCTAGAATTAAAATGTGGTAGGGTGTGTATATTATATTTTGCTTCTAAGCATTGTAGCTATTCTAATAAAAAAGAGAACATTTTATGCACTTTCTGTCATGGTAACCCTTGAGGGTTTCTCAGGGTAAACCCTGAAAATTGACTTTACATGCATTATGTATACTCTATATTACCGTTGTCTACCTAATCACTCCATCTTGCTTACAGAACAGCAATCACAGTTTTTTTTTTTTTTTTTTAAAAAAAAAAAAACTCTCCACCCTATCCCTGTGCCTGAGGACAGCTTTGTCATAATTTGGGGAAAATAACTGCAAGAGCCTTAGGTCAGAGGTCTAATTGACTCTGTGGTGGTATGGCACTTAAGTAGGAAGTTGAGCTAGTGGTTTTTTTTGTTTGTTTTTTTTTTTTTGTTTTTTTGTTTGTTTTTTTGAGATGAAAGAAAGTGACTCCCCTGTTTCTTCAAACATCTTTAGTATTCCTAAGACACACCTGCTCAAACTAGAGAATAAAAGATGATTATCGAGTTGTCATAACTTTGGACCTCTGAGATCAACAGTCCTCCTTGCATTTTCAACAAATCCAAACATATAGTCATTTGGATTCATGAAAGCATGAACACACGGACTCATTTTGATGGTATGGATAATTGGAGATAATCATCTGGCAATTTATTCTCTGTTGCTTTCCACTGAAACACGTGACAGCGTGGTCATGTGATTTAAAGATTTCTTAAATAGAAGAGGAAATACACACACCACACCACCCCCACCACTCCCCCCACAAATATTGGAAATAAAGAAATGCAAAGTTTTTGGTTGGCTGATTTTGTTTCAAGATGCTGTAAGGAGAGCACGCTGTGGGCTTCAGTTAAGAATGCTGATATTGAATCCTGAACATCCCTGATGAAAGGAATGCTGCAGGAACTACTCACCAGTTTGCAATGGACTACATGAAAAAGAAACTATTCTAACTCTAGGGTATTTTTTTATAGAGGCCTTCTTGTACTGACAAAGCCTCTGTGCTCTGTCCTGAAGCCTTCTCCCAAACTGATCTTCTTCTGAGAACAGAAGCAGAGCGGTTTGCAGCAGCAGTCCTAATAATTCTGTTAATGGATATATGTATTCTTTTCTGATTCAGGAGAGAATCTCTTATTGAAATTCTTAAGAATCCGTATTCTTTGGATTCTTATTAATCTTTTCTTAAGAAAGTGGCCAGCGCACCTCTGTTCACGTGGTAGCCACACACTTGGGTTGCACGTGGTAGGGGCACAACAGGTCTCATTCTGCATCTCTGCTTTGTTTGATTCAGATGAGACCCGTGTCCTAGGTTTCCTGCTTGGTTGGCAGGGCCGATTCCCTGTGCTGGGGGAAAGGGCTGTAGCTGTTTCTGTGTTTGTAGCTGTACGTGTGCTGTCATAGCTGCTTGCAACACCCAATTAAGGATCCGCTAAGCTAGACAGAGTAACTTCATGCAGCCTAGTATGCTGAAACATTTTTGTGCATGTCTTTTAATCTTTTAAAAACAGATTTCAGTCATAGCTTTCACATTAAAACTAAGCTATCAACTTCAATTGTTCAGTGACTGGAAGTTGGTCTAAAAGATTGAACTGCGTGGCAGGGCTGCGGTCGTAGTCTGGATGAGTTTCTCTGTCACTACAAGGGGAGTAGTCTTTCATCAAGCTGCAAGTGAGAAATGCTGAAGGGGCATGTTCTGTTGCAACAGAGGGCAAATATTTTTTTATTTTTTATTTTTTAAGAAGAACCAGTACCATTCTTGGCTATGAGGGTGTGATATCCTGTTGTAGCACAGGGCAGCATGGGCTGAGGGCTGTGAATCCTTCTCTTGTAATGCTGCTTCTGTGGCTTCATAGTGCTATGTCCAGGTAGCTGGCATTCACAAGCTCTGCCCCAAATCTGCAGTGACTCAAAGGTGATGTTTATAAACTAGTAAGTCTGTAGTTTACATGCTTAATAAGGATGCTTGTATTATTATTATTTTTTAATTTTGGTCTTGCAGCCTGGGGGATGCTATGTTTTTTTGCAATGTACAAAGGCTTAGGAATGCTTCTGCTACCATGTTTTTCCATGTTGGAATATGGTACTAAATATTTGGGGTTGCTGAAAAGGTGTATATGTAAACTGTAAGTGCTTTGTTTTGCAGGTAGTTAGTATTTCATTTAAAAAAATAATAATCCAAGAATAATAAAAAATCATTAGGAACATTCATAAATATTTTCCTTCTAGCAAGCTGAATTGATCTGTGAATGTGTCTTAACTCATGCACAGTTGAATTGTGCATGCAGCTTAAAAGCTTATATATAAAATTAACAGGCGGAATTGTTTCACCTCAGGGGTAATTATTTTTTCTGATGATAATTACAGTGCAGAGCTAAACGTATTATCATGACGATGCTTTAATCACATAGTGTAGCTCTTACTAGAAATTGCAGGTACCAAGGTAACACTGGAAGTATTGTGAGTAACCTGGGAAAGGCTGAAGAAACTTTTGTTTTTCAGCTCTTTGAAAAGCTCTATGAAGTGAAGAATCTCGTTGCTGTAAACTTTTTCGTATGTTTGTTTTTTCTTTTTAATCTTTTCCTGGCTAGGTTTCAGGCGACTTTATTTCTCTCTTATTCAATTCAGTTATCTTTCTTTTCAATCAAATGTTCTGCTTTCAGGCTAAGGGGATGAGATCAAGGGATTGTACCAGAATAGAACTGTAATCTAGTGATAAAACCTTGTCTGCATTGTGAATGAAACTGAACTTCTGGACCCACTTCATACTGTACCTGACTGCTTGGCTTTAACTTCTTAGTAATTTAGAGGAAGGTATCCATGAGTGGACTGAGCTGTACATTTAATAAAACTCTTTGAAAATAGTAATATGTTTTAGTTGATTCCAAGAATAAAGTAAGGCTGTGTAGGGAAGTACTTGGAAGTTATCATACTGCAGTGATGGGGCTTCTGGTGCTGTCACTTCCTTGTTTTAGACAAAATTGTAGCAGGAAACTAAGCATTCAGTTCAGTTGTCTGTCTATTCCTTCTGTGAAAATCCGTGTAGAAATACAAATATGATGGAGCTTGAGAGAAAATGGTTCTCTGGACATCCATTTGGTCATCTACCCATTGCTGCAAACAACCTGTGTAAATGGTCTCCAAATTAGCTTTCCTTGCCCAGTGTAAAGATTGGAACAGAGTTCATTTTGTGAACTAACTTTTAAAAATTTTAAGTGGACTGCTATATAAAACCTAAATCTCAACTGTAGAGATGTTGTATGTGATTTTTTTTTTTAAAGCAAGTAGTAAAAGCTGCCTCAGTGAACATTATTTTAGTATTCTGAGCATTTTCAGGGCATTCTGATGTCTAATCTCCAGGACGTAATAAACCCTAAATCACTAATACTATGTTTTAATGTTGTTCTTCCCCCCTCACCACAGTGTGCCAAAGAAGTGGCCTTTGTAAAAATGAGTTTTAAGTACTTTCTTGCTAGATAGTGTTTGCCTAGTGCATGGGAGCTGGAGAATGGAAGAACAGATGCTTTGCTGTAATGTGATTCTTTCCCATCATGCATGAAGTGGATTAAGACCAGAGATAGTGATTCACAATATCAATGCAAATTATTTCTAGCATTAAATAAGCCCCAAAAATGTTTTTTCAACATTTAAAATGAATTCTGTCTGACTATTAATGAAATGAAAAAGATTTTAATAATTCCATCTTTTGGTTAGACTTGTTAAAGAATGCATGAAGAATTAAGCTTGTATTAAGTTATTTTAATCTGTTCATTGCTTAATTATTCTTTATACAGATACTTACAATTTAAGCGTTTCCCTGGAACTGGAGAAAGGCCTTCTTTGATTCTTAAGTTTCTAATACAGATTTCACTGTATTTTTGTCAGTCGAATTAGCTCACGGAAACTCAAGTACACAAATTCTGGTCAAACTATTTTGCCATTTTCATCTGTAGTGATAAAATTGCTGTTATATTGTAATAAAGAGAATGGCTTAACACTGTAGACATGTAAAAAGACGAGCAGTGAACTCAGTAAGTGAAGCAGAACAATCTCAAAGAAATTAAAGGCTATTTTGAATGCCACCAATGGAAGTAATGCATGATCATACAAAAAACCAAACCAAAACAAAAAAAACATGCTCTTTTGTGTCCCTATTTATTAGAAGGGGCCATGTTTATGTGAGATGCAGCTATGTGAAGGAAGCAAGAAACAAATGTTAGTAGAGAAAACACTTGTTAGTAGGTAGGTCTGAATTGCCCCCGTTAGCCTTTGTGCCTGTAGCTTCATGGATGTGAAGCTTAAGTCACTGAATCTAAGTTTGACTGAAATATTTAGAATGTGAAAATATTGGAGGTGGTTGATCTTTCCAGCAAGGTTGTCTCTTGCTATATTAGTTTGGTTGTTTGGAAAGTGTATAGAGCTGAGGAGAAGCATTGCAATGGTATGGTCAATATTAAATTTAGGAAATTGAAAAGTTTTTATAGGATGACTTCTGTCAGTGAGTGATTTATAAGATGAAATAGTTTCTTCTGTATGAAGCTCTTAATGTTTTTAGGACTTCTATGAATTTGAGTTACTCTGTGTTAAATACTTCAGTCTTTTATTTATGTATTTTCTTTCATCTGCAATAGCAGTCTTATTTTGGATGAACACGGGGTATCGGTTGTTAGTTTGCTAGTTCTTTCAGTTTTGTCTGACGTTACAGTGCCTCGTCGGTAACTACTGCACATTAACTTTATGCATTAGTTGGTTACCAGTTGTGTAAAACTAGACTTGTTGATATGTCTTTCTTCAGGTGTACCTTATAAAGGATTTGACATTTTGCTGTTGTAACAATAAAACTGAGAGGTTCATCACTTTCTTGGAAGGAATAATTGTTAACATCTGTCTACTGAATACTTAGATGTCTTACAATGTGGAATGACTTGACCGTGTCCTCTCCTCTTGCCATTTTTCTAATGTAAAAGATCTCTGGGCTGAACAAAGATTACCTACAGAATAATTGGACTCATCCAAAAAGCTGAACATACCTTTTCTAAAAATACACGTTTGTATATGGGAGCATGACTGGATTGGAGTGATTTGGGAAGCTTCTTACATATGACTTAGGGACCCTTGTCTTGCACAGGGAGTCTGATTTAAGTGCATGCTCTGTTTTGAGTGGGGTCTTACCTGTCACCTGCTGCTTTCTTTATTTAGAGATTAAATTTTGCATTTGTGGGGCATGAAGCTGATGGTGACAGGTTGTTAAACATCACGCAAGCAGAATGAGGAAGGTGCCTTCCTGTGTGTAACTCCTCATGTAGTGAAGGTAAACAACCTTGCAGGTGTTTCTTGAGGTACTTCTATTGACTGCTGAGCAAGCGAGGTGATGGAGAACAGGGAGACGAGAACTTTTACAGCTGTGCTAAGTGGGGAAGGGAAGAGATGAAGTGGAAAAGTGAAGGCATCAAACTTGTGCTGTAATGGAAGAGTCATGGGCAGGAGGGGAGGAAGAAGAGACCAACCCCCAAGTCTAAATGCTGATGAAAACTTGTGTATTTAGAGAGGGGGAAGCAGATTTGTGCAAATGGGTTTACTTCTATGTATTCTATATATATTCTGTATAAACTGGAGAAAAGCAAGAACATGAAAAATAATTTTGAAAGCATGCTCCATCTGCTGTTTAATTGAAGGAGTAAAAGGTAAACCAGGTTGCTTCTTTCTTCAAATTATGATTATAGCAAGCCAGTAGCCTGCTATATTCCCCAGGTGACTTGGTTTAGGTCCTGCAGGAATTTCAGAAAGTCTGCAAATCCTTTTTTTAAAGGCTTGAAGATAGGACTTAGTCTTCTGTAATTAAAAAAAAATCCACGGGTGTATTTTAACAGAGCTGTTGAGGGGTTTTGTGTTTTTGTTTTTTAAAAAAAAAAAAAAGGGAATTTTTTTTTCTTCCACTGACAGTACTCTTTCCCCCCAAAGTATATCTTAGGTTGCTGTGTTTAGCAGAGACTCTTTGGAATATCTGTCTTTAGCCTGAGCGTGTGTGGTGGCATTGTGTTGGTGGCTAGGTAAGCTCCACCCATGCTGCTAAGTTCCCATCCTCAGAAGGACGGGGGAAAGAAAATAGTGAAAAAAGGCAGTCTGTTGGCAATTATTGTCACAGGCAAAACAGACTCCGTGTAAAGGAGATTAATATAATTTACTGCCAGCTGCTAACAGACTAGAGCAGTGAGAAGCTAAAAATACACTAAAAACACCTTCCCCTTAAGGCTCCAACATCCCTGCTACCACGGGGTCCATCCCCCAGGAGCAAACTGCTCCAGCACGGGTCCCCCACGGGTGGCAGCTCCCCCCAGACCCCTGCTCCTGCGTGGGCTCCTCTCCACGGGCTGCAGCTCCGGCCCGGGGCCTGCTCCTGCGGGGGCTCTCCATGGGCCTCCTCCAGGCCACATCCACCTGCTCCAGCGGGGGCTCCTCCACGGGCTGCAGCGTGGAGATCTGCTCCATGTGGGACCCATGGGCTGCAGGGGGACAGCCTGCTCCACCAGGGGCCTCTCCACAGGCCGCAGGGGAACTGCTGCTGCCTGCCTGGAGCACCTCCTGCCCTCCTGCTGCACTCACCTGGGGGCTGCAGGGCTGCTTCTCACTGCTCTCTCCAGGCTGCTGTAGCACAGCCAGTTTTTTACCCCTTTCTTCAATCTGCTCTTCCAGAGGCCCAGCCGGTGTCACTCATGTCTTGTCCCTGGCCAGCAGCAGGTCCCAATTGGAGCTGTCTCTGATCTGACATGGGGCAGCTGCTGGGCTCTGCTCACAGAGGCCACCCCACAGCACCCTGCTACCAAACTCTTGCGACGTGAACCCAGTACAGCGTGTTCAGGTGTCTCTTAGCAACTTGCATTTTATGGGCTCCTATAGATATGTTTTTTTTGTTTGTTTTTGTTTTTCTATAGACTCTTTCCAGCACTGCCCATACTTTTTTCGCACAAAATCTAGTGAGATTATTTCTGCGATGCTTAGTTGGGCACAATAGGTGATCATATGCCAAAATACTGTTCAGTGCATACTGAGCAGCAGTTAAATTTAACCTTTCAATTTTTCAGCAGAACTAAGTAACTTAAAAGGAGTGCTTATGTAGGAAAATGAAATCACAGGGTAATTATTGTGCTCAGTGAAAATATTCACGTGTTTACCTGGAAGGACCCAATGCTTGTTAAATTACTGAACTGAAAAAATATGCAGCATGTCTTTAGGATTTTCTTCATGTATGCCTCAAGATTTATAGAATTAAGACAAAAGATACTTTAATGACCAATGTATAATCTAAATATGATGACTGAGTTTTAAATTACTGGGGACCAGGAAAACATTTGGTTGCAATTTTGTAAAATAGTCATTCATGGCAGAAAATGATACTCTGATTCATCTATGTAGACGTCAATTTTTGGCTTTAAAGTATATTTATGTGCATAGTTTAAAAGATGGTTATGAGGCTTCCCGGGGCTTTGCAGTTAAAGGGAAAATTGCAAAGACCCTTTTAGAAATATTATCTTACATGAGCATTGTAAAAAGTGAAAACTGTAATTCCCCTTCCTATCCTTTCTAAGCCTGGGATGTGATTTATGCGGACTAATTTCTACCAGCAATTCCACTCTCAGTAAAATATTAGTGTTGATTATAGCTGATTCATTTCATAAGCTTGGGTATGAGGGTTTGAAACATTTACCCTCAAAAAGCATTCTTTTTTCCCCTGTTCTTTAAAGACCCCCATATCACAGTGGATTTCCAAAGGGAAGAAGAAGCAAGTGCAGTCTACTGCAGAGTGGCCGTGCTTTCATTATATTTCCCTTTTCCAAATCCAAAAGTCTCCAGCAGTGTTGGTTTCTCCCCTTTCCCCCAGCTCAGTGTGTCCTCTCTCTTCCCTTGGATTGTAATACAGAGATGACTGGGATTTTGTTCTGTGTAGAAGGATGCATCTAGTCTGAGAGCAGGATGATGCTTCTCCAACAGAGAGGCCAAGGTTTGTTCTGAAGTAGATGTGGTTTTAGAGCATGGCACTCCTGAGGTTACTAATTGACTCTGTTCTGATTCTTCCTCTCCCTTTCAGGGTTAATATGCTGTTGTGTTCTGTACAGAAGATCCATAACAGGATTATTATTATTATTATTATTATTATTATTATTTTTGTGGCAGGTAAGCTGAGAATAGGCTAGTGGGTGAGCCCTTTGAGGTGTGGTTGTGGAGAATGTTCTTTTTTTTTTTTTTAACTGTATGTGACAGAAATGAAATGTTTCCCTCTTTTTACATTTACCAAGGAAAATGGTTTTTTTGTTCTGTCTAGCAAGTGTCAGATGGGTGTTTTGCATGTAATTGAGAGAAGTAGATGACTTTCTAAAGTGTGCTATTTATTCAAAAACTTTTAATTTAGATGAGGAATGGGGTTGTAAAAGGAGCACCCCTCAGCTCCTCTGCCCCTAAGACATGGCTGATGTCCCCTTCCAGGATAACTGCCATATCTTCACTGAGGCTGACCTGTGGGCATATTTTATATTTCCTCTTCCTGCCTCACAGATGAGGATGTCTGCTGAGTTTTGTTGCACAGGATCCTGCCTTGCTGCCTCCTTGGCTTTGATTTGCAGGGCTGCATTTGGCTGATAGTTTTAAGTGCTGCTCTGTGCTTTTGCTGGAGAATTTCACGTGCGCCCTGGATCAGTGTTCCCAAGCCCACTAATGCACAAGTCGCTGCTGTATCCCAAGCAAGGTAAAAATAGTTCAGGCAATCTTTGTAGCAGTGCACAAGACTATTTTGCAGAGCTTATTTTATTGTTATTTTAGTACCACAAGCAAGCTTGCTATTTCCCTTAATGGGAAACAGATGTTTTACTAGACAAATGTATATGAAATTTTTAAAAAGAAGTTTGGCTTGGCAACTTCTTTTGGTATAGTTGCAGATTGAGGCGTAAGAAAATGATACTATCTGACCTACAATATAGCAGAGAATACAGGGCTTTCTTGAATAGTTTTCCTTTTGGGTAATAGTGTAATCTTTTCCCCTTTTGGGGAAAAGGAGGATTAACTTTTTTCAACTTACGTGAAGAATTAAAATTCTGAATGCTGGTGTTAGCTTAGTTCAAAATATTTTTCTTTCTTTAGAAAAAAAAGTCAACTAGACCACTACATGTAGGGTGCCAATTCCTAGATAAAACATCCCATCGTGTTTTGGGTTTTTAATCAGATGAGCTGCTGTGGTTCTTCCTGAACTAAAGAAGTGTTCATCTGACACAGCCTCCCAGTGTCTGTGCTGTCTGGTGGCTCAACAGCAACTGCTGTGCTCCTGAAAACTGTCAGAGCTGAATTGAGGGGAGGGAAAAAAAAAAAATATGTCTAAGTATTCAACAATTTCCTGTTGCTTTAAGTAGAAGATGAACATTTCTTAGAGGAAGTAGGAGGGGAAGAGGAGCCTCCTCACAGGATACTTGCTGCTCAAGATAGGAAACAAATTTGAAGTCTTGAACTTAGGACATTTCAGCATGTTATCTAATTAAAAATGTTTTCATTTAATAGGCAGGAAGGCTGTGTTTCCCTTTCTCCTCCTAATCATGGCAAGTCTCTGTATGAAATCTGAGTGTGTAGGATAATGTCTATGTCTGGGGTAGGGGACGGTTGAGCTTGGCTTCGTGCTGTTCCTCCTGCCTGGGTTTAGTCCCTGCTGCTTTGCTGGAACTGCTGGTGGCTGCTTGGGCTGCCTGGTGGTGCCTGGGCAGAGCGGCCCTGCTGTTGGCTTCTTCTCTCATTGGCATGTTCAGCATGCCTCAGCTGACTGCATCTGCTCCTGAGTCTCTGTGGGAAACCAGGCTGTTGCTCTGTCAGCTGTCCCTGCGAGGGATAGCTGTGTCGTCCTCCGTACCGCATCCCCGCAGGCTTTGCCTCTGCTGACAGCGCTTCTACCGCTGCTTTCCTGCAGTACTTCACGAGTAGCTAGGAGAAGGCATCTTTGTGTGCACGCTGTGATCCGGTGCCATGTGGCCAGCCTTCTTCTGTGGTGCGTAGCTGAGCGTTAACCAGGTGAATTGGTGAGGAGAAGCCTCAGCAGTAACAGGGTACCAGTGGTGCTGCTCGGGGAGGTGGACAGAGGCTCTTAAGATGTGTGGCTGGTGGACACTAAGTTGATGCATATGCCCAGGTTTTGGGATTTCTTGCCTTATGTTTTGGATGTATATTTCATTGCCTTGGGGAGTATTTCCTTACAAAGAGCTGGAGAAATTTATACCTTTCTGGCATCGGGGGAAATTCTGCATTAAGGCTGGGATGTTGTTAGAGCTATGGAGTTGTCTTTCTGCCAGTAACATCTTTTTTGCTTGCTTTTAAATGACATGTGGGACCTCAGCTAAAGTGATCCTTGCCCAGCAGAGCTGGGATGCTACCTTCGTGTACTCTGGGCACTCTGGTCAAAAAAGTAGAAGCAAAAGAGTTAAATGGCACAGACATATTTTGGTCACTTGGCATTTTAGAGGTCAGCCCTGCAAAAAAGGCTGGTGTGTTTCCAGTTCTGAATCGAAGCCAGCTGGCTGCCAAAATCTGATGTCTTCATCAACATTTTCAGGCAAATGCTGGGTAGCGTAAGGTGTGGAATAAAACTGAGAGCTTGTAACACTGACTGCAGCTAGTGGGATTGTGCTGGTGGACTAATACCTTTTTTAAACACAGAAAAGCTGAAACAACTGTAAGAACATCTTAAGAATGTAATAGGTAAAAATGTAGGAAAATAGTTACCACTCGCTATGCACACGCAGACCGTGTTGCTCTGTGCTGTTAATGTGTGTGCTCATACTCATTGCTGAGGGTCTCTGGTTCCTGTCTGTATGCTGTGCTAGCAAGGAAGCAGTTCTTGGCTTCAGAGTTGCACATATGAGCAGAGGAGCCTTTAAAAAGCTGTTGCTTACTGCCTGGCATCTTTAGAAGTCACAGTACAAATTCTTGTGCATGTAGCCCTTCAGAAAATCTTTACCATTTCAGAAGAGGCAAGTCCCATAATACTGTCATCCTCAAGCTGATTTCTGTAGCTCCTTCGAGGAAACCTTCCAGCAGAACTTGAGGTGGAGAGTAATAAAAAAAAAAAAAACACCACTGCACAGGGGGAGGATTCTATGGTGTCTTGAAAAATGCGAGTTTATCTTCCAGCTACAGTAGAAGCCTTTTCTCTTTTTATTTTATATCCCGTTCTTAGGCATTGCTAGTTAATAATTCACATGTACTGCAGTTACCAATTAAAGAAAAATTGAATTTGAAACAGCAGTAGGTTCAATTAAATATATTTGGGAATCAGTTATTTCTTCCATTGCTCAGGAAGGGAGTTAAATTATTTAAAAAGTCTTTTCTTTGTACATTTTTCTTTTACATGAGCAAAAAGTACCAATGGCTAATTACCATTCCTGAGAAATTAAACATTTTCAGGCTCTAAAACTTGGGACTTGAAAACAGAAAAAGCAAGCCAATTCAAGATGAAATAAATGTTACTTGGTTGGAGTGCATGCTTAAAGCACATGACAATATTTGACTGTTTTTTTTTGTAAGGACTGTCAGAAATCAAATCTCTAGCTTGAATATGCAGTGTAGAATAACAAGTTAGATTGTGTGCAATGGAAACTGAACTCATTAGAAGCAAATAGAGGCAGAGTTGGCATTCTTGCTCAGTTACAAAGAACGTAAGGTGAATCTGTTCCTTCCAGAGTGCCTTGATTTCCCACACCCCCTCACCCCCAGCAAGCACTCCTTACTGCTTGCACAAAAAACCATGCACGAAGATGAAAAGGTCCCTCATTACATAGTACATGGTATGTTTGTTACTGGCTTGGCTTTACTTTTTTTGACCAACTTGTGTTCCCTAATTGGCCTCAGTAACGTACCACATTAGTCATGTTATGGCTATTTGCCATGGACTGTAGGAAAAAAGATGCTTGTTTCTAAATGGAAACTTGGAGAATTTCCTGTTTTGGTGAGAAGAGACTACTAGTTAACATGCATTGCTGTCCTGATAAACTTCTCATAAGGCAATCACTTCTTGCAGAAAAGGTATGCTAATCAGGGAGTGAATGGTATTAAAAAAAAATGTATTTGCTTTTAAAAGGAAATGAGCTTCTCACTTCTGGTAATATAATACAAGAAAAACACAAGGTTGGCTGTGTTAAAACAGCATCAGGAGAAATCTGAGTTTAAACTGTGTAGATTCTTAGCAGGCTATAGCGAGGCTGAGATCATTATTGTTATTTTTAAGGGTCTTTTCCTACTATTGGGGACCTTTGACTTCTTTCGTGAGTGCAGCTTGATGCCAGCTTTATCACAGGGTGCCAATTGTAGCAAGAGTGAGGCTGTGGTGTGTTGCCTGTTGTACAGCAGCACGCAGAGCATGGCTGTCCAGCAGAAACCTATTTGCTCATCATGGCTTCCCTGATGTATGAAATTAGCCTTCAGTGTGTTCAGCTGAGCGTTTTCTAATTGATTCCATAGGTTAGTGCAAGTAGCTGGATGGATCAAATAAATCAGCGTATGTCAGGCGTACCCACCTTTGTGTTTGTATTATTCTGGTTTGCAGTTAGCCTTTTGAACTCCAAGGCTGTATGTATGGCTGTCCGAAAGACCTGTTAAGTTTAAACTGCACTGTAAGTAGCCTTCCACTCCTGCTCCCTTCCTCTGAGCTTATGAATGGTGTTAGACTGACAGGGCACTGCTTTGTGTTCTTGAGCAAATAGTTCTGCAGCAGTCCCTCAGAGCAAGGTGAGAGACGTCTGTCTCAATACTTTGTCAGGTACAATATGCTTTTAGGTACCCAAAGTTCACGGACACAATGGTTTCATAAAATCTGACTGGAGAATAGGCTTTTTGGGGGGGGAAAGCAATTACTGTCTTGAGTAATTTGCTAGATTTTTTAAAATGAAATTTTAGAGATGTTAGTCATAGTCCTCCAGATAAAAAAATATATATATATATATATAATTTTTGGGGAAATGGAGTAATATAATCTAGAATATTTGAATTTTGCTGCATTGATGGAAAGAAATATCAAATTATTAAAGTAACATTTATACTTACACAGCTTGCAGTTTTATTGAGAAGTGTTACAGGGTTGATGGAAATTGTAGGAGGCTTTTTGGTTTAAAAGTTGTAGGAGAGAATTTGGTTTTCAGAAATAAAATAAAATCCCCTTGCAAGGGCTGCTGGCAGATGACTTTGAGCTAGGAAACAGCTTCATTTTCTAAATGTAAGCTGAGGGCAAATTTGTTTTCTATGGTGTGATACCTGCATTTCCATGCAGTGTTCTCTTTAGTTGTTTTATACAGTGGTAAATTGTAAATATAAACTTGTTTCATTTTTTAATGAGACTTTCACTGTCTCAGGACATTGCAGAAAGAGTGCATTTCCCCGGAATACAGCCTGCATCAAGCTTTTAAAGGTAACTCCAAATGTGGAAAAAAACCTTATAGCTGTTGTTTTCCCTGAAAATGAGCTAAATGTCATTCTTATCTGAACACATTTTAAAAGGCAATCTTTTCTACATAAGGCTCTTACGGTACTCAGCTGAAGGGGTTTCTTCAACCCAGCTTCCTAATGAATTACCTCTGTGTTGCTAGATCAAGAGTGAAGTCAGTAGTTTGATCTTGCATGCTTTGGAGTACTTCAGAATGATAGCTGTATGTTCGTATCCCCACAGTAATTGTCAGCTTCTGTGCTTGATCAACAGCAAATTTCAGTAAAATCAAACAGTATTGGTTTGGGGTCTCTCAACGTAACTTTAAGCTCTGCTTTTGGCAGTGTTTGTTAACAATTTAGAGAACAGTTTCTGTTCTCTGTGGTGACTGGGACTCGAGAGACCCAGGGAGCTGCATCTAAAAATCTTGCATCATGTAGGTGACATTTTAACAGTGAATCCAAGGAAAAGTGTAGATTCTGCTACCCAGCAATGAAGATAAGCTAACTGTCTTGTCTGGTGTATTAATGAAGGTAACTGGATATTACTATTTTTGCTGATGCCATCCTTTATAGTGTGCACAAACTGAACTTCCAGTTCCTAGTGAAACTTCAAATTCATTTTTTTCATAATACACTACTAGTGTATTCTAGTGTATTATGTCTGTTGAGGAACAAATTCCACCATAAAAATGCATCTGGCTTCAGGTTCATTTTATCACAACAGGTATTTTTTGTCTTAGCTGCAAACACATCATACTTTTGCCATGTGTTAAGCCTTCAGTAACAAGTGCTGTAGTTTTCTGGAGAAACTAGTTGTGTCTACAAATAAGTCCACCTAGTTGTCATCAAATGTGAAATATAAACGTTGATAGGTGTTTTTATGGAATGTTTTAAATATTGCCTGAAAGGGGAAAAATAAAACTATTGAACATAGCATGTCTTCTTTATACTGACTTTGCTTAATTGGGTAATTCTTAAGTGTGTTAGTAGAAGGGGTCTTTCAAAGTTTCTTCCAAGTCCTAATGATTGAATGTGAGCTCATGTAAGACTCAAAAAAAGTTTTTTTTTTTTTTTTTTTCTCATCACTTATGTTCTGCATCTCAGTAAAATACATGGGTTACCCAAGAGTATGCAGCTAACATCAAAAAGTGATGTTCCTTATTAGCTTGAAACAGCTTGTTTAGAAATAGTTGATATTTGAGTAAATACTATGAAACCAAAGAGTGTAAAAAGCTTTTAGCTGGAAGGTTCTGGCAGCTTTTAGTGTTTTCTCTAATCAAACCACATTTTTTTTTTTTTTTTTTTTTTTTTTTTTTCCCAGCACTCTGACCCTTGCTTTGTGTTTCTCTATTCCTCATATATGCCCCTGAAAACAAGACGGGGAGGTGGGGTAGATGAGGGGAAGAGAAAACAAAGCTGGGATTATTGCAGGTACCTCTCAGTGCAGATTCCCATCAACCAAGAGGAAAGTAACTCAAGGTACTGCCGCAGACATCTTAGAAGCCAGCATGGTGAGAGGTTGGTAATCAGCAGTTAGGATGAATAGGATGAAGGCATGCACTCAGTTTCTGGCCTGTGGCAAATGCTGACATTTCTAGTGGTTATTTCTGTAGCCTGGATTTGTCATAGATGTGTATTGATTAAAATAAAGTAACTTCAAATTAAAGCTGTCAGTGCAAACCAGTCAGAAGTGGCGGGGCTCGACTGGGAACCTGCCCAGTCTCCTCTCAGCTAAGCTTCAGAATAAAAGGTTACGCCACAGCTTCCTGGTCACCTGCAGGCTTTCCAGGATTTATCTGAACTTGGCTGAAGTTCCTGAGGTACTTCCCTTGGCAAAACATGGTTCACAGGAAGGCAGCTTCAGAAATCCCTCTGCTTGAGGGATGGTTTATCTGAACAGCCTCTTGCACGCTGGGAAATGGGATGGGTTGTTTTGTTATGGGTCAGTCTTAAGTTTTCAAGAGCTGTCCTTACTATGCTGTGGTTGAATGATGATGGAGATTATGGCACTGGGAGGCTGGGCTGCACAACCGGAGAAGATGGTCTGGAGTATTTTTCTGTCATTTTCTGTTTTCCTGCTGCTCCCACTGGTATGCTGTCTTCATGCTGCATCAGCTGTGCTATCTTCATGTTTCCTTGACAGGAGCAGGAAATGCACATTTTCTCATGAGGCTGAGTAAGAGGAAAAGGGCAGAGCTGGGGCAAAGAAATAATCCATGCAGAAAGGTTTCAGTTGTTCCTCCCCACCTCCCTTTCCGCTTCTGAAGGTGGGGCAGGAAAAGGCAGTATTTTTTGATGGGCTTCCTAACAACCAAAGTAGAGCAGTCTTTTGGATACCCAAGAACCTTATACACCTGATATCCCAATGCAACTTGACCTGTGATACCTGATCACCATTCAGAAAGTAGAAATCAATTATTTCTAAATAGTGCAGCTGTCATATGTAGCGAAGTGTGTTAGTATAAATATCAGTGGGCAATAGTATAGTGGCTCATTTTAAAGCCTGGTAGTAAATGCTATTCTCTTGAAACTGCGTGAAGAAAATGGACTTTGTCCAAAATGTATTTGTAAGTCTGTGGTATACACAGATTTTATAAAAACTAAAAACACTTTACAGCATCTGTAAAGGGGACACCTAAGCATGTTTTTTGTTGCTGTCACTTAAAAAGTTGGGTATGATTGCCATCCTGTTTATTAGCTAATGATATAGTAATTTGAAAATCAACCAACAGTGTGTACAGATGGTCAAAACATAGCAAAAGCAGCACATTTGGGGCAAAACTAGATGTACCAATGGGCACATATGGTATGTGTTGCCACCCCTTGATTGCAGTGAGTGCATGTAGACTTGCTGTGTACTGGGATTTGTCTGTGAAGTGCAGATGTGTTTTCAGGATTAAAATAAACTTACTTAACACAAGATGTTGTGTCGTCTGCTTTGGCACCACCTGTGTCAGGTGTCAGTTCTTCTGTTGCCGAAGCGTTGGCTTAGGCTTCTTTCTTGAGAGCCCATGTGCTTCCCCTCATCCTAGCCCTGCTGCTGCCTGGTACTTGGTGGGTGCAGGACTGCACCTCTCTGGAGTTTTGCAGAGGCACCAGCAGGGACAGTAATCAACAGCAGCTTTCACAGAAGGGGTCTGATTCATTTCCCATTTTCTGCTCTTTAGCCTGCTCTGTAGAATGCATCGTAGTAGTTTTAAATTAGCTCTCCTCTCCCCTGAGATCTTCGTAAAGCTACTTCCTTACCAGCCCATGTAATTTCTTTTTTTTTTTTTTTTTTTTTTTTAGTAGTAGTAGGTGCTGGAGAAGACAGGCTCTGTCCTGCTGCTCTGTACAGCTACTCTCTGGGGACCAAGAGGGGATGGGGAGATGTGTGTGTGTGTGTTTTTTTTTTTTTTTTAAGCAACTGTCTAAACAAAAAAACTTCTTGTCATCCCTTCCTGTTACACTACGTGGTTTGTGACTTGTGACCCTGTGCTGGGAGAGGGCCTGTTGTGGCCGAGGATCGTCACGTGCCTTGCTGGTAGCAGCTCTGGGAAGTGGGAGGGTGGCTGTGACTGCATCTCTGACCCAGATCAGCGTGCTATCCTGCGCTGGCATCAGGGCCCTGGCTGTGTCGACATCCTCCACGCAGTCATCTTGTGGTCAGCTGCGCTCCCTTCTCGGGCAGTGGACAACTGCGGCAATCAGTGCTTGGCAAAAGGCTTCTGTTGTGATTCCTTTAGGTAGCATAAGTAGAAAGTACCTTCTGTTATTTAGTGCTCCTTCTGGCTTTGAGTATTTTTCTGTGAATTTCAGGATTTGCAAGGGTTCAATCACTGCTGCTCTGCAGCGTGGTATCTTCACAGTTAAGCCCAGCATTTTGCCCAGGTTTCTGATCAAAAGAACCTGCTTTTGATGGAGAAGGTTCATTCTTGAATAAACTAATGGTTTGGTTTTTGAGCTGCCCTGAGAATCAAACCTGTCTCTTCAGAAACTTGCTTCATCTCCTAGTTCCTTCTAGGAAGCTCCGTTACTTCAGATCCTTCTTTATGGAGAAAACCAATTTTAGGAACAGTAAACTTCTACCTGTCGCAAAAAGAAGGGCTTTATTTTGAGTAACAAAGAAACAACCAACTGAAATTTGTACCTTTCCTTAGCATGTGTTTGGGTGTCTAGATAAAAAAAATGAAAATACCGGATCATATTCGAAATACTTTATGTATGTGGGTTCATTACATGGTCAGAAATAGAACTAGATTGTGAACAGGCGAAGACAATTTCATAATTCTCTAGCTTTGAGGCTGTTCTTTGTTAGATGTTTTCATATTCCCCTAACTAACTGTAATGTCGTGTAACCGGACCTACTAGTGTTGCTATTGCTGTTTTATCTTTCAGTATATCAATTTGTTTTCTTAGGCAAATCTAAAAAGACCATTACTGTGGTATTTGTCTGTGTTTTTTTTTTTTTTTTTTCTGTGGTTATAAATACAAGCACTTCTGTTACATTGGTGATTTTTTTATTTTTTTTGGTTGCCACTCAGTTTATGCACACATCATTAATTAGTTTGACACCAAGGACTACAGTCTGAGAATATGGTAAATATTTTTTTGTTCTCATTTCAAAGACAGAGCCCCCCCCCCCAAAAAAAAAGTGTGTGTGTGGGGGGGTAAGATAACTTCCATTCAGACTTTGGTTATCTAATTCAGTTTTTGTTTCTCTTCTCTGAAGATTTTTTTTCCTTTTTTTTTTTTTTTTGAGCCAGAGCATGTTCGTGTTTGGTGTTTTATCTCTCTGTCTTTCTCTGGAGTTTTGCCCTCTAGTTATTATGATCAAGTCTTATTATATGGAATTAACAAATTGTATATAGATTGCCTTGAAGTCTCAGGGTGGGGGGGTGGGGGAGCAACTTTATAAGATCCTCCTCCATTATTTATCTCAGAGTCAGCTTAAATCTTTCAAACTAAATATTTGATTTTTTTTTACATGATATAAATTTGTATTTCCCATTCAGAAAACAGAGTTCCTTGCGCATTATCTGCAAAGCAGTAGACCTGCTTCCAAGTTAATTGTTAAAGAAAGCTAAACATTTTTTTTAGCTTTAGGCACTTCCACTATATTTATGCTTAGTTGCCATTTTAAGCACATTAAAGAATACCAATATCAGGAGTCACCAATTTTATTCAAACAGTTGCAAATGATTGACTCTTCCTTTCCTGTCTTCATTAGGTAATCTCAGTTCTTTTGAGAAGGGGCAAAATGGCCTTTTTTAATTCGGACAGTGCGCAGGGTCATGCTTCTCAGCTGAATAAACATGGAAAGCAAAATATACTTAATCTCCTACTGGCTTTTCTCAGAATTTGAGAGAGGATGCTGCACTGCTTATTCCTAAGCAAAATAGGTCATCTCTCTTGATTTGGAGTATCCTTTTGATTTCCCACAACTTCCGTATTACTAACAAATCATGTACCTGAAAATTGAATTAGGCAGTGGATTTCCTTTTAGTTGCACAACAAGCTTAATTCTGCAAAAATAAAATAAAGTCTACCTTCTGGATTTGTCTTGTAATCAAGTGCCACTGTTCCAGTTAATGAAAAGTTAAAATACTTCAAAGTAGTAAATTCCTGTGGCTTTTTAAATCTGATTTCACTTGCAGAAGTAAACCAAGAGATCAAAGAGAACTGACGTACATTGATCTTTCTTTCAGAGGCTCAGCTTTTTATAATCTATAATGTTATGGAATGGTAAATGCAAAGGAAAATGTATCCCCTAGATGCATGTTAGTTTCAATTGTGCTAGTAACTGCGGTTCGAAACTTGTTCTCTCTGATTCATTGCCTTTAAAGGTGTGATTTCCCCCCCCGCTACCTCAGCCATGTATGCTCAGTATGTGCAGCTACATATTTGGGTGTATACATATATAATTAAAAATCCCCCCTTGTTAACGAAAGAATTTAAAGATATATATTTTAAGAAAAATCATCAAAGAGATGAACTCCAAACCTTCATTTTTTTTTTTTGCATACTTGACAAATGTCTGTTTTTACACAAGACTTTATATATGTGTGTATGTATGTATGTAAGGAGTAGGTAATGGGTGATTAAATGCATCTGGGTTATACTGCAAGTGTGGCCAAGTTTTCAAATAATTAATAACTTCACAATTTATGTAATTAAAACTCAGAACAGTTGATGTAATAGTGAAGATTTGCTAAAAGAGCTTGAACCTCATGCACAAATCCGGGCCATTTTTAGGGGGTTTATGATGTCAATTGTTTTATTTCTTTAGTATGTATGAAGCTTATCTGCTCCCAAGGGCTATGTGGCTTCTATGGCTTAGATCTGAAACAAGTGAATGTTGATTAAGGTAGAAGAAAACCATTTCGTGAAACTTACGTTTAGTGTAATTCTGCTTTATGCTGTAGGTGATAAGGTGGTGCAGTACTGATTCTTTTTGAAGTAGTCATTTACTTGCTAATCTCATTTCTGTCTCTCTAAGACCTCAATGTAATATCTTAAGCAGAAGGGTGTCCCCTGAGTTCTGGTAGTGATATATTCTTTTGTTTGTTTGAGGCTTCACTATCAACTCCATTTTGAATTTAGGATTATATATTTGCAACTGCTTTAGCAAATACCCAAACAGTTCCACGTTGGGCATTTCAGATTTTCTGCATTAGTTCTGAAAGCCTGTTCTGAGAGCAGTGGGTGGCATCCCTGCCCACGACAGGGAGGTTGGAGCTAGATGATCTTTAAGGTTCCTTCCAACCCAAGCTGTTCTATCATATGATCCAGTCTCTGGGCACTGTATTAAAAGCCCATACTGCACATGAGTTATATACAAATTGCAAGAGCTTTGTGTTGTCTGAGTGATTTGGCCTTTTTCCTCTAAGATTTTGAATCGAGGTTGGTGTGGGCAAATGACATTGATTCACCTGAAAAGCAAAAGCAAACATCTTAGGCCTGACTCATGAAAGAGCTTCCAGTTGTCACTGAAAAGGGGACTGCAGCTTCTCTGCTTTAGCTTTTAAACAAACTGCTGTTAAAGGTAGGATAGGAGCTATTATGCAATTAATTTTAGGTAATGCAAAGGAGGGATCCATGGAAACCTTCCTGAGAAAGGTTTGACTTTCATGCATGAACATAGTGCTTCAGACTGTAAATGAGATCAAATGACTACAAGGATAAGTTGGGTGTTAATATTCCCAGTTGATCTGGGGAAGAAAAAGTTATTTACACTTACACTTTACAAGTGTAAAATAGAATATCAGTCCTCATACAGTTCTCCATGTTGATACCATACCTCACTGAGTGTAACACATTTTCTGCTCATGTGCTGACTAACCTTTATTTCTGATTTCTGCATGTGTAGGTACAAACTATTGATTGTATTTAGGCTTGTATGATAGTGGAACTGAAACAGTCTTGTTACTGGACCAGCGTACCTGATCAATCTAAGGTTGTTTTTTTCTTTCCCTTGACCATAACATGAAGTCGTAAAAATTCCTCGAGTTCTACAATACTGCTTTTTGGTTAGTGGTGTTCCTAACAGTAAAGCTAGGTCTGTTTAGAAAGCTGCACTTTGTGTGCCTAACAGCAAATTTTAAAATGTCTAGCTGAGACCTTTCTTAATGAATGAAGCCTTGGGAGTTGTGGTTTCAGAGATAATGTGAATGTAGGAGGGGGGCTGGCTCCAGAGTGTGCTGCCTGAATGACAGGATATCTTTAGCTGGTGGGGAAGTGAAGAGTGCAATGGTGACTCTTTCCTAGAGAAATGTAAGAGGAACCCTTGTGAAAATGAATTATGGATGGGAAGCAGGAGAAAGATGAGTGGGAATAAAGTTTAAGAAGCAGCTTGTTCTCCTGGCCCCTTGCAAACTTTTCCCTGATGTCACTTTTGAGTCGGATTTAGGACTTTGACAGCAAAAGGAAGAAAGGAATAACTTCAAGGTAATGGAAAGGAGTCTTGTCAGACTTTAAGGATTTTCTTTTCATATTCTGAAGCATACAAAAAATTCACTTCTTTTGATATCTGTATTATCTTTCTCCTACTGTGATCTTCAGATTACCATGACAGTCTTCTGAAGACTCTTGATTAGATTTCTAATGAGAAGATAGGACCTGATACACTTACAGAGACTGTCCCCCTCTGTGTGTGCTACATGCCTTGTCTCTATGAGGGACATGGATGGGTCCCACAAAGAGCTGGTTGAGCCAACTCCAACACATTTCACAGCCTGAGGATGAGACTGTGCCTGTCTTGATCTGGATTTTTGACAGGCATCTTACGGTGTAGATTTCTAAAGTTAATTGTTGGCTTGAAATGGGAAAAGACAAGGAAGTTCAGGTCTTTACATCTTGGGAGATGCAGGTGCACACTCCTTGTATGGCATGGGCTTGTTTTTTCTACCCTGCTCTTCAGAAAGGAAGAGTCCACGCTTCAGTCTCCAATGACCTAAATACTAGTGGCCTGTTTAGTAACTTTGTGAACATCTTCAGGCTGAACAACTAGTAAGATGTCACTCATGTCCACTTTTAGTGACTCTTTTTTTCTTCTCTGGAGAAGCTGGAATGCTTTTTTTTCTCTGTAGTCTGGTGGCTTTGCAAGATAGACACAGTTGGAAGACTATGGTGCTGTTAGAGCAGTCATCTCCTAGATTCATCAGGCAAAGGATGATTCTGTGAACTGAGACAGGCTGAAGCCTGAGGTCTTTGGATCCTCAAGCAGGTGATTCAGTGAAGGCTATGGTGCTGAGTTTAATGCAAACACTCTGATGGTCAGACACTTTGAGATTCTTTTGACATGTCATCTCAATACGTAATTGTTTTTCTGACTAGACAATCTGCTGATTTAGGGGACTGCTCTTTCAGTAATGTTAGCTTCATTTAGCAGTAGACAGCACAAACATGTACAGCAATAATGCTGTGTGAAGACACGTTTTGTCTGTCTTGCTGGTTGACAGGGACCACTGTCCTTCTGTGGTTCATGCTGAACATCTTGGGATATCTTTCAGCAGTCTGCTTCTGTGTATTTCTGGAACTTTTGCTAAATGAGCACAGTGGAAAAGAAATCTGAGACAACTTTCTATTCTGTGCTGTATTATAAAAAGTATTTTACAGGCTGTGAATCAAGAGCTGCTTGCCCCAGGTCATTTTTCAGTGGATAAAACACTTGACAATGGTAGCTATCTTATGAGGGCAGTAAAGGGAAGATTATTTGAAATACAAACTAGGCAATAATGGAGGTTCAAATTCTAAGGTGAAAGTATTAAATGTTACAAGTTTTTCATTGCTTCATTCCTTTTTTTTTTTTTTTTTCCTTTGACTGCCAGTGGCTTTAACTGGATTCCTTTGTACTTGGTTGCTTCCAGCAAAGAAATTACTGTAGTGACAGAAAATAGCATCCACCATGGGAATGCAGCACACACTTTTGAAGATGTGCCAAAGAGCTTGGATGCAGTCAAGGATCCTGTCCAAAAAGAAGGATGAACAGGGGCTAGAGTCAAGCAGGCTAGTCGAAGCAGAATTGCCTTTTCTATCCCCTCCTTACTTACTCCCTGCTTCTTGCGGTTACCTGTTCAGTTTTTCCCTTCCCAACTATTGTGGTGTAGGTATGAGTATCGGAACTCTGAATCAGAAGTCTTAGGTAAGTTACATGTGTCTAAATGTTAGTATTTTGATTAAATGCTGTTACAGAGAAAATGCTCATGTTATAATAGAATTGCACCAATTAGGTTGGAAAATAACATTAAGATCAAGTCCAACCATCAACTTACCAGCATGTCCACCAGTAAATGATGTCCCTAAGCACCACATCCGTGTCTGATATACCTCCAGGGATGGGAACTTTACTACTTTCCTCGGCAGGCCGTTCCAATGCCTAACCAGCCTTTCCATGAATAAGTTATTTTTAAAGTCCAATGTAAACCTCCCCGGCACAACTTCAGGCCATTTCCTTGTGTCCTATCACTTGTCACCTCATAAGAGACCAATGCCCACCTTGCTACAACCTCCTTTCAGGCAGTTGTACAGAGAAATGTGATCTCCCCTCAGCTTCCTTTTATCCAGACTATATAAAAAAAATGCAGTACCCTCAGCTGCTGATCATGTGTCTTGATATCTAGTCTGTTCACCAGCCTAGTTGCTCTTTGAATGCATGCTAGCAGCTCAATATCTTTCTTGTAGTAAGAGTCCCAAAACTGAAGACTCAAGGCACCCAAGGTGTGGTCTCAGCAGTGCTGCATCCAAGGGGGCAATCCCCTCCCAAGTCCTGCTGGCCACACCGTTTCTGGTGCAGGCCAGGAGGCTGTTGACCCTCTTGTCCAGCTGGGCCACAGCTGGCTCATGTACAGCTGGCTGTAGACCAGCATCCCCATGTCCTTTTCTGCCAAGCAACTTTCCAGCCACCTTCCCCAAGCCTGTACACTACAAGGGGTCGTTATGCCCCAAGTGCAGCACCCAGCGGTTAGCCCTGTTGAATGCCATGCAGCTGGATGCGGCCCATTGACCTAGCCTGTCCAGATCCCTCTGCAGGGCCTTCCTAGCCTCAACGAGATCAACATGACCGCCCAACTTGATGTCATCTGCGAACTTACTGAGAATGCACTTGATCCCCTCATCAAGATCATTGATAAAAACATTAAACAATACTGAGTCCCAATACTGAGCCCTAGGGAACACCGCTTGCGAGTGACTGTCTGGATTTAACTCCGTTTGCAACAACCCTTTGGGCCCAGCTGTTCACTCGGTTTTACCCAGCAAACAGTGTGTTTCTCCAAGCCATGAGCTGCCAGTTTCTGCAGGAGCACGCTGTGGGAAACTATCAAATGCTTTTCTAAGTCCAAGTAAACAACATCCACAGCATTTCTCTTGTCTACTGAGTGTGTTATCTTACCACAGGAGGAGATCAGGTTAGTCAAGCAGGGCCTGCCTTTCATAAACCCACACTGACTGGGTCTGATCACCTCATTGTCCTGTACGCGCCGTGTGATGGCACTCAGGATGTTAGTTTTACCTTGCTCTTGAGTCAGGATTTCTGACAGTGCTCTTTCTTAATGATGTTGTTCATGTGTATTTGCAACTACAGCATAGTAGTAGACTAGAAGTGACTTAGGTTCTTTCATGTTCTTTAATAGTCACTTGCGGAGAGCCCATTGTTTCGTGTTGCTCTTGCAGGATCTCTTGGCATGCAGGTTACGTGAGACATGAAGCTGTACCAGTGGCTGTTGTATAGGACAGCCTTTGTATGAGGCATGAACAAATGTAGCATTGCACTCCAGATCTTGCTGCCTGTATTTGGTTCTACACCTTTGCATCTGCAAAAATAGCTACAGCAGTGGTATTACTGGGTAGAGGATAGCTTTGGGAATCCAGACTGCCTGGATAAAGGAGAATTTTGTCGTTACGTTTCTGATCAAGTAGATGTACTAATTGTGCTAGTTCTAGTGTAACTTTGTAAAATGATAACAAGCTTGCAAAGTGCTTTTATTTTGATGGCAAAACTTGCCAAGGTTGACTTCTCATTTTATTGTCTTTGGCCAGCATAGTGCGTGCTTCTTATAGGAAAGTCCTGGATCCCATATTGTCTGGATGGGTAGGAGCTCTAAGCACTGTGGGAGGTGGGTGTCATATAGATTAGATCACAAAGACATTTTGAGCCCTTTCCTCGCTGTCCCCCACCCCTCCTCCCCACCCCCCAAAAAAAAAGAAGAAAGAAAAAAGGGGGTGGCGGGGGGCAGTCAGGTGTTTGGGATCATTTCCTTCCTGGGAAAGAATATACTGCATAAATGTCACATGGAGACAAAGTTCTCTGCTGAGTAGCTTTGATAAAGTATGCTGCTGATCTGTTAAAGATGCTGACAGCTTTCAGGAAAACCAAATATTAAAGCTGAACTTGGCCAGTCTTTATTCTATTGAAATTACGTACTCAAACAGTATTATTATTTTTTAACATACAAAATACAGTCTTTCTTTCCCAAGTGGGCTTTATCTTGGAAACCACTAACTAGTGCGCCTAAGGAAACATTTCAGTCTTAGCCAAAGGAAGCTTAGTGAATTGTTAAAGTACAAGTAATTGTTGGGTAGCTTTGTGATTTAAAGTTGTTTGCTCTCCTGTCTGTATGTTACTTGTTTAGGTTGACTGTTACCAATCATTTTATGAAGCTGCTATGGAAATAATGACGAGGTCACTAAGAAACCAAGTTGTGTATCCAAGTCCCTCTGGCCTTCCTTAACAACTTTTTATATCTTCGTTTTGAACTGCAGGATGTAAGAATATGTCACATAAGCACACGTGAAACAAGTAATTCTGAAGAATTGTTACAACTACTCATACGGTAGGAAGAGAGGACCCTGTTGGCTGTTTTTGCTCTCGTAAAAGTTTACTGGTAAAACATATTGTACTGCTAGGATCACACTTCTGGGAAGGTATGTTCTTGAGCATTGAGTGTTTAGGAGACAATTCTGAAGTTTTTTACTTTTTTTTTGAGGAGTGGGTTGTCTAATAGACAAAATGACTTTATGGTGGAAAAATTGGCAGATCAGTCTTGAAAAGAAATGCTGTAAAAATACATATTTTTTAAAAATAATGCTTCAATAGCCAAGTAATTAAACTGGAACTTGAATTCCCTTGGTACTAGCTTTTACTTTACTTTCTTATAAGATGAAGAGAGCTGAAGGTACTCTTATGGTCAGAGTGAAGTGTGGTTTTTTTTGGGGTACAAGATGCACCAGCTTCAGTGTTGCAGAGTTCTCAGGTGTTGACCCTAGGCTTAAGATGAATCAACAGTTTTCTTTTTAAGGAAATAGTTTTATTCAATAACTTTTACATTCAGTATGAAAATGTCCAGTTAACAGAACAGATGAACATATTCTAAAAATAAGTGGATCAACTTCCACAGTGGTACATAGTCACACAAGTCATAAACTTCAAAGCTTTTAGCACTGCACATCTTTCCTTGTGGACTCTTACTCGTATGACTTGACAAGACTGTTTTATTTGTAATTTAGGCTCCAATCTCCTGGATTAGTGTGCTACCTATCAGAATAAGATCAGCTGAAATGAAGTGAAATAGTACTATAGGTAATACAGGTATTTCTATACAAGATGCTATTTATATGTATGGATAGAGCTAATGAAAAGTCCCTTATTT
>CM021729.1:19647195-19695972 GCA_011074415.1 Stictonetta naevosa
CTTGAGATAACTTGAAAAATGAAGTTGTGTGGCTTGAGAGGAGTTGCCCTGGGCCTCTTTTGTGAGTAACTGTAACTGCATGTCCTAATCTCGTTCCTCATTATTTATTCTTGTTGTTATTTTTCAGTACTTATATGTAAGGAAAATAAGATCAAGTGCCCCAGTCCCAAAGGAGATGGACTGAAAAGTATACTTGGCTTATTAAGGGAACTTGTGCTCTTTGTCAGTGTCAAGAGAAAATAATGACTTCCTACTCAAAATATGCATGTAACCTGTCAGCTAAACTTAGTTGGTGGCTTTGAAAGCCCAAAGATGCTTTGACTTGCATAAACTGTGTTTCTCTGGTATGTATGATGTGTGGTTGATGCCAGCATGTCAACTGCTTGAGTGGAAAGAGGTTGGTTTCCAGACAGCTTTGACTCTGACTCTCATTATGTTGTTAGACTTCTCACCCCTTACTCTGGTTTTGTGTACTTAAGAATAAAATGTTCGTTTTCAAATTTGTGCTGCTAGGTTTCTTAGAAATCTTAAGTATCTAAAAACTTACAAATTGTAAGCTGTAAGATTGGCAGTATCTTTGCTCCTTAAAAACTTTTAAAATGGTAAAAATGCTTCTGTATTTTGAAGTTACCAGTGTGGAATTACTCTAGTCCATAATCTCTGCTCATCTGCGGGTAGTGATTAAAGGAGTGTCATTTAATGATTTAGCATGAACTGAGACAACCTCTGATTTAAGAAAGATGTAGGGTCCAGTTATTTTGGGAAAGATGTAGCCTTGAGGATACAGGATGTAGTTTGCTCCCATGAAGTGAGGGCACTTGAACTGAGAAGCTGATTTCCAAGTTGATTGAAAGATACCATGTCTGTAAGATAGCATGGACTGCGTGAATCACTGTAGACTCTGGAAACCAAGGGGAGTGTATAGTGGTTGTTCTGGTCTTGAGCATGCTTCCTTTTCATGAGTAGAAAATGAAAAGAAATGAAATTAAAATTAAGATTCAAACAGTGTGAAATGTTGTGCATGGAATTATACTTTATTTTTTATTATACTGGCTTACTTTAGTCATATATGATAAGAGAAAACTTCTAATTCAGATCTTCCTGTCCTGTTGCAGACGCTGTAGAGCTTGTGTACTAAGCTCTATGCTGTAGATGTTTCAATATAACTTGCATTAAATTACTTATATTCATGACATCCATTGTGATATCAAAGTAATGAACTGCTACAATTTACTAGACAACTAATGTTTGTAATTTAGAGAGTACTAAGTCATACTGAACTTTTATTAAAGTGTGTAAAAATGTCTGAGGTGATATGATCTATAAATGAAACTCTGAAAGCCATGCAAGTAATCTTTTTCTGTTAATTTTAGTTTTTGTGCATGGAGATGAAGATATCAGAGTAGTTCTAAACTGTGCTGTTGGTAAAGACAAATGCAATCATTCATTTTGGATGCATTTTTTGTGTTGGGTTTGTGCTCTCCTACATGTACATGATGATGATGTATGTATTCTTTCAGTTACAATACATGATACATACTGTTATCTTGTTCACACTGAGCAGGGCCTAATACAGGTTTTTTTCATCTAAGTAGGGATCGTTTTCTTCCACACGTTAGTGACATTGTATTAAATAGTTACACATATAATTGGAAAAGCCTGGATAAAGAGACAAGGATGAGTGAAGATAAGTCTACTGGAGTGTGGGTTTTATAATGAAAATATTTAGGAAGTATGTGCAGTTACTTGCTTGAATTATGCAAAAGATAAATTAGAGGGGTGGAGTATTTCAAATCATCCTGTATCACATTTCTGGTTACATTTTCACTTTGTCTTTTATTTTTGCAATTTAGGCTGAATGCAGATAAGGTTGTGATCCCCCCTCCAGCCTCCCCCCCAATACACTAGCCTTTCTGATATGTTTTTGCTAACTGTGTTGGTGAGGCTTAAAGAGAAGCATCTGAATTGCATCTGAATTCTGCATTATATGCCTTGGGTACAACTATAAAGCTATCAGATGCCTTATGCTATTTCACTTAAAAAAACAGTTCAGGAAAAGGATTTTTTTTTTTTTTTTAGTGGAAGCTATTGTTTGATAACTACACGTGGTATCTTAGCACTGAAAAGCAAGAAAGAGATCAAAAAGCTCTTGTCTGCAAAGTCTCTTGTGGTGAGGCTGCATTATTTAAAAACTTAGGAGCATGTTAAAGGCAAACTCAGGGAAAACCTGCATTTTCTGGAACTGTGTATGCTACATTCGAAGGCTAATTAAAAAATGAGGAGATGCACCTACTTGTAATTACTAATTTATGTTCAAGTACACACACGCACATCACTTGTACATTGATCAAGTAAAGCATTTCTTTTTGAAATCAGACTGTAAATTAACAATACAATCCTTTCACATAAATAATCTTGCTTTCATCTTGCATTGATTTATGGATCAACTTCAGCTCCATTACATGCTGAGAACCTTTTACTCCAAGCTCACTTCATCACAGGTTTCTCTCCTTTGTTTTGTACCTGCCTTGCATAAATGTGTTGTCATTCCTTTTGATATGTTTTTCCTAATGGAAGATATTTTGGATTTGAAGCTTTATATGGCCAAATGGATTATTTAATATTTTAGTGGTCTAAATAAGTGGTCTAAATAAATGGAGAATCTGTGTTTTGTTTGTTTTTGTTTTTTTTTCATATGATATGTAATTATGGCCTCTGTTTTTAAAACTTAAGTGTGTCTGAATTGTAGCCAGAATACCCAGTTACACTCTACAGTGTTTGGTAGTGCCTCTTAGAAAGGTGCATTACGAATTGTTTGTGATTAGTCAGAGTAGTAATGAATAGGAAATCTGTAAGTCACTTAAATGCTATGTTATGGTCAAGAAGCTCTTGCAGCACTTTTGGCTGCAGTTGTTCAGAGTGGCTAGTCATGCTGATCTAGTCAGTGGAATGAGGAATGTTTCACCTTGTGTTTCTGTTTTTAATTTCAGTGTAACTGAGGGAGAAGTAAGACCTAATTGAGCATGGATGGAACAGACAGACTTGAATGAACAATTAGTTTTCTGAGGCCTCCAATGCAACAGAATAAATGAAACCTTTATAGGTAGTCCAGGAGCTCATTGGTGGCTGTGAATGGAAATAGATTTTATAAAGAACTAAACTGCTTTCACTTCATTAGTATTCATGGTATAAAAAAAAAATACAAAAAAAACAACAACAACAAAACAAACACAAAAAAAACAAACCAAAACAAAACCAAACAAAAACAAACCAGAACAAAAAAAACTCTTTCCAGAGATATATATTCTTCTCTGAATTATTTTTTTTCATGAGACGAATGATGGTGGTGTCAACAGCTGATTAAGATGAATAGGTCTTTTTCTTATGTTTTTTTTTTTTCTTCAAGTGAATGTGACTTTGAAGGTTAGTTCGACTAAATTTTCTTCCTCCTAGTTAAATATCCAGGAAGAATCTTTCTAAAAAAATCTGTGTACTAGCAGCAGCATTGAAAATGTTTGAAATAAGGTGTGCATGTGGATGCTTGTATATGTGGAGTATAAATACATATTTCCATGCATTTTTCTTGGCTTTTGTGAGCTGTGAAAAGGATCATTAAAATAATTAAGAGTGGAAATTTTGCCTGTAGTGTCTAAAAATATAAATCCTTCTCTATTTTCTTTGTAGCAATATCTTCTTTCATTGGGAAAAAAAAAAAAAAAAAACGTAGCTAGTTTCATGTTTTTCTCTACAGCAGAGCATAGTACATAGCACTGTTAGTGCTGATACCTCTGCATATGGAGGTAAGAAAACGCATACAGTTATAGAATAATAAAGAATAAAAGTTGACAAAACAGTGTTATGCAAGGGAAAGCAAGAAAATACCCTTTTGGTCACGGGAGGTTTAGGTTGGATATTAGGAAGAACTTTTTTACTGAAAGGGTTGTTAGTCATTGGAATAGGCTGCCCAGGGAAGTGGTTGAGTCACCATCCCTGGAGGTCTTTAAAAGACGTTTAGATGTAGAGCTTAGTGATGTGGTTTAGTGGAGGACTTGTTAGTGTTAGGTCAGAGGTTGGACTCGGTGATCTTGGAGGTCTCTTCCAACCTAGATGATTCCGTGATTCTGTGATTCTGTAATTTTCATGTGCAAGCAATGCACAGTATCAATCACTTGTTGAGAGCTGTTTCCCAATGTTTCTGCTGCAAGCTGGCCTTTCTGTCCTCTTTCCCTTGCTAGGAGTGGCTAAGGTTTTGAAGTCAGAACAACCCTCTTGAGGCATGTACTTTGTGCGGTAAAGAGGTGATCCTGCAACACGTTCTCCCTGCCAGGGCTGCCTGGGGTTATGCCCTAGGGGCACCTACTGCTGCTCCCTGGTCCTGCTGGAAGCAGCAGAAGACCTGAAGCACCTGGGCCAATGCCTAAGCCTTAAGCCTGCAGTATCTTGTTGTTCCTCAGATGTTATGGGGGGGAAGGGGGGGTGTTCAATGCTGCAAGTGTGCAGGTTTTTGGGCTGCTTGCTGGACCTTTGCATGAGGCGGATGTGGTCGTAGTCAACTGGCAGCACTTCTCAGCACCACAAAATGCTTCTTCCTGCCAAGGTGGCCATCGGGATGGCATGGGAAGGGAGTATCCTTCTGCCAAATGGTGGTGGCATGTGCTGCTGCACATCTAGGCAGGGAAGGGCCTGCTGTTCTTTTATTTGTTAGATCCCTTTCAGATCCCTTGTGAAGCTGTGGAAGCCAGGGTGAAATGCAAGCTTGGAAGAGCCGCACCCCTGACAGAAAGGAGTATTTCTTCTGGCCAGTACCTGTATGGCAGAGGTGGGTGGGTTGGGCAGACCCCTCCAACCCTGCTGTCTGCTTCTGTGCTCTTGGAACAACACTACCAGTCCGGTTTCCTTACAGAATCTGCTATGTCAGGTCTGGTGCCCGGCCTGGTAGGGCTCACCCAGGGCACTGCTGCAGCCCTGTGCTGGCCACTCTGTGGCCTCAAGTGCAGAGTCAGTTTTCCTTAGGTTGGAAATGATAGATTTTTGTCAGAAATGAAGTCCTCTGTACATCTTGTACCTTCCTGAGAAGATGCTTTTAGGAGGGTCAGATTAAAAATAAAGTCTTGATGCGACCAGCCTGTAAAATGTCCTGTATGATGCTGTTTAGTCAGGAGCAGAGCTACATTTATCTACGTCTATTAAGAGCTGTGTTTTCCTTCTCAACTCATGGTGTAGGGCCTTACAAGAGATCTTCAGAATTAGCTATTTATTTTTTTCCGTAAAGCTGAATGGGTAGGCCCAAGGAGACTTGGTTCAGGCTGAGTTGTGTCCGTCTGTCTGTGTATACAGAGCTGCCACACAGGAGGCTTTCTGAACTGAAGGACTTGATCGCATTAGAACAGAACTGTTCCCTCTTAACCACTGTAAACTAATAATTGGCTCAGATAGCAGCACAGATGCATATTTATAGGCCACTTCTTGGCCTTGAAGAGTGCTGTGGAGGCTGTGCTTGGTTTTCAGTGCAATCATGTGTAAACATGTTTGTGAAAATGCGTTGGATGGGAGCTGATTTTTTTCTTTAAACATAGCTATAGCTGATTCCTCATGTTCCTCTGAGTTTTATTATTATTATTTTTTTAATTGACCAGAGGTCAGATTTGTTTTCAAGAGGAATGCAACTACTTTAAAGGCAAATGTACATTTCTCAAATGGGCCTGAAATAGCAAAATAATATTGATGTATCTCTATTGATTCCTAGCAGATTTTTATAAGTATTTCTGTACTACCCAGATTGATAACTACCTAGATTGGTAGGTAAGATTATGCTATAGAAAAGCATCAAAAGTTTTGTTTGCTGGTTCTGTTTGTTTATACATCATCATATATTCAGCATAATAAATTAAGCTGTTTTGAATAGCGACTTTAATTTTCAGTGTTTGTGTGTGTGTAGGATGTAAAATCAATAAATAAAATGGTTATAGAAGTGATGCTTTGTGAATAGCAGCTTTACAATGCATTTCTTCTCTTTAGCTTGGTAAGAGGGTGTTTGCAGTGTCAGCAGCAGGTTGTGTTCATATGTAAATTGAGAGTTGTTGTATGAATGATTAGCAAATACACTGACTATAAACAAGTTCTTTTCTGCCTCTTACCCTTTTTCTTTCAACAGGGAGCTGAGGGCCTGACTTATTTTCTGTCTGTGCAGTAGTTGACAGGCTGGTGTCATTGTCCTAGCAAAGAAAGTAGAGTGAAGTCCTCACAGGGAGTAAAGTGAGATATTCCAAGGCTTGATGTCCTGAACTGAAATGACAGGTGCCATTCAGCTGGAGAATTTGCAATGTCTCTGAGACCAAGGCCTGATGGTGTCTGCAGATCGCTGGTATTCAGGGGGTGGGAAGGCAGTGCCCGATATGAGAAATGTGGGATGAGTGACCATCTTCCTACAGACTACAGAACGTTGGAAATAAAATCTATGTATTTTCAAGGAAGTGTGGTAAGAAAGTGGGCAAGAAAAGGGATTTTACCTTATCTCATGAAATCTGTGTGGCCTGGTGAGACTTCCTCTGTATCCTCTCTTCCCTGTCATTATCATTGTCTTTTGGAATCGGTGATACTTTTTGGAGAACTGTTTCCTTTTGCCTCTGTGCAAAATCGTTACTTGTGATTCTCTGCTCTGCATAGCAGAGGAGAGCTGTGAATATTCAGAATAGTTGCACAGTTCTCTAAACCCTACTCAAAACTGAGATTAATATCCTTTGTGGGCAAGGGGAATGTAGAATATTCCAGCAGTCATCTGGTTTAATGGGAACTGTTAATGATCTTGTTCTGCTGTTTGGTTTGGTGCAGGTTCATGGATACTCCTCAGTTTCACTGTGTGATCCCTGCAAGGATGGCATCCCCAAACAGGGTCCTTCGAAAGGTGATGATACTGTGACTAAATGCAGTAGGGCTGCTCATCACAGACATGAGTTACTTAACTTTGTCTGTTGGAAATTTGTTAGCACCTCCTTCTGATGGTCCTCTAAGACAGGTGCCTTTGGGTGTCTTATAAATACCCTGTTGTAGCATCCCTTGTTCACATCTGCTTTGGTTCTTCTGAATGCTCATCATGCACCTGGAGTAACTAAAGTGCAGTACACTCTTAATTGGCTAGAATGCTTTTTTAATAACAAATTCTAAGATATCCTTAGTTTTTGGAAGATACTGTGTCTATTAATAGTGGTTTAGTACTGTTGCTGTATGTGTCAATGCAGCTCATCAAAACTTGTGCATCTGTGCCAAATTAAATTACATATAGAGAGAGTGAATAGTTAAGCAATAAGCACATGCTTCTCCCTATACGTAAAGCTAGCTGACATAGTTTACTTCACAAAAAAATTAAATCAATAAATAAAAGAAAAAAATGCACTTTGGGGCTATTATGTTTCAGCATCTGTGCATAAAATGCTCACAAAGGAGCCTGATGGAGGCAGGGTGTGCTATGAGGAACACAGCATAAATGTGAGGAAACAGATTGATTTATGTTCCTAGCAGTCTGCTCTGCTACAGAGGGTCAGTCGTTGTTGATCTGCTGGTAGGTGTTAACTGGCCTCAGAAGTATGCTTATTTCTGGCACTATTATGTCTGAGATGTAAGAGGCAGGGAGGGGTATGGAAGGGTTGTGAAATTAGGTTCATCTTAAGCAATTAGCTTGATAATTATTCAGTAAAAGTTATTTCTGAGTATCTTTTCACCACCAGGTAGACTCCTTTATGTTTTGTCTGCATGGCACTTGTGTAATGTTTTTCCATCTTGCTTCGTGAAACATCTGGATCAGTATGATGCAACTTGACATGCTTGATGACAAAATGCTCACTAGTAACATTTTATTTTGGGACTTTGGGTTGATAATGAAGAAAAATCTCATTCGGATTAATGCCTGACTGGGGTAGGCTTAACATAGGTGGCAGCACACTTCTTTTTTATGGAACCTTAGGATTTAATGTGCACATAAGACATGACCTGAGGCATAGTGGAATTCTGCAGTATTCAAGAGAAAGAAATTAAAATGCTCAATATAACTTTTTTTAAAATTATTATTATTTTTTTATTTTTAGAACTGAATACTTTACCTGTATTTCCCTGTTTCTGTGGGAAATTATAATACTGTCTTAATGCAGCAATTAAGGGAGGTTGAGGGTAAAGTAACACCATAGTGGTGTTTCAAGAAAAGACAGAGCTGAGCAGATGAGTTCTGTTCTCATTACAATGTCATTTTTATTGAAACAAAATAATTGAAACAAATCTCAGCAATTCAGAACAGCTTATTTTTCTTATCTTGGTGTTATCAGTGAGATTGCATTATCTTAGCCTTATTCACCTTCTTGTAGCATGGATTTCCTCTCCTGGAATGCATTGTTTTCTTTCTGCCTGCCTCACATCCAATTTTGCACTCATCTCAAATTATACTTCTAAACACTGATGTTAGGTCTTCTTTTGAACTAGTTGTTGTGTTCTTAATTTTCATAAGGACATGTGGGCTAGCGTATTTGATGTGACTGCTTAATGATATAATTATCAAGCAGTGAATTAATTCTAGTTGTAGAATAAATACACCATGGTATACAGCTGGATTTAATGCTACTGAGGTTTTTCTAGACATAAAGATAATCCTTGCTGAATAGGTGAGCTGTTAATAGTTCATGGCTAGCATAGTGTGAGAATAATTTTCTTCAGAGGAATGCAGCTGATGCTATTCACAAAGAAAGTGAATAGCTTCAAAATGCAGAGGGAAAAAAATATGAAACAAAACAAACAAACAAACGTGGTCTGAGGACAAACTGATTCTGTCCTGATTCTCCTGGAGGAAATTCCTGTGGAACTGGAGGAGATTGTCACTTAAACTCCATCCATGTTTGTATGGGATCTCTAAATCTACATGTAAAAGTCTCTCATAAGGATATTTTGATGATTCTGTTCTATGCAATTCTTAAGCTGTTCTCTAATGATAGCTTGTCTTCTAGTTTTTTAAGGTTCATAATGCGGAGGGAATAGTGTTTTGTGAAAGCCATTACCTGCTAAATTTTACAATGCTTCTATAAGAAATTTGTCATGTGTACAACATAATCAGGCATCTTTTTTTCAGGAAATATGTGGAAAAATGTGTTTGAAGAAACAAACTTTGTAGAACAGAATGTTCTACTTGTCTTGGAGTTTGCCACGTGTTTTCTGTCTCTCAACACACCTTTGTTAGAAGGGAATTTCTTGGTGTTTAACACTGGACGAGGGAATGTTTTTGCAGAAGTTAACTATCCATGCACTTGTGAACATTAACAGCAGACACTGGTGGTGAGATGTGTACTGATTAAAAATACAATGCTAACCAGCCTGTATAAACTCAATGGCCAACTTAAGTTCCTTTGTACTAAAGATACAAGGCAATCAAGTGCACTTGTGTTCACAGACTTTGTCAGAGCTGTTAATGGCTGTTAAAGTAGTTTTGAATTAGTGACTTTCTGAAGTAACTACTCAAATTCTTTTATTCCCTTTTTTCCTGCCCTGCTGTTCCATAGATGGGTGGAAAAAAAAAAAAGCCTTCTGTTTTTCCATCGCTTCTTAGGTCACTAACATATTTTTAAAAGTGTATGGACAAAAGTTTATGCTTGTAACCTATGTGCAGTAATGGCAGTGGGCAGAGCATATGATGGCCAAAACCTTGAAGGATGTCTGTCTGTTGGAAACTGCCCAACATGGAAGCAGCTATTGTATTTCTTGCAACTTGCTGTCAAGCAAGCTTCACAGTAAATAATAAAAAAGCAGCCAACCAAACCACAGCTATCCTATTGTGCTTGTATGCCATCCAAATACCAAAATGTCCAAATTTCTAGTAAGTGTAAAGTAAGAACCAATAGAGTTATGATTGTGGCTAGGAACAAGTATTTGACATGTTGATCAGAGGCAGTTTGAGTAAAAGTATTTAAAATACCTGATTTCAGCAGTCCTCCTTTCCCAAGCTACTTGCTTTAATGTTTTTTTGAAAGCAACAATCACAGAATCAACAAAGATGGAAAAGACCCTCAAGATCGTCTGGTCCAACCCTCACCCTACTATCAATGTCACCCATTAAACCATAGAATTACAGAACATCCCAAGTTGGAAGGGACCCATAAGAATCACTGAGTCCAAGTCCTGGCACTACACAGCTCTACCCAAAAATTCAGACCATATGACTAAGAGCACAGTCCAAACACTTCTTAAACTCCGACAGGCTTGGTGCAGTGACTACTTCCCTGGGAAGCCTGTTCCAGTGCGTGACAACCCTCTTGGTGAAGAACTTCTTCCTGGTGTCCAGCCTGAACCTCCCCTGCCTCACCCTGACACCATTCCCTTGGGTCCTACTGCTGGTCACTAAAGAGAGTAAGTTGGCACCTGCCCCTCCACTCCCACTCGCGAGGAAGCTGTAGACTGCGATGAGGTCTCCCCTCATCCTCTGCTTTTCCAGGCTCAACAGGAGTGACCTCAGCCACTCCTCATACATCTTCCCCTCTAGGCCCTTCACAGTCTTCGTAGCCCTCCCCTGGACAACAGTTTTACATCCTTTTTGTACTGTGGTGCCCAGAACTGCACACAGTACTCAAGGTGAGGCCACACCAGCACAGAGCGGGACAATGACTTCCCTTGACCGACTAGCAGTGCTGTGCTTGATGCACCCCAGGGTACGGTTGGCCCTCCTGGCAGCTGGGGCACACTGCTAGTTCATATTCAGCTTGTTGTTTCAGCTTTCTATCAACCACAACCCCCAGATCCTTCTCTGCGGGGCTGCTCTCCAGCGTCTCGTCGCCCAGTCTGTACGGATAGCCAGGGTTGTCCCGTCCCAGGCGCAGGACCCGGCACTTGCTCTTGTTAAACTTCATGTGGTTGGTGATCGCCCAGCTCTCCAGTCTGTCCAGATCTCTCTGCAAGGCCTTCCCACCCTCAACAAAGTCAACAATTCCTCCCAGTTTAGTGTCATCAGCAAATTTGCTCAAACCACTTTCTAGTCCTACATCCACATTGCTTATAAAAACATTGAAGAGGACTGGCCCTAAAATGGAGCCTTGTGGGGCTCCACTAGTGACCATCTGCCAGCCTGATGTGGCCCCATTTACCACAACCCTTTGAGCCCTGCCCGTCAGCCAATTGCTCACACATTGTGTGATGTTTTTGTTTAGCTGTATGCTGGACATTTTGCCCAGTAGGATCCTGTGGGAAACTGTGTCAAAAGCTTTACTGAAATCCAAAAAGATCCCATCAGCTGGCTTCCCTTGATTGACTAGGTGGGTGTTCTTATAAAAGGAAATCAAGTTAGTCAAACAGGACCTACCCCTCATGAAACCATGCTGGCTGGGACCACTGACTGTGTTGTCCCCCAGGTGTGTTTCAATAACTCCTGAAATAATCTTCCCCATAATTTTACTTTACCAGGCACTGACATGAGACTGACAGGCCTGTAGTTGCCAGGGTTTTCTTTCTTGCCCTTCTTGAAAATTGGCACAACATTTGTCAGCTTCCAGCATACTGGGACTTCCCCAGATTCCCAAGATCATTGAAAAATAATTGAGAGAGGTCCCATGATGACCATGTCCCTACGCATCAGGGTGGGATCTGTACGCAGTAAGATGCACAATGTGAATGTTTCTAGTGTTAAGCTTTCCAGGAGGGCTTTCAAAAGTTTGGATAGGTCTTGCAATAATTTAAGCTTGCCATAATATTATCGCTGGACAATTGTAGTGTTATTGTATCTGAATCAACTATTTTGTGTGATCTGAAGGTGTGCCATGTTACAGTTCATCAGAATCAGCTGTGTGCTTCAAGGAAGCAGAACTTACTGAAACATTCTCTGTTGGTTTCACTTGCTTGGACTTGAATGCCGTACCTGGCAGGAGGGGAAGGTTGTTTTATTGAGGACAGAAAGCCTTTTCATCTGCTGCATAGGCTTTTCCGCAGAGTCTGAATTCACTCCAGAAAGCCTGTCTGGGTCAAGTTGGTTCACGTAGCTGCCCGTTTGGTCTTTGAGAGATCTTATTCAGGGTGAGCTTACAAGCCTGGATGTTCTATGCAGTCCATTTCCCTTATGCTTCCCCAGCACCAGACTTGTTATATCAAGGCTGTTAAAGTCTGTCTTTGTCTACTCTTCAGCCTACTGCAACAGCAGTTACAAGTACAGAATGCTTTCAAATACACACTGTACGTGTTACAGATACTATTTCATTCCTTTGGAAGCAAAAAGTGAGCCTTTGGATAGTGTCCAGAAATGTCTTGTTTATCTATGTGTAGTGTAGTTGCTTTTTTTTTTTTTTTTTTAAAGCGAGAGTTTGCCATCAATATGAAAATGTTAAATCTTGTATTCTTTCTTTGTAGTGCTACAGCATATAATGTTTTTGGTGTAGCTACTTCAGGTTTGTCTACAGACAGCTGAAGCACAGCTGACGGATCTGTGCAAGTGTAGCCTACCATACTCAGTTTGACTGCTCCTATATTAAGATGAAATCATGTTCCCAAGGAAGGTTTATCAGGGAAACCTAATATTGCTGTAATATTTTGGTCCTGACTTTGTCATAGGCAAGAATATTTACTGATCACCGTGTAATAGAATCCTGTTCCCCTCCAACAGAATCTGAGTTTCACCCTGTTGTGTTTAAGAAATGCAAAACTTCAGAAACCGCATTTCATTCCTCTGTTTCTCATGTCTGAGAATTGCACAGGAGCTTTCAAGTTGAGTACAGCAGCCTGAAAAGCATTTGTTATAAGGATGTCTCCCTGCTTTCCCCTCTATTTCTTCCCTCCCCTGGTTCCTGGTCTGGATCCTGAGAGCTTCCACTCATAGGACCTGTGGCACGGCCACATTGCGTGGGGTCATGATGACTTCCTCATGGCTGGTAGCTTCTGTGCGAGCTGCATGGTGTATTCTTCTCCCTTTCCATGCAAGAGCTGAGAAGTGTGCCTGAAGTTGTTTCCTAAATCGTATCAAACAGAAATTTCAGTTGTGGTAGAGCCACTTAGCAGCAGAGAGGTGGTTTTGCAAGGGAGTGATAGCTGGGTACTGCTGTTGAAACAGTGGCTGGTAGATACTTACACTGTCTCTTACCCTTCAAAAATAGTACTTTTCTGAGGCTGCCAGTTTGGCAATATAAAAGCATCTTAAATACGACCTGGGGGCCTGGACGGTACTGCACTGCTCTGTACCATAGTCTCATGCTAAACTTTCCTCCAAAACCATGTGTGCTTCAATAAATTCTATGAAAAAAGGAGTGCAGCTTAACTGGGAATATAATGAACTTTGTGTATTCCACAACCCAGTTTGATGACAAGTAGAGGCTTCATTGTGGGAGGAGGGCTCTAGCTCTGTTAAGTGTTGTGTAGTGTGCAGGGAGCTGAGTGCCTTTGTTTCTGTGTTGTGAAGTCTGAACCTTATGCAAGGATAAAATTAAAATAGGGTTGGTTTCCTTGAAGAGTGAGCCTATTTTAAGAAAGTACATGAATATTTGCCTATAACACCTAAAACCCTGATGGGACCGTGCTGTTTTCAGATGCACAGAGTGCAATGTTGAGCAGTCATTGCTGCCTCTCTGCTGGTGAGCAGTTTAAGGAACTGAAGACCCTTTGAATATTTGCTCAGTAGTCACCTTAGAAGTCTAGAAACAGTGTTTCCTAGAAGCTGGTAGGCAAATGCTTTACCTCTTTGCCAGATATTGTCAGATATTTCCTTTTTAATGTAACTGATTTGTATACTCACCTTGTGAGGTACCTTAGCACTTGGAAATTGAGGTATATTGGAAATACTTGCATTCATGAATGATAAATGATAGCAAAGGTTAATTAAATATTCTGTGTGACCCCCAAGCCCCGCCTGATTTAGGAAATCGCTCTAGGAGTGTGCTTTGAGTTAATCAGTCACTTCAGTGACTTGGCCTGGACGTGAATGAATCTTAATATGCTGAGGAAGCAGATTCAGAAAACACTGTTGCTGATGTTTCTGAAGTGTGTATCTGCAAACACTTCCACTGAGCTTTGGATTTGATTTAACAACAAAGAATAAAAAAACTACATAACCCGAAAATACAAATACGAAATATACTCTGAACATAGGCAATTTAAAATGCTTTGCAGGCATACGTAGTACTTCGCTATACAATTAACTTTAAGCAAAAAGGGGCTTCACTGTGCGTCTTCATAGGTGATTGGAATTGACTTTGACTCCTTCTTTTCCGTGGACAGAGAGGATGAAGCCATCAGGTATATGCTCACTTGTTTTCTTCTTTTTGTTTTTGCAAATTTAGCAAAATAGTGAGACATCAAATGTACTGCCAAAATTAGAAGGCTGAAATGTTGTGTAGGAATGATGAGAGGAACAGAATTTGAAGGATGAGGATTTGTTTTAACACTCATTTTGAAGTCAGTGTGAATGAATGCCAGCTTTATAAACAGAATAATTTAAACACTTTTTCCCACTGGCATTGATCAATCTATTTTTCAGTGTTTTTCTTAGACTGGGCATGGTTTGCATTTTGATTGTACAGTGCCATCTAGCGCCTGCTCAGGTAAAGCTGTGAAGAGATTGCCGAGGAATAACGCTGGCAAGAGCAGAGGTTGCAAGGTCAGATGGTTCACAGCTGCAAAAGACTGCTTTGTGGAAGGTCATGTAAGCTTAAGCCTGATCCTAAGCCGGATCCCTTTGCACCTCGAGATGGGGCAACGGGAGAAAAATGTTCCTTGTGTGGGAGCGTGGTAGGATGTGCTGTAAGCCCTGTGAGAGGAGGATGGCTTTTGTGTATAGCCAGCTACAAATCGGGCACTTGGAAAACTTTCAGTTTGTTTGCATTTTAATTACTTTAAGATCTTTTTATACTTTTTTTTTTTTTTTTCTGAATACCATAACTTTTATGCAAAGGAAACCAGTTTTTTTGTTGTTGTTGCTTGATTTTGGTAGGGTAAGGTAAACATGTAAACATGTAATTTAAGGTAAACATGTAAACAGTGTATTTTTTCCTGTGCTTCTTTTCAGCTTGATCACATACTATCGCCCCCACCTATGCCTTTTCGAAAATCCAGCAATCCTGAGGTCTTTTCTGGCCCTGGAAAACCTTTTAAATTTAAGAGGCAACTGAGTGAAGATGGGAGACAGCTCAGAAGAGGAAGCCTTGGAGGAGCTCTGACTGGTGAGTTTGGGGTGTGGACATAGTCACCTGGAGGTTTAGCAGCTCTAGACCTGATGGCATCTCGACCCTGGGGTTGGCCTTGGGGCCAGACTCTTGGTGGGAGGTGTGTGTCCCACCTGGACATACGTAAAGTCTCCTCCATGTGTGCTAACCAGTAGCCAGTGGGGTGAGATCATACTGGAGGCTCTCTTTGTGGGGTGCTGATAGGTGGCTGAGCATATACTGGAAATGACCTAGTTCTTGAAATTTTTGGGGGTTATGGCACTTATCTGGCAGACTGGCAGTTTAAGGGTTCTTTGAAATGTACTTACATGCATTCATCCATGGGATCTCCCATACATCTTGTTTCCTCAAGGAGCTCTAGTACACAGATGGTCCTTTTAGACTTGATTTCATTAAAGGAAAAGCAATATGGCCTCATTTATCTGGCTGAGCACTCCCAGGTGTGGAGGAGCACTGCCAGTTAGCCCTGGCTACGGACCATTTCTTCTCTTCTGTGAAGCTATGCCATGGTAGTAGGTAGCCACTACTCATGAGGAAGGCTCGTACCCTCCTTGCCCTGGTGTCTGTGTAAGCTGCAGTGAAAGATTCCAGATGCCAAAGCTGACTTGTGTCCTGGGAGCTGTATGGCTGCAGCATTTGCTGAAGAGTGCTTATCATTGAATGTGTGAGAGAAATGAGTGTGAAAATATAGGGACAAGTTATCTGGGTCTTGCTTTGTGTGTTTGAGGATAAAGAATTTTAAAATTCACTAGAATTTGCCACTCAAATGTATTCCTGAAATGAATTGTGATAGGGACAGTAGATTTTAAAGTATTAAAGAGGTTCCCGGAATTGAGAAATATTGGACTCAGTGCATCTATCTTGTTTTGTCCAAGTTACGTTGGTTGATACCAAAATCAGGTGCAATTCAAAGCAGAGGAAGTTGAATTGTCATTTACATGCAATATGACTGACAATAAAAATTTCCATCACACTGTTATTTCTGCAGAAGTTGGTTTGTGTTTTTTTTTTCTTTTTTTTTGGTTGACTTTAAAGTAGGGTGGTGGTCTTCAAAAATGGAACTTCCCTGCAGTTAACGTTTTTCCTTTTTCAGTGAAAGAGGAGGAAAAGCCTAATTGAAAACAACTGAAGCAACATGCTCCGCTGCTATAGTTCCTGGTCTTTATCTCTGTGATTGAATTATTGCTTGAGGCCTTTATAAAAGGAAGTGGATATAATTTTTGTCTGCTTGCAATATGTTGTGCAGGGTTTCATGTCAGGATTTGGGAATATAGTGTGCAGTGGTGTTAAACTGTTTTATATGCACTTGCAATGAACCTGAATACCTTAAGTTCTTAGAATCATACAATAGTTAAAATATCTTACCAGCTTTCACAACACTGATTGAATTAATCAAAGTCATTCTGATGGCAGAAGGTCATTAGTATTCTTTCATGATCTTTGTTCAAAAAAAAAATAAAAAAAAGATTTAAAGAAACTGCTACAGATATGGAGATACACATCCTAAAATGTTTTCAAATGCCCAGCAAAGGTGCCCAGCAAAAAGTGACAGTGTTACTTTGGATTTGTATTTACACTCCTATTCTGACATACTTAAGCTTTTGGATGTTTTTTGTAGCTTCCTTAATGCTTAAGAGTGGGTTACTATTATGGTTTGAAACCACAAGTATCATGATATCACAGAATCATAGAATAGCCTGATTTGGAAGAGATCCAAGAGTCCTTGCATTAAAGCGAGTAACTTTATTTACTTGTCCTAGGTTTGGGTCAGTTTCTGCACTTGTACATCCCCTCCTTAATTTCTTAGAGAATTTGCATTTATAGAAAGATGCATGTGGTCCATAAAGAAAGACAGAAAAAGAATGTCTAACAAAGGCTATCGCCTTGGAAAATGGTTCAGAACGGTATTTTTCAAATAGTTTAAAGTACAGTCTCTGTACCACTCAAAAAGGTTGCCTTTGCTAAACTTTGAGGAATACATTAAGTGAGAGTAAGTAAAGCAAGAGGGAAGATTACAAGCTCAAAAGTTTGCAGAATATGCCTTAACTGGTGCTTGTTGCTCACTGTGAATGTTAGGAAAGCTGTAAATTGGTCTGTGTGTTACTTTAGCTTTCCCTTCTGTGTTAAAAATAAAAAAAATATTGAGCCATAGAGCATAAGTAGTATTAACGATAAAAAATGAAAATAAAAGTTTGATTAGTTTATATAGGACAGGATATTTCAAATCCTGCAGGGCTGACTACTAATAGAGGTAAACAAGTATTTTTTTCATCTCTGGGAATAGGTTCCAATTAAGTAAGTTGGCTAGGTTTTACAGGAGGGAGTAATACCATGCATGACATCTAAGAAGAAAAAAAAGCCTGCATTGTTGCAATATATTGAGGGGATTTACAAAACCTGAAGGATTTCAGTTACTGAGAACCTATTGCTATGAATAAGCTAAAGTAAATTACAAAACTATTTATATAGCATTACAAGAAAAACTAGAATGATATACAAGGTTTTTCCAATGGAAATTAACATAGGAGAAAAAAGTTGTAAATTTGGATGAGAGTTAGGGTAGAGACTGAACTTATATTCAGTGCAGCTCAATTGCACTGTGTTAAGCAATGTAGCAGTCACATGTTTTCAGAGTTAAAGAAAATTAAATCCATGTTTTCTGAGGCTAAAACTACTGTTGCTTCCTGTTGAAAATTGCTAGGGAACCACTGACATTAAATAAAGTTTGGCCAATAAAAGAAATGAATACTGCTTCCTGGAGATACCAAGCTATTACATTTTGGAAAAGTCACTCCAGTCTAATTGTTGTGACAGTATTGCCTTACTTTATCTTCATCCCCAAGGAAGGAGAGAAGGAAGACTTCTGGAGAGAGATGAATTTTGAATGAAAAAACTTTACTGGATATGGCCTGATATTAGTCTAGCAAATCTGCTTTAATAGCTCTTATTGCGAAGTGCTAGCGTTATTGCTTAATAGAAAGAAAAGGTGAAAAATATTTCATAGTTGGGTTAGGTTGCTAAACAGGAGTGTTAAAACAACGTGAGTTTAAACAACTTTGTGGTAGAAGCATTTTGTACTGTTTAACTTGGAAGCAATTTATGATCAGTTTCTCTTCTAATTTAAAAGGTCGTGTTTCCAAAGGGTTAAAGCGTTTGAATGGTAGAACTGCCTGTGGTTTCTCTGGATTCCTGGTCCCTTGCAGGACACCTGAGTGCAGTCACTGGGTGCTTCTTGTACAGTCAACATTTGCCTTCTTCCCCCCTGTTGCTTATGCCTCTGAAGTGTTCCCTTTCCACCTTCCCTTCATGCCTGTTCCTGTAACCGTGCTGGCTACATCTTCTGCCTGGAGGTAGACTGGAGCTGGGAAGTTCTGTTTACACCACAGATGGCATCAAACACAACCCTTGCTACTCGTCTGATGGCAGTCTCTCAGACACAGAGGGAAGAGGTCTGTACTTCTGACCAGTGCTGCTGCCATTTGCCAGGCTGAGGGCAAAGCCTGGGCAGATGAGGGCAGGTCCGTTCTTCTCCAGACAGTCAGCTCCTGCCTGTGTGCCTGGGTGTAAATGCCCCTGTCTACCTTTATATTGCATTTTAATGGATTCCAAACAAGGCGCAGGCTGGGGCGTTAGGAGTTTGTTTCTGATCAGGAGAAAAGATGTTTAATTAAAAAGCTGCTTTTCTGCGGTGGCTGGTTTTCTTGATCTCTGCAAACTTCAGAGGACTGTCTACAGACAGAGGGTTTTTGTTTGAAATTGTCTGCAGATTTATTTTGCTTTGTTCAGAGATTCTTAAACAGAATTCATAGCAGAAAGTAATGTGAAAGGCTGATAAATTGTATGAGCTTTTACTGTGGAGGGGTTTAACTTGGGAAACCACTCGGACAAGCAAGTCAAATTGCCCTTGCTTTCATATCCCATTGCTGCTCCTTAGCTCACACCACAGTGTGTGGTGTGCTCTGTTCATTCTGCTCAGCTGCTCTGATGCAGCACTTGGAGATGGCTGTTTGCCTCTCTTCTGAACTGTATGAATATGTACTGCTGATGAGTTTGCATTTTGCAGGATGCTGCAGCTAGTTCAGTTGTCCTATGCTGCACAGTTAGATGTATTTTTTCTTAAAAATTTTTCTTAAAAAAAAAATGCACAAAAGCAAAACTCACTAAACTTTGTTACCTATAGTTTGAACTTCTTATCTTGACCTTCTGTTATCTCTTTGATAACTGCCTAGAAAGAGACTTCCTGCTGAGCTAATTGTCTCTAATTGTGGTAGAGCCGTTATCTTGCTAACCTTAAATTGATCTTACACAAACACTAGTGAGATAATGCAGTTTTTGTTTCACAGCATTTTTAATCCGAAGATCCTACATCACTTTAATAAAAACTCTGGTTAGCTTTCTGGCCTGCTGGAGAGCTAAAACAAAATAAATAAATAAATCTTGGGATGTATGCATTTTTTATTGTTTATTGTTCCTCCTTTGATCAGCTTCCCACCCCTAAGTCATTAGTCATCTAAGTATTGCTAGCAGTGATTGCGATTCCCATATAAATAATGTGTGGTTGACTTGAAGTAAATTCAGAGATTCTCAGTCTGGTTTTCACATTAGAGATTCATCACTCTACTTAGAGTAATTAGCAGAAAGATCAACAGCGTTATGGGCCGTGAAGAACAAGCTGTTCAGTTATCTAAGGGTTGGCATGTGCTGGCAGGACTTGTAGGCTGTCCCCCTGCATGCAGGGAGCAGTTGGCAGTGGCAGAAATTTAGAGCTCTTGCTAATCTTGTATTGTGTGACATTTTTCATTAATATTGCTGATATGCAGATTAGCTCATTAAACCTTGTTGTCAAAAGCTTGATACAACTTGGTGGCTGGGGAGAGTGGAGTGTAAAATCACCGGAGTGTGCTCTGAAACCTCTTTGGCAGTGCTACCTTCCCATTCCCTACAACGGTTTGTTGTAACTAGGAGGTAATTGCTTTAGTGACAAGCGTTTTGAAAAGATAGTTCTTATCACTCATGGTTGATAGAAGTAGGTAAGAGGAAGCGTTCCTTATTTCCTCTGTACTATCTCAAAATTGTTACTGACTTCCAGTTAGGGGGCTAATTAATTATCTGAGTGCCCCTGTGTGAGGAGCCCGGTGACTTCATAGCTGTCTCTGGGGATACTGCTCCAGGGACCTTGTTGACCCGTCTCCAGTTCCGGAACCTCACCGGGATGCGGGGGAAGGATGCCGTCCTGTGCTGGCGCTCTGTCAGGCATCCCTTTCTGTAGGAAAATTTCCTTCCTAGGCTTTCTTCCTCCCCAACATCAGAGCAGAAGTACGTTTTGTAATAGTTTTTGTTGCTGTGATGTGTGGTGGGACTGGACCTGGTTGGTCTGGGGAGTCTTCTCAGCTGAGGGTGCTGCTGCCTCGTGATGGGGGCAAAAGCAGGGGGGCTCCACATCCAGGTGAACTACACACCACCGTGGGGAGGCACAAACCATCTCATCCAGTGTCAGTGCTTGCACAGAGCACGTCCTGGAGTCTTCAAGGTGCCTCGCTCTAATGCTTCCGCAAAGTGTGTTACCACACGTTAAATGTCTTCCAGACTTAGTAGGAAGAGATGTAAGCAACATATTCTGTAATTATATACCTGAGAAAATTGCTTTTTTAAGCAGGCGGTATAAGACTGTCTTCTACTAATGAAACAAATATATTCTGCCATGAAATGTATATTTTCAAATGATTGTTGGTGCAGTAGTGCTTGAGATGCCATTAGGTTATATTTGTCATTGTCAGTTACTTTTGTCATTTAAGCTTCAGTCAGCGTGCATAGTTCGGTTGGTATTGCTTCCCTGTATGCTAGGGGATAATTTCCATATTCTTTGACATGTGGATTCTGCATCATGTAATAGTCTGAGATGAGAGCAGGAGATATTGCATTCCTGTCTCGTTATTTTGCCTTTAACTCCTTGATTGCAGCTTAATCGGGCTTATATCATCAGAACATCAGAAGTTGATTGTTGTTGAGATCAAAGCAAACTGCAGCAGTGGAGTGCCTAATTAGCGGATGAACTTGGGAGTTCCTTGTTTTGAAGGGTGAAGAAATAGAATTTAGCAATTTTTGGGATGCTTTATAAAAGCAGCTTAAAATTTGGTTAAACTGGCACTTGTACAGTGGAAAAATAAAACATGGAGAAAAAGAAGAATATGCACAGTAAACTTATGAGGTTTAAGTTTGTAGCTCTGAGAAATATTGCAATAGCTGTTGAATTAGCTGGCTCAAGTACACTTAGCAGTGTAAGTATAGAAGCACGTATGAAAGAACTTGCCTGGGCTTAGTTAAATGCTTGGGTTTGTCAGCCGATTACCTAAACCTCAGCACTGTAATGCTACAGTCTTGTTGTTGCTGGTACCAGAGCTCATTAGTGCAAAACTGTCTCTGCAGTGTTTATAAATAAATTATAATTGCACACCAAAATTGCATTACTCACACTCCTAGAGGCTTGCTGTGGAGCCAATGGGCTGACTACTACTGAAGGGAAATTGTCCTTGCTTGCTCCAAGACAGATGCTTTAACAAGAATTGAATGTACAACTGAGAAACACAAGAAGAGCAAAAAGCAGCTTTTATGTGTAATCCTTAGAATGGTGGTCAAATGCTTGAATTGGAAGGTTTATCATTATTTCCTATTGAAAACATTAAGGGACTTTTTATTAGGAAACTTCTTTCCCTGTTAGAAAAATTACTGTAAGCATGTAGTTACAGATCGGCTCTTGAATTTTGTGGCATAGCAATGTACACCTGAAACAGAACAAGGGGTAATAGTAGGGATTATTTATAATGTAGAGGGGTGCCACGTGCCACTTTATGCTTGTAGTGGTAGGGCAAGGTGTAATGGTTTTAAGTTGTAAGAGGGTAGATTTACATCGGTTGCAGTTTCTGGCCATTTTCTTCGTAGTACAATGGAATAAATTTGTTCAGATCTTATAATATCTATGAAGCAGGTAGCAAAAGCAAATACTGAGATGGAGAAGAGTTGGGAGCCAGGGAAAGAAAACTGACAGATGGCTGAAGTAGTTGTTCATGTAGTCATTGAACTGAGCTCTGGTGAACGTAGATGTATTCTATACACAGCTTGGTTGTGAGCCTGGCGGTGTTTGGAGTTGCAGATAAGAGCTATCTCTGAGCTTTTGCTTTGCAGGATTCCTGTTTTTGCAAAATTGACTTTATATCAGAAGGCACAATAAAACTGCCTCATTGTAACTTAGATGTAGTCCAGTTTAATGCACTTCCAGTAGCATTACGTGTTCAGTGTGAACTTTAAACATTGATTTTCCAAGTTTTTTTTCTCCTGTTATCAGAATCTCAGAACTGGACCTTACTTTTTTTTTTTTTTTTTTTTTTTTTTTTTTCCTAGAATAGGAGTGAATTAGAGAAAAAAGTGAAGGGGAAGCAGGGAGTTCTGTGTCAGGGCTTTGATGTAGAATGGACCAGCAACCTGTGAGTTTTGAAGGTGTATGCTGGTACTGTGGGAAAAGTGTTCTATTTGTTGGTAAGACAGAGAAAAGGAAGCAACAGTACGTGCCCGTCTCTGAGCTCACTGATTAGATATCTTCAGCTGTTTGTTTCGCTGAGTTGTATTTCTGTATGATTGAGAGGAAGGAAAATAGAGTTGTAAATGATAACTTTAGACTGTATAGTTTCTTAGTCTGATATCAGTGGCACTGGCTGACTAACATTGCTGTTAAGGTAGATACTTTTGGCGTGGAAAACTTAAAAACAAACCCCAAACCTCCAACCTTTAAAATGTTTTATTGCTGTCACAGTGCTTCAATAATTGTTTGTAAATAAATGGTCAAAATAAAAATATAATTACACCAAGTATGTGTTAGCAGAAGAATTTTGAGTAATCTTCTTTTAAACAAGTTTCTGTATTGTCATTTAAGTGTATTTCAGCTGTTGAAATGGGACCAGAGAAGTTTCTTGCTAGCTTGAAATGATTGTTTCTGAAAGGAAGGATAATTGTGTGTGTTTTACATATTTCTTTATCGGTAACACTCATAAACAGTCTTGATTGTTTTTGATAGATTGGATACAGATCTAAACCTGCATCCTGTTAGTTTCCAATCCAAAGCTTGATGTGCCCTTTTCCAAAGTTGCAATGTGTGTCTTAGTTTTGCCTTTATGGGCCAAATTCATTGCGTTCATGACCAGATACCACTTCTTCAGCTAATTTTAGAAACTGAAACCAAGATAGAGCATTTTAAGTGGATTCTGCAGTGTATCAAGAAGTGTAAAATTTGTAATTAGTTTTTAGTAGGATTTCTTACAAGGGTTCTTGTACGGTAACGTTTCTTTTGTTTCCACCCATTGTTCTTTAGCTTTCCATTTACCACTTAACACTAGTGGGAATATGTACTTTAATTCCCCATGCACTGGTGTGAGAGTAGACCCTAAAATTTACAGCCTTCACATCATTTCCTAGAGCTGGGCAGCCTGGAACAGTTAAATTTGCAGTAATAAAGCAGAGTGCCCTAAGCTGATGGTAAGCTGCAAAGGTAGGAGACTCTTCCCCTTCTCGCAGGGCAGTTTCTGAAGTCGTGTGCAGGCTTTGTGGCCGTGGCTGCTCTGCGAGGTGCTGTGGGCTGCCAGGCATCGAGGTGGCTGGGGGCTGGCTTTGATCTTTCAACCACTGGCAGAGATACCTGACGGGAACTTCCCTTTTTTTTTTTGGTGGGGAGAAAAGGGAAAGGAGTAGGAAGAGGGAGAAGTACCCAACTGTTTCCTTGCAGTGCACTTCTATCACCCACAGCTGTCTGCGGTAGGATCCAGTTTCAGCTTCCACTGTGTCTTGTTTCTGTTGCTCATTCTCAGATAGCTGGCACTTACGAGTTTTCCCAAGGACTGGTGTAGAGTGAGCAAACCACCTGAAACCATGCTCGGTGAATCTGTCTGTACCACAGAGGCCACTTCTTGAGACAGAATCAGCTGTTTTTGACCTCAAAGTAGTGAGACGAACCTACCTTTCTGAATTGTTTTTAAATAATCTGCACGTATCTGCAATTGATTTATCAAAACAAGTAAAATAAGTATTTCTTGGCCTTTGCCCTGAAGATTGCGGGATGGCTAGAGCCTAGTTTGTAGAAACACATTGATGCTGGACTAATTTGTCTGTGATACCTTTTAATCAGGTGCACAGTTTCTGCTCTTCTGCTTTGGGCTAATGGTGTCCATATTTGCTGTCAGCCCGAATCCAGATGTTTGAATTGTTTAAAAGTGCTTACTTGTCCTTCATTTAAAACTGTGTAAAGGAGAACTGCTTTTAATACTTTAATTTGAAATTATTTCTGTTAAACTCTGCCAAGATGCTTCCTCTCTGTTTATCCTTCTATTTTGATTAATTGCCTAACGATTTCCAACAGTGCAGTCTGCACTGCCCTAAGAATTTTTGTAAAGGCAAAAACTTATTCGGATGCCAGAAGCATTTCTCCATCATAGGTAACTGCTAAAATGTCAGACTGCGAAGACTTGAAACAAGTAATTTCTAACTTAAAAATGAAAATACAAGGTTTATAGGTTTAATCCTATTAAATTAAAACGAAATTGCAAGTTTTAATCTTATAGTCATTCTCAGTCATTCTGTTGGGATGTGGATTTCACAGGATGAGAGAATGAAGGAGAATGATACCTTAGCAGCAGGAAAGATTTCTGTAGAATAAAGCAAAGCTCACCTTCTGTGACAGATCTTTGCAGAAATGCATGCATTTTTTCAGTCTCTTTTGGCCTTAAACAGTAAAAAATAGAAGAAGCATGCCCACACTGGACACAACAGAAGCAAGAAATAATAAAGATTTCCTTTGGGCATTCTGCAAACATCCATTATATAGGAAGCAAGACATGTGATAAGCAAGTTCAAGGGGAAGGTGACGCTTTGATCTGCAGTGATGTATTCTCTGTGTCCACCAACTATTATGTAATACCATTAAATAATGCTAAATTATTGCCATTACGTAATTAACTTAAGTCACCTTTCATTGAAAAGCATTTTGATAAATGTGCTGGACTAATGAGGATTGTATTCAGATGTGGGAAGAGATGACATTGGAACAAAGTGGTGTGACTTCAGGCTATCTTAATGTCTTCGGGCAGGGAAAGGATATCAGAGATGCCAGCAAAGCCACTTTAAAGGACATGGTAGGAAGTCACAGGCCATTTTTGGACTCAATGGGGCAGCAGTATGTGAACCTCTATTAGCGGATGACTCACCTCTATCAATAACTAATAAAAGTAATGATAAAATTACAACCCATGTGGCAATGGTCTGCTGTTAGATGGAGATTAGCCTGGACTCTGGCACTTTCTCTGCTGTATGTATGCCAAAACGCTGAATTACAATGGCAAGGATGAGATGTAGCTGAGGTCCCCCATGAGTCGATTCACTCCGAAAGGAAAGCTGCTTGGAGCTTTGCACTTGAAGGCAGAAATGAATGCAGTGTGAAAATCAATAATGCATTTCAGCTCAAGTTTTGTGTGTAATACTGATACTTAAATCATTTACTGGTGAGAGGGCGTCACTGTGTAAATGCAAGGGGTTATTAAAGAACACAGCAGAAATGTAAAAAGGAAAAAGGCATACCATTATTAATGGAACTGTAGCAGAATGTATAGGAGTAGTATGGGGACAAAAAGCAGGACTGGATAGTCTGAAAACAAGGTGACATTTTTTAATGGGGAGGAATTGAGGGAGAGTTTCTGGCTAATTCGTTGCAAAGACTTTTATTGTGTAGTGGCTTAATGCGGTGGCTCCCTAACTCCTCAGAGTGGACTGAGGTTTGGAAGAAATATTTTTCTATAAGAAATCATGGTGTTCTATTTGTTTTTGGAAATGAAAAAACAAACAAACAAAACTCATTACACTCATTTAAAGAAGCATAGTATTTAAAGTACTGTTGTCATTTTCTGGGTATTTTGTTGTAGCTGGCTTCCTTCTCGGTAACTGCTGTTCTCCTGGTTGTGTTTCTCTGCAGAAAGCTTAATGCTATTCCTTTATTAGACATCTATGTTACCGTCGTCTTGTATAAGCCATAGCTCTTTTACTTGTATAGAAGGTACATTTAATATATGCCATTTCTGTGTTTAGAAGCATCTGTGGATGTACTACATAAAGACAAACTAGACTTCTGGATAGTCTGCTACACTTGCCTTAATTTCAGTATGTTGTGAAATCTTCTGTGCCCTCATGGGTACTGTTCGGGGCTAAGGATGGGAGATATTCCAGCATCGCGCAGGCTTACATGTTCACTGGTGATTCTAATCATCTTCAATGTCTGCTTAACTGTTCTGCAGGCCCCCCAACATTATTTTAAATCTTTCTAGAGGTTAACCAGGCAAGAAAAATAATAAAGATGAAATGAATTCTGACGTTGTGGATGCTGGCTGTGATGCTGAGTTAATCTGCTCTGTTTTTTGTCAGTCAGGAAAACCTTGCAGTTGAAGGAAGGGCTTAGTAAACATTTTGTTGTTGTGAACATAAGGCTTGCCTGCTCTCCCTGTTCTATACTGAAATATCATAGATGTTTTCAGGTGTTTGATCAAGGTAAAAAATGAATAAAATACAGGTGCTTGTAAAGGACAAAAGATAAAGGCAACTATGAAGATGTTCCATGTCAGCACAGCTTGGCACATGGCAAAGTACAGAGTGCTCCACTCTGGGTGACTAGCATGAATGGGAATCACAGTATTTTCTGTGTTTTTTGGTCTGACTCCCATTTACAACAAGAAGTACAAGCATTAATAATAGTACTTATTTCTTGTATGCCTTTCTGCTTTCAGAATTAATTGATTTGTTAAACCCCTATGCTTCAGGATCCAAACTAAAATAAAGCTAAGTTAATTTGTGAACAAAATCCAAGTAATTGCCTTCATTTTTTTTTTTTGTTGTTTTGTTTGGGAATCGCAGTGAGATTCATCTAAAAAGAAAATTGGTGCAGCCTGGGAAAGGTCTTGTGTCTAACAATGGATTTCTCAAAAAGTTTAAAACCCCTACTATAAAGTGCCTTAGCTAACCAGAGAGTGCTTCCCTTTCCCAATTTTAGAACAAACTTAGTCATTAAAACACTTTTTACTTTACATTCTTCTTTGTTCTTCAGATTAAAATTTTGGAGCATTCTTGCAGAGTTTAATTGTTGTGTTTTTATCTGAGAGGTTTTTGTAGTCTGGGATTCAGCAGTAGAAAATATCCAGTTTTAGCCCGAGAACCTCATTTTAACAATGACTTTTGGGACAGGAATCAGAAAAAAAAAAAAAAAAAGAAAATGTATAAACCTCTTTCATTGTGGAAAGTATTAAAGATACCTGTTTAAATGCAGAGTATGTATAACTTGTTTATTTCTACTCACTTTTTTATCCTTCCCCCCTGAATGAGAAGGAATTAATGTTTTGAGGTGACATATGTAGTCAGCTATAACTTAAACCTCTCACTGGCACATTCCAGGATGAACATCCATGGAATATCAAAGATATGGATTAAGCTTTCTTTATGGAAGCCTTTTAGTTGAGGATGGTGGAAGGACATTTGAAAAAGAAACCTGAATTCTGGAGAATGTTTTCCTGGGCGACTTGGCAAAACTCTGCATCTTTGTCCTACATTTTTCTTCCAGTCTTGGGCAAGTTGTTGGAAATTGGGTGAAAACTGTCTACAGGTTCAACTTTACCAGTGTACCAATGAACAAAAAAATGCTTTGAAGGCTGGGAAGTGTTAAGAGGACTGTCTGGTGGTGTTGCTTGGGAACTCTACAGATCCCAGTAAAGTTGGTTTCCATAGACCTCAACAACCCTGTGGACCTGATGTTTAAAAATAAGGTTGTGAAGCTAAGGACTTTGATCTCTGGGCAAACCAGCACCCAGTCACTAGTGCACAAATCCTGTGTCAATGGTCATGCATGTACCCCATAGTTCTCTGAGGGGGGCAATGATAATGTATCAATGGCATTTCAAGAAACAGGTACTTACTATGTGTGGCTTTGAAGATAATTTTCATTTCAGCTGTTCAATCAAAATCTTGCACCATGTTTTTGAACGTAGATTTGTTTTTAAAAAAATCTTCTGAATTGTCTCTGCATCAGCTTGTTGACTAAGAGAAGTCAGTTGCTTGAGTGGTGTCATTGCCCCACTTGTACATAGTTTTCAGATGTAACTAAGAATTTACAGATTTAAGACCACTCTGTATAGTCTGTTACCCTTTTTGATAGTGGTGGCTGAAAGTATGCAAAAAGGGAACAGTATCATTACACACTTGTTGTAGAATCACAGAATGGTTTGGCACGGAAGGGAGCTTAAAGATCACCCAGTTCCAAGCCCCTGCCATGGGCAGGGACACCTCCCACCAGACCAGGTTGCCCAAGGCCCCATCCAGCCTGGCCTTGAGCACCTCCAGGGATGGGGCATCCACAGCTTCTCTGGGCAGCCTGTGCCAGGGCCTCACCACCCTCAGAGTGAAGAATTTCTTCCTGTCATCTAATTTAACTATCTCCTCTTTTACTTTAAAGCCATTTCCCCTTGTCCTATCACAATCATCTGAGTAAAACATCACTCAATGTATTTTCCAGAATTTTCTCCTTGTTTATGGTTTGCTGCTTAGGGGCTTCCTGAGATGGTTCTGCCAAGTTAGTACCCCCAAAGTTCTCTCTTCTGTGAACTTGCTCAGTCTCTCCTTGAAGGCGTAAACGTTTTGGCTGCATTTGTCAAGGTGTTTCACAGTTCAATCATTTTTGCATGGAATAGCATTGCCTTTTTTGAAACACAGTCCTCCCGTCTTCCTTCTGTTGTGTTTTACTGGGAGAGGCAGCAGTGATTGTTGTATCCTTGACATTCCTGTTTAGTTATGATTCAATCTTATGAAAATATGCAATAAGGACCAAAAAAAAAACAAAAAACAAAAAACCCCACACTGTAAAAATATCAGCCTTTTTAAGGGATGAGAATAGTCAGGAAGCCGTCTCTGCAGGATTTTTAATGTAACCTTGCTGTTTACCAGGGTTGATCAGGAGAGCTGAAATTTTATTTGATGTTCGCCTTAGAGGGTCATGGCTTATCGTAGCTCTTTGAAACAAAAATACAAACTGTGTCAAATAACCAGCTTTCAAAGAGTAATAACATCAAGGGCAATATTTTTTTAAAAATGTATTTTTTACCCTTGTTTTACTTCTGGCAGACCTTCAGAATATAAGTTTCTTTGGTTCATACCCGCTATTGTGGATGTTTGCTCTGTTGTTGCGTTAATCATGTTTCAGAGTAGGGTAAAGGTACAGTTGTGAGATTATTGGGGGGGCGGAAGGGGAAGAATTTGTGTGAGAAAAACGTTGTAATGTGGAAGGGTGACATTAAGGGGTGGCAAGTGAATTCTAAAAATACTGCTTTGATGGAATCTCTTCTGGTCAGGGCTATAGTGAAAGAGCAAATGTTTTAAAATGGTGAGATGCCTACTTTAAAAAAAAACAAAACAAAGATAAAGTAAGAGCTTTGTCTTATAGTAAACTGTCCATTACATTGCTTCATCTGCAGCATCTAATATTTTAACATACTCTTTCTTAACTTGACAGGCAGGTATCTGCTTCCCAATGCAAATGGACAGCAGCTGTGGCAACCTGCAGAAACCTCTAATCTTGTTCGCATGCGCTGCCAGGCACTTGGGCAGTCAGCACCTTCACTTACTGCTAGTTTGGTGAGTAATTTTTTTTCAAAGCTAGGAGTATACAAAAAAAAAAAATCCATTACGTCTCCATGATTTCTGAATTTTTGGAGGGTTGGGAATCAAACCAGAGTTTATGCCCTTAACAACCCCTGTTCCTTAAGCTTTATCTTTCTATTTACTAATGCATTCCAGAATACAGTATTATTTAAATGTCATTCAGTCACACTCAACATATTATAGTAACAGTAACTCTGAATAGCATTACTGGGTTTTGTATAAACTCATAGCTGAATGTTGCATTAATGTACCTATTTGCATTTAAATGGTTTCTTTCCTTAAAAAAAAAAAGCGTGCTTTTTAGGACGACAGTGGAAGGTAACTGTCCATTCTCTTGGGCATTCTTCTCCATCAATTTCTTTGTTTCCACTTTCTGCTGGACTCTTGTCCTCAGGAGAACATGGTTATATGAAGCATGAACTTGATTAAGCCTTTTGGACAAAATGATAAAGGGAGAGAAAAGGGAAGAGATGCCTCATACAGCCGAACTTTCATCTTTTGTTTTGAAGTATCTGTAATCCTGTGTTTCTGTAAATTAAGATCTTAATTGTTGAAATTCAGTGTGGGACCCTGTGCACTAATCTGTACTTCTCTTCAAAGCATTGTGTTAAAGAATATATGCATAAAAAAGTAAAAAAGAGTTTTTAATGATCAGATAATGCTACACAGACAGCACCATGGCAGTTTTTAGTGTTACAGTGGTATATAGATGGCTGGTTTCCCAATGAATCTATCTGAAACTTTATTTCATTTCATCAGGAACACATCTGCATTTACAAATGTAATTGTGATTTCTGCTTCATGGTGATGTTAATTGTTTGTGGCTCTGTGGGGCAGATGTTGGTTATTGGACTGCACAGTTATTACGAACACTTGATTCCATTTGAAGTTTTCTGCTTTAAGCCCCACTATTTGCTGAACAGCTGGTTATCAACCTATGTATTTTTGTTGGCATTTTATTAGGAGAAATATAATAGTTCACTGTGAAGGAAGTATTCAGATTACGTGTAGTTGAAATGGTAAAGAATGCCAAAGAACATGATGAAACAAATTTAGGGTTTTTATCAGTACAGTACATTTTCCCTCTTTTTTTTTTTTTCCTGTAGTAGCTAGTAAAAAAAATCTAATAACTTGACTAGATAAGAAAGTCCTGTGTTGGTATTAGATCTTGCAATTCTGCTTGCACAACTTGTAGATATCATGCTAGTTGTGCTTTTTTGGTGTAATGTGTAAATATATTAAGAGTGAGATTCAGCAGCATTTTGACAAGAAGTATTTTAAATGGTCATAAAACAAAAGACTGATGAAAAATTCAGCGAGCCATACTTAGGGGTCTGTTGCTCATCACCTGTTGGCTTTTATGGTGTACGTCTGCTACAGATTTCTGTAGCAGACGTCCTGTCTCTACATATCTTATCTCTGCCTGACTGCAACTTCTCTCATGTGTTCTGCTGGTGCAGAAGTGAGTGTGAGTGGCAGATATGGGCAGGTGTCCATGGGGTACAGATGCAGGTTCTCCAGAGAAGTGTTTGTTTCTTATCTGTAATTGCTGATCAGACTCACTTCCTAAGGAGGCTGGTGTAAAATAGGCAGTGCTATTCTCAAACCAGCTCAGACCAGAACTTTGCTGTCAGACTTCCAAAAAATCTGGTCTTGGCTGAAAAGAGTCCATAAGTTAGGGTTGCTCCCCCAGCTTTATTTTATTTATTTATTTTTGTCTTGGTTTGTGCTTTGATGGAGTTGAGTTTGGGAGGCCTATCATTAGTTTGTAGTGCTGGGAGCTTTTAATTGTATTTACAAGAATTTAACCTGATGTTTAGAAGAGACTTGTATGAGTTTCTGTGTAGCTTTTCAGTCTGATTTTTCCAGATAAGTGAGATGCTACCTTAGAAATTTGGCCATTACCTTCTTCCTTTACCCGGACTGATTGTTCTTGCTGTCATTGATACCAGGCTCTGGTGTGGAGACCAGTGAGAGCAGTGGCTGGTAGGGGTCAGTATAAGCAAGAATAATTTGTGAGCAGCTCAAATATAAGTACTAACACTTAGAGCAGTTGCAAATAAGGTACAAAATACTGTTCTCTTTTTCTGTCAATTTGTAAAAACTTGCCAAGATTGCTTATTGTGTTACAGATGTAAATCCTTTCTGTAGGAAGCTATATGTTTTTAAGTGAGTTATGGAATATTGATTAAAAAAAAAAAGGTTGCAGATATTGCTGTGCATGGAGTTCAGTAGGTATCCAGGGTTTATCTCTGCAAAGTTGATAATTTGACTGCAGGTTGAAAATACAGTTTTCATATAGTTATGTAAGTGGGTTGAACGTATGTATGGGGGAGGCTAACTTTCAGGTGAAGGGGCAGTGTTTTGGACTTGCTGTGGTCCAAACATACCATTGGGAGTCTTCAGAGAACATTAACATGGATGTGAAGATACGTATAATTTTCATAATGTTCCTAAACTTCATAGAAAGGTGAAGCTGACGTGTGGAACAATCCTGCTTTTGTATGTTCTTACAGGCCAAGCATTGGTCTGGCCAGTCTCTTCACTTCCCCTTGATAGTCAGTGGAGTAAAGTACACGCGCCTGAAAGGCAGGTCAGAATATCTCTGTTTGCACAGGGTCTTGTGGGAGTTTAGGGAAGCTATGGTAGAGTTAGCATACATGACTCTTTTTGCTTTATAGGATGATGGCCATTTTGCCTTATTGCAGACATCTATTTCAAGGCAAGATGAATTGGCCTCTGAAAATACTTCTTTTCTACTGGTCATTTGCGAGTTAACTTAGAGTTGCTACCTCATTTGGCGTACAAAGTTTGGGAGTAATTCTTCCCAGCAATGCCCTGTCCCACCACTCCACAAGTATTTACAAATACCATCACTGCCTACTGTTTTAACCTTTGGAATTTTTGAAAATAGTTAAAAATAAATTGAAATGAAGCTGGGCTTGCTCATACTTTGTTGTAACAAGCTGATATGCTTTATAAAATGATAAAAAGCCTGAAACTGTCTGAGCAATTACAATTTTATAGGCGGAAATGGATTTTGAGTGACATGGATTGAATTAAGTTACTGTTTTTTTTTTAACTTTCTTTGGGTATCTGCATACATAAAAGCAGAAAAAGCCTGAACATAAGGTGCCTCTGTAATACATGATGATAAATGTGTAGATAAAAGGAAGAGGATTTGTCCTAAAGTAGCTGGATAAAACTTCAGTAGATTTACTGTATCTCCACCATTGATAATATCAAACTTCTGTTTAAAACAAACAAAAAACCTTTATATTTTAAGGAGCATAAAGTCTTTCATTCTATTTCCATTTTATATATAAAAATTAACAAAGACATCTCACAGTCCAGAGGGTTTTTTTTAAAACCCATATTTGATGACTACTGAATGGTATCTCGTTCTTTGAAATATCCATATAATAAAAATGTGCTATAGAGAGGAGCCACAAATGAATGGTGTACTTTGCAATGCATTTAGCTTTTAAATTCAGTCAAGACTGGTGATATTACTGCAGCTTTATGGCGAGTGCTGGGCAGAGGTTGGTCGTCCCTTGTGTTGTGAAAGACGAGTATTCATAGTATGAAGAAAAGCATCTTGTAAAAGTAAAAGGCATCTTGTGTCATCCTCTTGGAAACATGAAAGATGTTAGTGAAATGATTAACTTTTATTTGGTGTAATAATGAGAACATCTTTGACTACCTGTGAATAGTATCCAGTAACTTACGAAAGCTGGAAGAAGGGTTAAAAGGGCGTTTACACATAACTTATGCTCTTTCCTACTAAGCAGTGAAGTTGTTTAGTCTAGGCATGATACATTTATTTGCTGCTTTTTAGCACAGTATTTACCTCTGTAGTTTAAACAACAACAAACCAACCAAACTTGCACGAAATAACATAAGAATGAATTTACAAGCATCTGTACTTTGGTATATTTGCTTTTTATTGCCATTTTATCAGTGTTAATTTTCAAGAATGGTCATATGAAAGCTAGAGCGTGGCATTAAATAAAGCAATGTTTTAGAAGATGGATTGCTGAAAGGAAACAAATGTTCAGTATCTATGAAAGGCAGGTTTACTTCAGAAAGGGCCTTTCCTTCTCCTTTCTGTTAAATAGTATACTACTGAAAACGAGTAAGTGTGTCTTTGTTAAATGTGCCATTAACTTCAGCTAAATTGACATAATGTTGACAGTTATTATGAGAACTGTTTCAAAACTAATTATGCTAATTAGAATGTAACTACCAGTAATTGCATGTATTCAAACAGCATGCCAACACCCTTTTGTGTATGTTATTCCCCAGATGCAAGACAGACGTTTGTTGCCTGAGAAGCTGCAAAATTATAGTGTAGGTAATAAATGATTGCAAACAAATAAAATACATTCTTTAAACACTAATTGGTTAGATAAATGAATGACAATATCAATTGTGCTTGAGCAAACCACTTAATTAAAAAAAAAACTTTCATTTTAGAATTGTAGTGAATTCTTCAAATCATTAATTGTGTGTTTAGTTTTATGTATTGAATATTGGGAGTGTAGCTGATTTTTCTTGTAAAATTAAATTATTAGAGAGCAACAAGAGCCTGCATCTGAGACTTTGGTTACTTTAAATCTTAACTTTTTCTTCCTCACGTTCTTGGTCGTTTCTGTGAGCAGCCCTTTAGCATTCTGAAAGTTAATGAGTAAGTACAAGGATGGCACATACAAGAAACATGATGATGATACTATAGAAATCTCTTAAGCAGCTAATCTTAGGTCTGAATCTTACCTGAAATTACCCCAACATAGTTAACTGGACTTCAGAAATACTGAGTCTGAACTGAGGAAGTTATTTGAATGCTACTCCATTGTAAAGATCTGGATGCCATGTTCTTACTTGTCTTTAAAAAACAGCTCCACATCTGAGTCTAATCACTGAGAATCTTTTTAGAATGGAAAGTATTTATTCCTATGAAGTGCTAAAACTGCCAAGTTATGGTAGCAGGTTTCTCTACTTCAATTGCTTCTAGCATGTAAGACTAGAGCGTTGTTCTCCCTTGTGTGTTTCATTTCAGCTACTTCTTGCCAATGAATATGTATTTGCATTCATATTTCTTTGTCTGTATTTGCCTTCTAACACATTCTTAATTACAGTTCTAATTCAGTATTTAGTTCTAATTTAGTGGTAGAGAGAGGAAAGTGAACATCCATCTTCATAAGCACTTCTGTATGCTCAGTATTTGTACAAGAGAAAGTCTGTAGTAGACCTGGTCCAGAGCCTTGAAACTGTAATACTGACAAACTGATGTAAGAATTTGTTAATTGGGTGCACTTTCACAAGTACATATATATCTCTAATGGTCTATCTTGCTTAGTATTTAAAATATTCACTGCACATGTGAGTGTAAAACACATTTGCAGATTCAGCCGCTTGACAGTGTTTTAGATGTTTGATTTCTTTCCAAGATTCGCTGTTTAAAAATATGGGCATTATTCTTTCTGGTATTTTTCTTGCCCATTCTCAGAAACACAGAAGTGGTGATGGCCAGGGTTAACCTCCTCCCATTGGGAGTTTGAGATCTCTTGGGTTTGAGAACACCTCTTGTGCTGCACAATATCATCAGTTAAAAAATAATAGAAAAAATAGGTTATCAGACTTGTAAAAGACTGACTTAGTTTAAGTCTCATAACTTCCAAACATATCCACTTTGTGTTGAAATGGGTCTCCTACCATCAGCCTCTAAGCTTCCAGTTCATGGGATGTATCTGAGCATGTGCTAGAACTGAAAGGAGATGTTACTTCAAGTAATTTGCAGATTTTTAGTGCTGAAAGGAGGTATAATCCTCTTCCGTATCCTATTAGAATGGTACGAAACCAGTAGAGATCCTACATATATAGGAGCTAGAAGTATGTCCCTGTTTTGTTCATGAGCACCATGCTTCTGTTTTGTAGGTGTTTCATATGATTGATCTTTCTCCATCATAAGATACTTTTCCCAAACAGTGAAAAGACTCACCAGGACTACTTTTTACTTCTAGATAATGAAAAAGCTAGGGCTGTTAAAATTTTATCCCTTAGTTTACAGTGTCAGCTGAGAAGGCCTAATTCTTTAGGAATTTCATTTTGTCTACAGGACCCCCACAGTGGAGATCATTCAGCTAAAATTCACCCCTAGAAGTGGAGCTTGTCACTGTATCTTAACGAGTAAAGGCTCTGAATAAGGGCTTATTCTGCTTGACTGTTGTGATAGTCAAGTTCTGTGTATGGTGTTAGTGAAGGTTATCTTAAAATGTCATACAGAATTGTGTTGTCAGTGTCTCTTAAAAAAAAGAAAAGTGGAAACCATTGCAAAAGTGAGGTTGTGAACTTGTATGCTGGTGTAAAATTATCCATGTGAGAAATGAGAGTAAGGGTGGTTTGCAATGATGTACACAACCAGAAGAGATTGATATGTGATATTTATAGTGTTTGATATTTAGATGCCTTTTTGGGAATACATGCTTTCTCAGCCTGTTGCTGGATTCTATTTAGTAGATAACTGGGTAAAATATCATAGTCTGTGATTAATAGAGTGTAAGAATTAAGGAGTGTAAAGGTGGCCCTTTCTGGCCTTAGATCAAAAACTTCTGTAGGCCTATAAAGGTTTGTAGGTGTGGAAATAGGAGGTATGGTAAACGGGGTAAAAAAAGATGTGGGGAACAGAAAGAGAACAGCCTTGGGGAAAAAAAGGGGAACTGGTATGGATTTAGCTACTTTCAGTTCTAGTGCTGGCTCCTGGTCCCCCGTCACCCAGCAGAAAACTGCCTAGTGTGACTGGTTGTTAACATGATGGTTAGAAGACTGATTCGTGTATATATTCTTTGCTTCAGAAGTATGTGCTGATGTACAGATCTGCTTCAGATGGTCTGATACGTACTCTCCAAGCGCTTGATAAAATTTTACACTACTGTTAGCTCTGACTTTAAAATAAATGAGATAAAGTAGGCACAGAGAAATACCATTGTAGATTTAGGAAAATCTTCATGCGTTAGATAGCTGATAGAGGTCTTCCATCAGCATTTAAGATTTCAAAGGTGCTGATAACCTCGGATGAGAGTACTCTCTGTGGTGCCTATGTCGGCAGCAGTTTAGGGCATTATCTGCAGTTCTTGTGGGGCAACTACAATCTGATGGTTCTTAGTAGTCTTAGGAAATTGGTACCTTAGGGTGAGAAAACTAAAAGTTTTCTGTTGAGGTTGAGGTACTGCTCCATGGATCTGAATTTCAATTGCGAGGCATGTATAGCTAAGAAACTTAGTCTTGAAACTTGTAGAACTTTATTTTCTTGATGCTATTTGAGAATAATTATCACAATAATTATCACAGAAGAAGAAACTTGATTTCCGCTGTGGCAGGTAACAGAAATGCAAATACTGAAACTCCCTGAACTTCCTACTGGAGTTTGACCTAAAGTGGTGGACTTTGCTTAAAACATGCTGAGGAGTAATCTGTTCTGCTCGATATTTTTTTTTGCCATGGAACAGTATCCTCAGATTGAGGTATAACTAGATACAGCAGACCTTAAAACTGATGAAATAGCATTTTTATTTTCCTCTCACTGTTTTCATGCATATGATACTTGGAAAGTGATTGTAATGTATTAGAGGATGGAAGAAGTCAGCGTGGGAACGGTAAGCCTCATTCCTCAAGCTGAAGTACCCCCATGATTCTGATGATGGCAACTCTCAAAACAAAGACTCGTGCAGGGCTGAATGACCCATCTGACTTACAGGCACTGGAGCAGGGAGGGGAAATACGGCTTATCCAGATCTCTCTGGTAGGAATGGAAGTTCCTCCTCTCTGATTTTGCTTACTTCCAAACAAGCAGAGGTGTACAGCTAGGATTTTTCTGCAGGCATTTTTCAATTTGAGAACAGAGCCTGCTGTTGGGTTGGGTGATTAGTGATAAGGCACTGCAGACCCTCTTTTCTAACACTTAAAGGCTTAGCAAGCAGATACAGCTTCACTGAGTTAAAATGGCAAATGGGTTGACTGCCACGGTTTGGCCTTTGTGCATGCTGCTGCATATTTGTACCTCTGGTTTGAGTTAGACTTTCTTGTACGTTCATGTGGGATCAGACATCTTACTGTAAATTGCACTTCTATGCTGTGGAAGCGGATGGGCATGTGGACTTTGATCTTTTTTTTTCCATTGCTTTACCTTTTAGAGTTCCTGCAAAACCTCCCGCAGTCTGATGCAATGTAAATCATTCTGTGGCTGCACTGGTGAGGCATAATCACTGTGTTTGTCCCGCTCATCCTCTGCTGTGACAGCATACAGAAGATTTTAGGGTCAACTCTGTTTTCATCCCAGTAATGCTAGGAACTGTTTTGCTTTCTTTTATTTCTCTTAGCACAATATGCCCTATTGTGGTGCATATGCTTATGGATATATCATCTTTTTTTAGTATGATAATAATATCTATTAGGAATTTTATTTCATTGTGTTGTGGAGATCAAGAAACCTAGCTAAGTGCTCAAGTTGACCTAGTGTCACTTGAGTAAACAACGTAATAATCAACATGAGATTGGTTAACTGCTACTCTCATGAATACGTTTAACCTCTTGATCATTGCTGAATATCTGCAATTACGTCGTGCAGTGGAAGACAGTATGTGGTCCGTTAAATTCAGAAGTGATGATTGGCTTTGTAGTGGATGGAAAAATTTCACCATAACACGCATCTTAGAGTGTAGGGAAAAGGCTGATCACAGGTTCTTAACTTCTTGTTAGGTCATCTGTTCAAAAAAGGGTGAAATTACATTGTTAGTAAGAAACAAAGTTGAATTATAATATTCTCCACTGTAAATAAGGAAGGAAAGTGAGTGAGCTGAAGTTAACCAAGACAGCTAACTTACACTCAAATCCAGCTCCACTTTAGTTGTGTTTGATGATTATGTGACCGGTAAAAGCAGATACTGATCAAACATCCCTAGCATGATGATGCTTTCCCTGAAACCTGTAACTGAATACATGTTTTGATATGCTATTTATACATGCTCTTCTGTATCATATACAGTACAAATGAAAAACTAGTAATCAGTAGGAGAGCATTCATTTTAAAAAAAAAAAAAAAAAAAAAGCTTCCATGGTTTGTCTGGTTTGTATTGGATCCTAGGTTCACAGGGAGTCAGAAGTTCAGTATGGTGAACTACCTTCTGAATTAATATAAATGTTAAAACATTGACTACTGCTCTCTAATGAAGAAGGCTGCTTTTGTGAAGAAGAATGACCATGCAGTAGGTGGGAAGCATTGAATCTTAGAGCATAAGGAGAAGGCAAAACACATTAAGAAATGTTATACATCCTTAAGGGAAAGCACAGTATCCCTCTGAGAAAATACTGAATTATTGGAAGTGTTAAGATTAAAGGTCTTTAAAAAAGCAAAATGGGGCATCAAAAAAAAAAAAAAGACTAGATGCATCATTTTCAGAGTGAAAAATACACTTAAATCCTTCTCAAGGTTAATAATTGTGTTTGAATAATTGTGTGGTTAGCTGTTTGTATTGTTTTCAAACAAGAACAAAACCTCCAAGTATCTAGGAGGGATTATTCATAATGTAATATCTGTTGTTATTATTTAGCCATTAAAGTTTTTTAGACTGTTCTTCCTTTAGAGTATATGTAAAGTAAAATATTCTGTTGGGCTGACTGTTAGAAAATGCCATACAGTAAAATCAACTCAGACTTCTTTTTATTTGTTCTCTGAAAATTGGAATATAGATAGATATGTGGAGCTGCAAACTTTCAGATCTAAAGTGACATAGCGCCTGTATGCTTGCTGTTTGGCATTCCATGGGGGAATACTGAGACAAGTAGTTGAGTGATTTTTTTTTTAAAGGAATAACACTTCTATATGTACGCAATTTCTCTTTTCTTGTTGAAAAGAGGTCCATGAGAGAAATCAGACTGGTTATATGTGCTGTGCTTTCAGAAATAATTTTTTATGCTATTGTATAATTGTAGTTTGGAGAGTCAGAGGGCTCAGTACCTTGGTGGAGCTGTTAAAATGATTGGTTTGGTGACTCATCTACGCGTTTTGCTGAAATAAGGAATGCAGTGTTTGATGCAAATGGGAAAATCACAAAAGTCAGTTGTAACCAGTGTTCTTCTATATATTGTCACTGAAAGGAAGGTTGACTACTTACAGCAGTTATTGCTTTAAGAAGTGTTTGCTTCTGCAACGATTATTTTTCTTCTGATATTTTCGCGACTGATTTATTACCTTCTAAACCTGCTGGAAGGCTAAAGCAGGACTGGGCTGATGCAAGCAGGATTTTGTCCAGCAGGTGGCATAAAAAAGCCAGCGTGTACCTACCTATGCAGTCCATGGACCGTGCATCCCTTCCTCATGGCTACTTCCACGTGCATAACTGAGGCAGTTGTTAAGGTATATATGCTTTAGTATGAAGAAGCATTTAATTTCCAAGAACATTAAGATGCAACTGGAAACCCAGTAGTGAGGTTTTTTTTGTTGTTGCTTTTTTTTTTTTAAATCCACTACATTCAGCTGTACTGCTTCATGCATGACAGAATTACACAACCCTACACTGGCCTGTGGCTTGCGAGGTCAGTAGATTCATCAGCTCTAGAAGAAGAGAATCAAGGCTTTGCTAACTAAGGAGTCTTGCATATCTCCCAGTTCACCCGTGTGTTCTGAGTAATGCACAGTGGCTCAGGAGAACAGTAAAATCTCTCAATGCATTGCTAGACTGGGTAGCTGGGTTGCTCTCTTGGATATACAGCAACCTGTCTTGTCTGAATGTTTCTGTGCCACGTAACAGTCATGGTCTGTGATGGTGAAGGGGAATGCAGGCTGAACAGGACCCCACCAATCCAGGCAGCGTGCCTTGACTGAAAATCTCATTCTGAAATCCAAAATTTGTGTTAAAGGAGCAGTGTGCTATGTTGTGTGGGGGGTAGGATTATGTTACTAAAAGGAGGTATAGCTAAATAATAAGTTATTTGAATGTTGTTGTCAGGCCAGCAGTTTTGCAGCTGGGGATGCATAGGAAGCAGTGCCTTGAAAAAATCTGATGGGTGCAGTATCTGTGTTTTCTTTCCTGAGGTACACCAGTTATCGTGCCAAGCACTGAAGGGGAGTTGTTGGTTTCATGTGGAGCATTTATTGTATTATTTCTATAAGCCCTTTACGGGGATTCAAGGCAAATGTATAGAGGTGTACAAACGGCATGACATTGTAAGGAAAGGAGAACTGGAGGCAAGACACCTCTGTTTAATGTGCTACTGTACTTACAGAGGCTTTCCATAACTTAAGATAGAAAATAAAAAATCTTTCTGGCTGATCTAGTTCTAAAATTAATTTGTGGCTTTTAATTAGTATATTGAGTGTATTATTAACAGTTTTGATATTGAAAAAGGTGTTCTAGTAAATTATACAGTAGATTATTGAAATGTTTCTGAGCTTTCTGGTTGGTATATTTGATGCTGGTGAAACATTTTGATTTAGTAGTGAAAGGTCACATTGTAAACAATGATTTCTAAAGGATTAAATCTAGTGATCCAAAATGAACCTGAGAAAATTGGACTAATTTAAGTACCTAAAACTTCTTGAATACATTGAATTCATTACTATGTAAAGTGTATTCTTTGCACTAAAACTGAGTATGTAATACCAATGCATGTGAGTAGTGTACAGCTAATTTATGAAGAGATGTTTAGCTTTTCTACTTATGATAAAAAGTGAGAAACTAATACTGTCACAGTCTGACATCAAGAATACAAGAATTAGAGCAACATGGGACAAACGTGAAGCTTTTTCTTGAATTTGTGCTTTGTTCTGGTATTATATACAAGGATTTAGAGCAGTAAAGGATTTTAGGATGTCTAGAATTCTATATGAATTATTATGCCTTACTAGTAGTAAGTGCCATTATGAGTACTACTTGTTTTGGTTAAAATTAATTTGTTTCTCTAGAATGCAATGTTTGTTAATTATGAAAGAATTATCAGAATATCATCATCGTAATTTTAAACAAGGTACCTTTAGCACTCCACACTCTAAAAAGGGAGAATTACTTTCCCCGTTTCCTGAAGTAAGAGGCACGTTCATATGATATCATTGCATAGGTTCTGTGGTAAATGAGATCTTGGAAAATAAATAATGGAAACCAAGTGGTGGATTTTTATTACCTTGTGGAGATAGTTTGGGATAAAGCTGTCCTATTTTCCTCTCTGATCAAATATCTTAGTTAAAATATGCTTTCCTGTTAACAGCAAAATGAACAAGTCTTCTTATAGCTGTGTAAGAGGAAATTCTTGCTGTGTGTGGTGCAGGGCTGCAGTGTGGTCAGCTGGTCTGTGCTCACAGACGAGGAGGGCATGGGCTTCTTAAGGTGGATTCTGGCTGCCCTTATATCAGTGACAGCTAAAGTGTGGGTCCATCAATTTTGGCTGCCAATTTTGATGAAATATCTCACTTCCAATGCTGTAGCCAATTTCAGTGGCACTTTACAGAGCAACAGAGGCTTTCAGAAGCTGGAGGAACAAGAGGCAAATGGATAGCGTGTCATAGGCTTCTTTTCCTCAGAAAACATTGCTAAAAGTCCAAAGCATTGCATTAAAGAAAGCTCTTTGGAAATGTAACAGTAAGTAGCGATGCTGTAAGTTTCTGCTTTATGTAAAGTGACTAGGTGTTGATCTGTATGGTGTTCTTCAAAGATTATCTTCAATTTGATTGACTTCCACAACGAATTTAATCCTGATACAAGAAATAATGCCCATCTTCCAGCTCCCAGTATTACACGTGGCTTTGGCTTTCATGCTTCTGTAACTTCACTTGGTGAAGATCTGGTTTCCATTATGATTTCTGATGAAATAGCTTTGTTCTGCAACATTTTGAAGTGACAATATTGAAGGTTAGGTTTAGATACATATGTACAAAAAGGCTAAAAAAAAAAAAAAAAAAAGTGGGTGATAAGATCATTTTTAATGTGTTGTTCCCCCCCTCTCCTGCATCCCTGGTTGTTTTTAGGTGGATTAGACAAATGAAATGCTTTTGAAGAGGTTGTCTTTTCCAGCTCTGAAATTCAATGGAAAACTTGGTGGGTAAATTCCTTCAAAAACTGAAAGCTATTTTCAGAATGCTACAGGAAAATGTGATTTCTGTGTTATAGTTTTACATATATGCAGAGTAGCAGAATTATTTTAGTGTGGGATTTAAGGTTGCTCAATTTCCTTATGATCATTCAGAAAGACAACCTTGGTCTTCTTTGTGGAATTGTAATGTCATCTTCCTTTTACAGTATGTGCTTTAATCTGTCCTTAAAAGTAGCTTCAAATGCTTCAATATACAGTTTTTGTGTGTTTGAAAACTTTGAGACCTACAGTGTGTCTTCCGAAGAAATAATCAAAGTTGGAGCTGCCTCAGGGAGATGGTCAAAGATGCTGCCAGAATTTGATTCACAATTCGTTCATAGTGGATAGGAAACTATGCTGAAAGGCTTTAGAGAGTCAGCTCTGAAAGATTCCTAGAATTCCTGGGTTCTCAAGTATCTGTGGTTGCATGAGTGAAATAAACTCCTTAGTAACCAAGAACATGCATGTGACAACTGACAGCATATTTTTTAGATGATATTTCTGTTTATCTGAATCGCTTTTTAAGTTTACACCTGATGTCTGCAAGGTTTTGGAGATGAAACATTTTTGGAGAAAGAAACATTATTTTCTTGGATGGCGAGCAGGATATAACGAATGGTATTGCATGTGTTTCTTGGAGCTGCTGTCTGGGCTGCTCACTCCAGCACCCAATACCCCTGCAGAATAGAAAGCTTTTAGTTATTTTTATGTGCATTGAGGAAGATGACCTTACTGGTTTTCTGAAGCTTGAATATCAGTAATCTCTGATACTTTTACATAAACCTTCTTCACTTTTGGTTAGACAAGAACACCGTATTTTGAATAGTCTGTCATTGTTATGCACATTATAAGCTATATTGAGAATCTGCTGTAAAACTGGGATGTTTGTGCTTCACTTTGAGATTAGACTAAAAGCCTTTGGCTAGAGAGACAAGCTTATTGAACTTGAAAGCTGTAGGTAGATTTGAACTTGATGCAGCCTGGGGATTCCAGTTTTAAAATAAAAGCCTTTTTGTCATATGCCAGTACTGTTCATACTCTAATCGATGTTTCACTTTTCCTTTTGTTGAATTCTGTAGCTAGCCTTGTAGAGTTTTTCTTTGCAAAATTTTTTTACATGCTCATATTTTGTCTGGTTAGTTTAAGCTGGTTGCACTGGGAAACTTGAAATAGGGAGGTTTATAAACGTGTGTAAAGTAAACGTTTAAAAAGCATTTCTGGGTTACAAAAATCTTAGTTAAGCATTTTCATTCTAGATTCTAAAGTCTTCTTAAAAGGTGAATTACAAAGGAAAACCTTCAACGTTTGAAACAAGAATAATCTAGGACCATGCTGTGTTGCTGAGAGAAACAGTAGTTGCTACTGTTAAAGGCAATTGAGGCTTCTAGCGTAGTAACTCTTAACACCCAGTAAAGCTGCTTGGCTGATAGTTGCTGTTTAGCAAAATTAAACCAACAGATATGTATGTGCTGGCAATTGCTTGCCTGTTTTGGTGGTGTATCCATGTTCTGTCTGGAAGGTGGTGGGATACCAGTTACAAAGAATATTAATCTTTCCTCTAATTTGATTTCCTTTTTAGTGCTTTCAGTTTGAATGGGGGAGGTGGGTGGGATGCTGACTAGAAAGCAAGCCACACTTCTCTCCCCCCTTTCTTCAGTGCTATATTTCAGTAATATATATATATATATATATATATATATATATATATATTTTCCAAGTTATCTCCTGTATCTTTTTTGTATTAGTTGTGTATTAGCCTGATCCAGCTTCATTCCTTGATGCAGTTCCTTGTGCAGGAGACTATAGAAATGGGAAACTGGTTCTTACAGCTTGATTTTGTGTGATTAGAATAATAAAACAGTAATTGTGTATTGATTTGCAGTGATATGAAGACTATTTATGGAAAAGATGTGGATGAAGATCTTCAACTCTGCTGCATAGGTTAAGTCTGATCTGATGCATGGGTTTTTGTGTGCGTGCACATTGCAGGCACATTCATGTGGCTGACACAACATCCAATAGAACACACTCTTAGTTATTTCTCTCCTCTCTAATGTCCTTAGAGAAAGGTTGCATAGGAATTACTGTTAAACACTTCTATGTTTTTCCATTCCTGTACTTGTAAAATCAGGTATCTGTAGTGATAGTGTGTCCACTTACCTGAACTTCTGAAAATATGGCACTTACAGTATTTTAATTTTTCTACTAACAATCACTTGAATAGCTTATCAGTGCATAATAATACAATCAAGGCTTACTTTTTATGAATGCTGGGGAAAAACATTTCCCATTCTTATGGGCTCCAAGTTACTGCAGTGCACAGTAATTATTGGATTGCCTGTTATCTATTCTGAGCTTCAGATTTCTCACATTTGAGAGGAAATTTAAAAAATTCAGTGATGGTGATTTGGTGTTGTACAGTATTTAAGGTATGAGAAACAGCCTGGCAGAGACAGATTTGAAGGGCAGAGTACAAGTGAGTTGTTCCATGATGCACAATAAACACAATTTATCTTATGCTGCCACCATGTGTAGTATGAAAGTGGCAGCCACGCATAGGATATGTGTATCCATAAAACTAAAATCTCCAGTGTGAGACTTGAATTACATATTCATATATATTTTCACATGCTTAGTTTTTAATCTTTTAATAAAGTCATTGCAGTAATCATAGTAATTTCTAAATTCAGAAAAGAATATTGACTGACAGAACTAAGTGAAGCTACACAGTTTAGGCAAAGCCTTAGCAGTTGAATGAGGAAATAAACTATCTAAATTTGTGGAATTTTCCTAAAAATAAATAAATAAATAATGTTGCTGTATTTATTTTTGGCTTTAAAGAAACATGTATTTACTGGTATGTACCTAAACTAACTGAAATATTCTTCACATATAATCAGGTCAAACGCTGCTTTTATAGGGAAGAAAGCTCTCTGAAAATTTTGTGGTGATTATATTTCCTAAAATAATTCTACCTTCCCAGGAAGGGGGAGGGGGAGAAAGGTTGATGATGTTCTCTGTCATGATTTTGATAGTTCCTATTACTGAAATAACAAGCTGAAAAATAACAAAAACCTCCTGACAAAAATAGCAATCTGTATGCCATTTCAAACGTGTAGATACACCTTTGGTAATATCTAGTAATATCTAGTAAGATTCATAAAATGTGAGAAAACTCAGTGCATACTCACCTTGTGTTAGATGCAACACTGTGACTTTCAGTACTTTCTAATATGCCATTATATGTTGCAGCATAAGTTTAAGAAAGTGTTATTTTTAGAATTGACAGCAAGTACATTTTCAGTGAAAGGTGTTTTTTGTACTTTTCTAGTTGGGATTAATTTCATCTTCCACTGGAAGGCAGTCTTCTCTTTGTTTCATTTTCCTGCCTTTCAGTGTTATCTGTGTAGCTGCAACAATTATCTTTAATTTCTTGCAAAACAAAGTAGTTTTTGTCCACTATTTGTCTGTAGTTAGGAAGCTTCTTCATGTAAGAGACTTTGTAGCTTTGTCTGCTAATAATTCGTTCTGTAAGTTATCTGTGTGCACAACTGGATACTTTTGTGATACATAAGGTGATTTATTTATTTTTAGGTTAGGACCATTTGCATCTGTTGCCTGTCAGTGACATGTTACTTGGTTAGTATGGCTTTATTCTGCTGTTGTTCATGATGTATTGTGGAGATGTATTGTGAAGTGGAAATAGGAAAGAAAATGGCATTAGGAAGAACTGAAAGGAGATACCTGTATGACTTATTGTAACTCCAGTTTCCTTTTCTTCCACAGAGGAAGTGAGGGATCCTAGTCACTTTTCAGTTTCATTCTCCGAGGTGAAAAGTTTTTCACAAGGTTCAACATGATATTTAAAGAGAGGTTATAGTTCAAAAAATAAATTAATTCAGGAGAGCTGAGTATCCTTAGTTACAAAGAAGGTCAGACTTGATGGTCACGCTACTCTCTCTTTTGGCCTTCAAATCTGTGTCTAGCAGTGTTTTTCGTTGCCTTGTCTCCCTCTTGTGGAACTGGAGTTTTGGTCAGTAGGAGCTTCTCCCTTCTTTATCGGCTCAAGTACAGCTCTTATCTTGCAACTGAAATTGATAATGGGTAAGTTTGAGCCATTGACCTCATGTTACAGCTACATCTTGAGCTGGAGATGTGGAGAGACAGGGAAGGAGAAACACTTGCAGTTGATGTGACCAACTGATAAAAATTGACTTTTTTTCTTAACATAGTTGGAGATCTCAGAGAAATGTAGCTTATTGAGAATGCTCAAATTTTCTCGGTGTTTATAAGTGTAAAATAACAGTGCATTTCAATCATATGAAGCAAAGTTGGGAAGGGCGAATGCAGCAGCCTCTTTTTTTCTCAGTTCTTCATATAAGGTGTATCCTTAATATCCTTTCAGCAATCCTTCATTTTTGTTCCAAATGTTTATGCCCCTAGCAGGTTTTACTACTGTGAAATGTACACGGACTGCTTCTCAAAGTGATGCAATCTGACAGGAAATCAATATATTTTTTTCATACTAGATTTAAGGATGCGATTGTCATAATCCTCATCTTAAACTGTTAATAGGTGAATACTAACCTTGATTTTTATCTCTATTCATATCCTTTAGTAAGAAATGTACTTTCCACTTTGTCCCTGCTTGCTGCTCTCTAGAAGGGGTTTGAAGCGGAAAGAGAATGTGTGTATATTAGAATTGGTTACCTGCAGGGGCACCTGTGTACTTGAAGTAAAACAAGGATATTCCTACAGATGCATTCTGCTGTTGCGTGGTGGTGTCTTCCACAGGATTAGACTTTTGACTGAAAAAAAATCTTTAAAATTATCTAATTGAGATGCTAGTTTTAGGTAAAGTAATCCCTCGGTTTTTGAAGTAGTAAGTGCAATTACATGAAGGGAAGCTGGAACGCAATCATTGCCATTTGCTGAATGTTCGCAGTGTGGACACGGAAGTCATTTCTGTGTTCAGCTTTAGTTTGTTTACAGTTTCTGGCAGTCTGACCTAAGTTTTTGTGCTTTTGGTTTTGTAAGGAGAGGAGCATGCTCTGCCTTTGAACCTTATGGTGTGTAGGCTCCCTTATTTTTTTAAGTGAGACCAGGTGAGGATTCCCAGCTGGAAAATGTGTAGGCGTGTTTATGGGGATGTTTCTCTGGGTGTTTAGTGTTGGACAAGACCTCATCTTGTAAATCTGTGTGTAGTGATTGATTACTTTAGAACATCAACCGCCATAAATCTCGCTCAGGTACCGGGTTCTTAGATCTTTAATTTTGGGGGATATCGGTAACAACATAGCCCAGTCAGCTATAGACACCACGGCTCATCCTGTGAGGAAAAAAAACAAACCAATGGTTTGTTTAGCCCGGCTCGGCACCCGGCCGTGGGGCGGGCAGCCCTGTGTCCTGTGGCCGGTCCCGCAGGGCGGCGGCGGGTTTAATTTAATTTAATTGTATTGTATTTAGGCGGCTCTCGCTGGCCGGTTGCGGTGCCGGGCCCGCCCGAAGTTGCCGGGCTGCACACCTCGGCGGGCCCACGTGACCGGGCGCGGCCAATGGGCGCCGCCGTGATGTCAGCGGCCGGGCGCTGCGGGGATGCGGAGCGGCGCGAGGGGCTCGGGGCAGTCCGGCGCGGCCGGGCGGCGGAGCGGCGCCATGGACGAGCCGGGCCTCCTGCGGCGCCGGGGGCTGCAGGTAGGGGCGGTGGCGGCGGCCCGGGCCGCAACTTGCCCGCACCTGCCGCGGCGGGGCGGGGCGGGGC